>JARQSV010000350.1:319691-353487 GCA_030142285.1 Calameuta idolon | reverse complement strand
GCAAAAATCCAAGGCTTTCTGCACTGAAATCGATGCGTCGATCATGTACTTTCGACCATGGTATGAAGAAAAATCATAAAATATGTTATGGTTGAATTCGTCTTGATGAGACGCACAACTTGTGGGGGTTCAAAAATGTTGTTGCCATTTAAGAAAACTGGCTTTATGCTTGCAACATAAAAGCGTAAATAGTAGGAGCATACATTCTGTTTGCACTGACTTACCCCCTTCGTACCCTACAACTTTCGACTGATACATTTTGTTGTCTCGCTCTTCCTTAAACAGATATTCAACCGTCCTGTTTTAAATTGGACACCCTATATATATATATATATATATATATGGCTTGAGTGTATTTACAGAATGATAACACTACTCCTCGCTCCATTTTCCTTACCCGCAACCGCGTGAAGTAGTTCCTGGCTGACGAATTGTTCTGAACTTGCTTACTTCTACTTGGGCATTACGTAAGCTCGTTGATCTTCGTTGGCTTTATGGAAGCGCCGTAATGAGGATGTATCTTTGACGTTGATCTCGCAAAAGCATGTCAAGAGAAATTTACATGAAACTGTAAATGGCAATATAAAAGCCAACATTAGTATTAGTTGAAAACATCAGAACCTTTGATATTTTAAATTCCAATATGTTGGACATTATGCATTCTAATGTGGTGCATTCGAATTTTGATTATTGTAAATTACATAGAAATATCGAATTCTATATAGGTTATTGCAATTTTATTATAACGGTCAAGGGTATGAGTATTATGTGGAGTTATCGTTATCCTAACCTGAGACTGTATTAGAATAATCAAGCTGAACGTCTGACACTTGACAGACAGATATGTAAGTTATCGAATTCCTTCTAATGAATAAAAACTAAGGAATTAATTTGTTTATTAATAACACATTAGAAGTGTCAACACTGTTTCGTGACTTGGGGTCGACGTATTTTGCTTAACATGCGTGCATGAGACTGGATAGATTATAGGAGGTCACGCACTGTTAAACAATAATCCATATTCTGTGTTACCTAACCTAACTATTAGGAGACAATTTCTCGTAGAGGAGGAAAAAATTCGAAATCGGTCACATATATGAAAAATTTTTTACCTTTTTTTTTCTATATATTTTTATCACTTTCTCCTAGTCAAAGGAATAATAGAAAAATATCTATATCTCGCTGCTGGATAAATCATAGCCCCGAGGTGATTGTTTCACAGAAACTGATACGACCTTGGATCGAGCTAACGTTTTTGTATCCTTTTGCATACAACACATTGGAATCTAAATCTACACATTTGACTAGGTCGTCGAATTACATCATCTGTAAATAACTAGTACTTGATTGAAGTTTCGACTGATTCCAATTAATACTATGAAACGGCTCTTGTTGCATGTAATTTAATTGTACTGGAGTAGATGAAAAGTGCACTTTCTGTTTGACAGTTAAAATGTTGCTTTGTTGTGTACTAATTTGGTTCCCGGTATAATGAATTTTCATACATGTTCAGGAATGAAGAACGATCGAGAGAGGATAGGTACTGTCCCTTAAGGAAACACCGTAGAATAATTTGTTTTCAGCTTACGGTCTTAAGGGCTGAGCGATCGTAAATTTTATGTGGATTTCGTGGGATTAAAAAGGTTCTTGAATGTCGGAAGCGTCATTGCGTAGAAACTTCAGCTATTTATTTTACGACGTTTAAATAATACCTTTCGCCAATCTTATTCAATAACGCTTTATAGCTACTTTAGAAAATCCACGATAATCCATGTCACTGCGATGCATTCAATTATTCGTTACATGATATTCGATGGCTTTGGGTCTTAATTCGTAATTATATCGATCATATAAATTAACGGAGGTTCGTTTCTTACAACGGCCTACCTACGGTTGAACGACGTCGGTTCATAGATTAATGCTTCTTTTTCATTTTTATTAAAATTATGAAACTATGAAATAATTATCATACTCACTGATACGCCAGCAGGAATTATGGTGCTCCTGCTATACATATATGTTACTACATTTTTTTGGTTGGTTTTCTCATATTCTCCATCGCGTGACTAGCGTGTACAGCCCGACCCAAAATGCTGTAAAATTACAGCCGCCATTTTGAAAATACGCACGCAACCCTTCGCACCCCAAGTATCACTTT
Organism: Calameuta idolon; assembly: GCA_030142285.1. NCBI lineage: Eukaryota > Metazoa > Arthropoda > Insecta > Hymenoptera > Cephidae > Calameuta > Calameuta idolon. Next base: position 351,329 of record JARQSV010000350.1, on the reverse strand, counting down.
GAACCGGTATACCATACACGCACAATATTTTATCAATTGATCTAGTAAAGCCAACGAGATACACTCGGGAGCCTTTTTAAAATTATGCAACTTTTGCATCTTAACGTATTCGTAAATTACGTAAACACACGTGTTGTTATATTATATATTTCTCTTGATTTTTCATAGCTCTGCTTTATAACGATTCATGCATGAAAGAAAATTACACGCACCCAATCAACCCGCATGAATTATTCTTGAGGCAATCGCTAGAGAAACATTTATTTTATTAATTTCGTTAGCATTCGAGTAAATAACATGACCGTCAGTCAATTTTTATGTTCGCTACGCTTTTTGCCACTAGATACATCAATATACAGCTTATATGTTTAATTGGATTAAAGCTCGAGTGCACAGCAAAGTTCGCCTGTGGACTTAACTCTTTATGCATTTTTTTTTTAATAAAATGAAACAGATAAAAACTATGCAAATCTTATCTATATAGTCTTTACGTTATATGCTGAGATATTATACTTACTACTTTAATCTGCAGCTCTGTTTACTTATGTTTTGTTAGTCAGTGTTATACAGCGTATATACTGTGTACGTAAGCATCTGCATATCTGAATATTACCAACATGATATATTTCCCATGACAAATAATCTGACATATCTAGGATATATTCCTAGTATATCTGTATACATTGCGTAGTTGCACTTGCTTGATAAAATAACTGCGATTATTATCTGATATTTAATACATTAGTTCGATATTATTTCTATCAGAAATTATTTAGATACAGGCAAGTCGTCCGATAATATAATATATGTACTTGTTTCGAATTGATTGTGTAAGGATCGATATTGTTTTGCATATAGTAGGTACACGTGGTCAATTCAAGAAAACAAAATATTTCATGCGTTCGAAAAATCGATGATTAACGTATCATATATTAGCAATAAATTCTTTATGAATTCTTCGCGATAAAAATGTATAACTACGTACTAAATAAACAGGGAAACGTGTACCTTTATGGTGAAGAAGTTTTGCAGAATATTTTTTCTTTATGATGGAATTTTATTGCAAACGTAACGTAAGTGGAGAATACATTTTGTATTGTGCACAAAATATATTTTCCATTAAAATTAAATGAGTCGACTAGTTTATGCCCGTATGTTCCGAAGCGTGAGAGATTAATGTAAAGAGATCGATTACTTGCCAATTTAAACGTAATGTATTTACGAAGCATATCTATTCAGTATTTCAAGGTTGTCCTAATATAATGCACAGTCTGCTCTCCTACGAATCTCTGTAGAATAAACTGCAGAAAACGCAACACAACTTTATCACAATACATTTATTGTACTATGATTTCTATGCCATCTATAATCATAACAGTGTAAAACAATGCAAATCTTCTTGTATAATCAATATATCAAATCTAACCATATTGAATAAAATAAATATGAGAATACAATAAAAACTGCAATTCCAACCATGCATATCTTTTTAGTATTTCGATTAAACAATACAAGTACCATAAAAGCGAAATTTAAGATTTATAATATTTTTATACCATTAAAACACGTGGAGACGTACCTATTTTCATGGAGAGGGAGAAAAATCCATTAACTAAATTATACGTAATATAGAAAAACTCGCATTTCATTACCAATCCAACAATATGGAATCTCAATATGATTCTATGGTGTAGCCAGAAGTTCTATGGGATCGTCCAAAGATGGCGCTAACGTGTCGAAAGCTCGGACACTCCATTACAGACGCGCGCGTTCCTTAAAAGCTTCAGTCAGTGGAACGACTCCGTTTGGATCGGACCAATGCTCGACGGTTGATAGTATGCGTAACAGGACGTAGTGCTCGAATATACAAAAGTGATAACCCTTACTGTGATATATCAATATCTATATCTATATATATATACATTAAAAAGAAATCATTATCAGTTTAACATGATCATTAAAAATACGATACACGATAGAACCGACGAATGTGTCTTACTTTTTAAGCTCATAGCTGAATCTCGAGCTGCAGAATATATATGAGAAAATACGTGATTACTCGTTTAGATTATTACGGGGTAAGGTGCATCAAAATAAGTATCCTAGTCGAGGATGGCTAATCGATTTTGAGGTTATTTTATCCAAAGGCTTCACGCTTTAAAATCTCGTAGTATTCCGGGCACAATGTATAGTCCCGGAAATCTCCATTGTGAAAAATCAGAATAATCTTTATAGCAAATAAGAGGATTTTCGTATATGCATTTATTTAAATCCACCTCCTTAGTTTGTAAAATGCCATAAGATGGAGTTTCGAGGTGCTTCGAATTTTCGGGGATTTACGTTGAAGTTTTAGATTGTGTCTGTTAAGCTTTTTATCGACTTAGCTCAACCACGATATAACCGTCTGATATAAATTATTTTCACCAATTACTTGATATACGTATATCGATACGTATCATACGTAGTTCGATATACCGGTTCATGAATTATATGATATATCGAATCAGTTAGATTAAAAAATTCTAGTTAACAATTACGATCCTGCATATTTAGGTGTGTCGAATAGATGTATTATAAAAGAGATTAATTAATATGATGAAAATGCATTTCCGATCATTAATTCGAAATCAAATATCAAATTTTTTATTCAAAATTATTAATTGCTGTAATTCTTGTTTCAAACAATTTCATTGGTCTGTAATTCATTCGCGTTATTAAATGGACTGTTGATCTTATAAGAATAGTAAACCCCGTGATGTGGTCGATCCTTCGGTAGAGACTAATCGCTTAGATTCATCCAAAGTGGCGTAAAATACCTACCGCAAGCTCATCGTAAGAGTTAGGGGTAGCCTCTAGATACGTTCGGAGTTAATGTATTGCACGAAAAGCACACAATGCTGTAGGTTTAATTAGACGAAACAACCCTACCTACTGGTTGGTACGTATCCACATGATTGATAAGGGATTATATAGACTCTTGTGGAAGGATCCGTTATATCCATATCCTCGTTTTATTTATTTTATTTTATCTTTTTCTTAACGAAGACGAAATTTTGTCTCGGTGACAGATTAATAAAATTATTTATTGCTACTACAAACTATGAACGCTATCAAAAGTTTTTATAGGTATTTCACGAATTATTGTTTTTTTTTCTCATAACCTTCATCCGTAATATACTTTCATGATATCGACAGTGCATATGAATATTTGTGATAAGATGTGACACGTGTAATGCAGCTTTTATGGTTTTGTGTTTAATGATTTGCGAATCTATTATACGTACTTGTGAAATTTTAATATTCGGTAATAGTGGGCTGTTCCTCCAAACGAAAAACTACAATGTAGTAATGCTTCGGTAATAGTTTCGGCTTAGTAAAGGACTCTTCTCTTTATTTCATTGTGATCCGCTTTTCTTGACGTAAGCCTCTCTAATACGGCGTCTACAAGAAGTTTCCTATTTCGCAATCCAAGGAAGCTCTCTAGGTTTACTATTTAGTGCGGTGTACATACATAGTTCGTCTATACATATGTATTAAAACATTTCGTATCGTGCGTTAAAGTGCGGTATAAACTAATTTAAAGTTACCGAAGTAGCCCCGAAACAGTTGGGATACCAATTTCTGGGAATTAAAGCAAATTTTGTTTCTGCAATTATGCTCAAGCACAATGTTATTATATAATAACACATTATATGTAAACATCAAAGAAAATTCATTCCCAATTCATTGATATGATTAATATTTTTCTCTTTACTAAACCTAACGATCTTTTAGTATACGGAAGTGTCGGTGGGCTAATCTCATAAACAGAAAATTTATTTTTAAGTGCTAACAAAATCTTTTTAGTTTTTAAGTAATGGATTTTTGTTTGGACTTGAACCGAAACAATGCACAATTGTAGGTCATAGTATGACGATACCAATAAGTGTTCTAGATTCTCGATAAGAATTCAGCATGGAGCATAAACATAAGTCCTGGCGAATTATTGGATCGTTCTATCATTCAATATAACGAGAGGTTCAATGCTACCGAGCGAACGTTTGGTTGACGTTGAAAATGATGCACTTCGATAGATCGGTATTCAATGTAAAAATCTCTTATATGTATATCGTGCAGTTTGATAGAACTTAGATAACGACTGTTCTTCAAGTAAATTGAAGCCATGTGGAATTCTTCGAATTTTATAATCAATTTATAATTCGTTGCGCGTTTGAAGCATCGCTTTTATAGAAAATAACCGTAGGTGCTATAATTTCGCATGTGCTCTCAAATATATGAGTGCTTTACGAATCTCCCATTTAAATTCGTCTCAGTGTAGAAACAATATCCCTTTTACTCTCGATTTTATTTTTTATTTTCTCTCTGCTTTTCTTTCTAATTTTATTTCCCCCCTCTTTTTTTTCTCACTCTCTCCTTGTCTTTTTCACTTCAACTTCACTTTTCCATGTTGCTCTCCTTTTCTCTCCCCTCCTCTCTCTCTTTGTCTTTTTTTTTCTTCTTTCACGACATTCAGATTTGTCTGATTATACACTTGGTATACTTTGAAAGTACGAACATATAAATTCAATATAATCCTTAAATTGAAGTTGAAGTGGTCTAGATGCAGAAGTTGTAATCATTTTCGCGATATTTAGACAGAGAAAATCCCATGACACTGGCTGCTTGTTAAACTTTTAAAATAGCGTGTGCGATATATCATCCTCCCGAGAAAAATATAGTACATCGCGACATACGTCACAGAAGTTGATAAATATTAAAACGGCGTGATAGTGTTATGCTTTGAAGGTGAAAAGTTTGCTTTTATAAAGTTGACGAGAGTGGATCCAGCGTTTATAAAATAAAAAATCCATTTGAGTTAACTGAATTTTAGACATAATATAACATATTATGCATTTTAATACCAGTACGAGACAGAGATATTTATCCTTTTTTTCCCCATACTAATCCTTTTTGGAATTCTTTTTCGTTGACAATACGATTATAATTTTTCGTTTAAAATCAATACACCCAAAGGACGCTCCTCAAAATATGTAAAATTCGAAATTACAAAGAGATTAAAATCTAACGAGATTTCGTATAGGGATTCGAAGTTATCAACAAAACGATGAATTTCTTTTGAACTATAACAATTTACTCTTATTCAAAGACTGTGTACTAAAAGCTGGGAATAAAGTTGACTCACGCTACAAAATGTGTCACATAAATATAAGACTTTTGACTACACAGTTTTTTCGGGTACTTGCTCATGAACCTCTCATAAACGCACTATATTTACTTCCAAGTGGATTATATTTTAAGGCGAGATAGTATCTAATATTATATTCAGCCTGTAGTGTAGTTTTTTTTATTCGTATACATATTACTTGGAACGGAACAAAATGAATTTTTGACCTTCTTCTATTTTTTTTTATTGAGATAACAGATCGTTTTTTCTTAGTGGGAGAATTAATTAATTTTTTACTTATTAGTAACAAAGGCCAAGTATTGAAATCCAGTCAGTATGTATTTCTTATGAGAATGATGATGAACATTCAACGATGATGGTGGGTGGGTAAAATTGACACATGCAATAATCGAATTTCCAGTATAACCTTTTGACCTCTGCAAGAATGGCCATTATCTATCCACGGATTAATTATACTGTATATTGTCATACAGGTATAGTATTGTACTACTTTTTGTCCGGATCGATCAAGAATGATGCCTAAATATTTAAACTGGTTACAAACAGACTTTTTAATTTGATACAAGTGTCTCGAATATTCACCCCTGTAGAACAGTCACTACGAAACATCTTGATTAACAATACCGATAAGATCACAGGAGGGTGTTTTGAAGTATGCGCGAATCCTGGGGGAAAATCAATGGCATAATATTTTTTCGCGACAGTTTATGATGATCGAGCAATTTTCTATACAATAGAAATTTCACGTTTATAACAAGTAAAAGATATCAAAGCTTTTCTTAAGAAGATAAACAGAGTCATAATTAAAATATATTTTTCATAGCAGCTAAAAAAAGTCCCTCCCTAACTTAATGTCTCAATATTTCAATGAAAAGACATTACGGTCATTTAAGAAACAAAACGATATCATAATTTTTTCTTTTGATAAATACAGAATTGCATAAACCGAGTCGTCAATTTTTATAGATATACGTAAAGCGACGTGTACAATGAATTAATTTAATACCCGGTATATAACACGAGCGTTACCCCTTTCACGAGCAGAAATGGGTACTGAATAAAAGAACGAAGAGCAACAGGCCACATCATTCGTTCCTCCACTTTCGCCTTTGTATATATACATACACAACGAAATGCACCGACCGTCACGTGGGTGGCGTGCAAATAGTAAACTATTGAACAAATGCAGACCTCGATTATTCGAATAGCGCATTATATTTGCGTCAACAGGTTCTGGTATAATTGTTCGCAACTACCTATGAAGTATAAAAATTCACAGTGGTTTGCAGGCCTGTAAAGTTTCCTGTCCTATGGATATGCCGCGCAGTCGGGTCTGTTGCCAGGGATACGCGCATGCATACATATGCATTGTATAAATTTTTATAGCGTTTAGTCGCTGTTGCCAACATCTAGCAGAGATATTATCGCCTACGTAGCTTCACGATAAACGGGAAAACTTTTCGTAACTCTAAACATCCTAAAGAGGACCTTTGATCTCATTATGGTGAATTATTACAAGTGCAGTTGGCATCTCTTACTCGGATAAGACATCGCTGTGACTTACGTACGTCTGAACTAATGTTTGATATTTGAATAATTTATCCATTTATCCTATATTTTACAGTCAAGTAACATCCAAACTTCTCAATATCATGTTTCATAGTCAAAAAATATTTACACCGTTTTATCAGTTATTTCCATAGCCTGCTAACATGACTATCGAAGCTCTCATAGAACGAAACTTTTTTGTTACATCTTATGAATGGCAGTCAATGCTTTCGATTGTCTAGCGCTAGCCATATTCCTATGAATATCCATCAATAATGAAACTTTAAAACCCGAATAAAAGCGTGTAACATGCAAGTAGTCGATATCATTGACATTAAAGGATTTTATTTCGCCAATACTATATCTAATATCGTACACGAACAAGTAAAATTCTTGAATATTAAAATTTTTATTTTTTACAGTTGTGATATTAAAATTTTTTAAAAGCTGTCATATTATTTAAGTTTTTACTTATTTGTCAAAATTTTGTAATATACGTCACAACAGTCAAGGAACAACGTACAGTATCAACAGTACAGTAGTGTATATTACGTGAAGTGACAGCCTGTTTTTTTTTCCGAATTCTTTTATCGTATAACATAACGAATCTCATTATCATAAAATTATTTAATCCGAGGATATTATTTTCTTTAATTGATCACGTTGCCACAATGAATCTACTTTATACAGTTATTGATATTACGGTATCATGCTTTATTATTTTAGGAAATACAGACGTCATTTGTCGAACGAGGTTGTCTGCTGCTCTCCAGTGTCTTTTACTCGATTCCCACTGTTGCGATCATATCGTGGAATTTAATTAAAAATAATTGTGAGCATCCATCTTCCTGCAATGACGAGTGAAGTTTTCAATGCGTTTTATCAAGACTGTATCAGAACGGGACCTTGGTATATACAATATGCATACTCCTTTACATTTGTACATATATGCATGTATTTATACTTAAGAATGTAAGAATGGAATGACCTACTCTGCGCTCCTACGGTTTGTCATACGACTCCAACAACGAATCAACTTTGTTTGCAATTGAACGTAGCTACCCGCAATAATATGAGAGTCTGATGGATGCTGATTCGCATGGAAAATGTTCAATAGACTGAAATACAAATTACAATAGAATACCGTTGAGTAGGTAGTATAGATACGTATTACAATGGAGAGACTCTTTTCACTTTTTCAAAGAATTCCATCAACGTACCGCGATAAAACCTTAGAATTTTGCGACTATATACACTAGCGATAATGTACTTACATAGTGAGTATGAGTATGGCGATTTATATAGGAAAAGAATTGAATTAAAACACTGCGCGATCAATCCACGAGTCACGATAACCTTTACAGAACTGTAGGTGAATTTTGTCCCTTTATTCTACTACCCACATGGGGCAGACTTATGCCTAAAGGTCTGTAAGGGTTAATTCTAGGAGACTATTTTACATTGAAACTCATATGAAGATAGCCCATACAAAATGTATTTTATTCATGGACGGACCATGTGAAGTTAGAACGATATGATATGAAATATGGTAATCTAAAACGTATTATATTTATAGCTCACCAAGGAGTCGATATAATGCTTGGGTCTGATATATTTTATATACTTTACGTTTCAGGCATATCCTACCATGGATTATTAAAAGGAATATAACAGTCTAGTTCTTGTGACAGATCAACCACTGTAAAAATATGCATAGTATCCATGAATGATAATTCGTGACGTTTCAACAGAATAATTAAAATATATTGGCCTACTTTATTTTCAAATTTATTATACATAGGTATATCCCACGTTATTTTTTAGTCAGGGATGGTTCACGAAGGATATTAGATATTCAAGAGAAGTTGACACAGTTCTCCACTTATCACGCAATTTTCTCATCCAAACACCGTCGATATTGGTCAATTAAATGCAACGGCCATTGAAGCTTTTATAGGGATAAAGGTTCAACTAAATTCCCATTATCTTTATGGAACATTTTATTCTATTCGCAAACTCGTAAAGTTATTATTTACATAATGCCCAAAAAATTTTTTGCAATTTTATTTGTATGCAAAAAATTGTAGGTTAAAAATTTCAAATATATTTACAATCTTTATTTATAATTCTATTGGATATTACATGTAAGACAAAAAAATGTATCAGTGGATAGTTATTTTTATGTTCATTAAACGAGTACAAAATTTTGAAAAAAAAAATGGTCATGGGCATATATTGGTGGAACAAATTTACAGATATATTCTGTGTAAAAATATCAACTTTTAAGGCAAAGTGACGGTAACTTTTACCTGCATAAAATATGGATAATTACTAACACCTGTAGCAGATTAAGTTAAGAGGGGGTAGCTGAGATGTTTGGTAGCGTAATGTCATAATTTTTTTTAAGATTCTAATTTAACTCTCTTTTTTAACTCTTAACTCGGATTCTAAATTAAGTAAAAGCGTCTAAAAATTTACGTAAGAATTTCTCATCGGTAGTACCCACTACGCTTATGTTTCCTCAGTCGTTTGAAAAGCCACTTTCCGAGGGTTGGCTGGAAGCTTTCGAATACAAAAACCTTTTGCGGCATGTACACGAGACAAAGATTCCTCTGTACTAGGGGAAAATATTTCACCCGATTTCGGCAAAGCACGCGAGACAATTCCAAGGGTTGTGGTAACAGTCGAAATATTTTACACTGCTCCGTTCTACAGTACCTATTGTAATTCTTCACGTCAACTCATGTATAACCTTACCATCTTTTTCAGTCTCTGCTTTCCTCCCATCGACCGCAACAATACTCTGTAGCTTAATTCCTCACGGTTCCTAGCAACCCAGAAATTAAAGAGCTAGATTTTATTAACGAACATTATAAATATACCTCAACACTCCATACGAAGTTCCTACGGAAAATCTTCTCCCTGGATTGTATATTGACAGTATAAAAGTTTTGCTGCAGCAGATATGCACAGAACTTTGTCAGCTGTTTATTGGACAAATGCTAGTGACGTTACTGGAGTGCAGGTTGTTTCTTTGGTTACCGCAGTCCCCTGTGGTGTCGATTCGAGAGCCGATAATGTCTAAAGTTTACATGGTCCGTTTAACTGTAATAATTGCAATGAAGATATTAATCATAGAAACATACATAGTGTATACCTATACGATGTTTCATATTTGATTTTCATCGGCGCTATCTTTTGTGATAATAAAACGTTGTTCTATTTTTGATATATCTAAACCAATGATGATCTAAGACGATGATCAACCCATACAGGTTCTTTCCCAAAATTTCTATTATAAAGTTGAAATAGATTCTACTGCCACGATCCTTAGCATAGATAGTAGGTACATGTAACTGTGCATCGGAATAGGCACTATGAGAAATATTGCATTTTTATTCATATCGCGAACTTGCAATTATATCAACGACGTAAATGTTTGCGTGCTCTGAAATTTCAAACGATCTTTCACTTTCCAAGATCGTCAATATTCCTCAGTCCTGAGAATTTCACATAGTAAGCACAGTAAGACATTTACACTGAGTAGACGCGAACTCCATTTGTACTAAGATGCTGTCCCTTAAAGTGCTTGTATCTCTTATACGATTTCTCATTGCAGGGTAAACTTATTATTTCTGCTGCAAACTGTCCAAAATTATATTCTAAGCCTGCGCCAAGATAGCCTATTACTTACGGCAAATTTCGCCCGGGTTAGTTCACCCTGCGAAAATAAACTAACGCTTTTCATCTGGAAATAATTCCCTTAATATGCAAACTTATTGTAATTTATGCTGCTTCGAGACAATAGAGACTTTCATGAAAATTGTTTCACAAGCACTTTCAAAATGTTTTTTTACGTATTTCGTATCACGATTACAGTACGTACAATGACTTATACAGTACTCCATCTATTTTCCCCATTGCCATAACCGTGACGTCTATTGGCAGAAAATTGAGAACGCTTAAAGACAGGCTGCTGGCTGGGTTCTGGAATATCATATCTTATAGAAGTCAGAGTTATGATCAGAATATTATATGGCCAATGTATAAGAGTAACGATCTCATCTAAAGGCAGGGTGGCAGAGATTTAGATCGTCTCGAAAGAAAAAATAACGTAACGCTGCGGCATGCCATAAAAATTCTACGATTGCTTTTTTCCCGCCCTTTCATCCCTTATCGTTATAAGGCTCCGGCCTGAAGTTTACACTGCAAAGTAAACAGAAGTAAAGTAAATAAATGGTCGAAATCCAGGAGATCAAGAAACCTAGGATGCTGGATTCTAGATTAGGTTCTCGAGTAGTGAAAAAGACGAGGACGCCAGCGAAACCCATGAAACTTTATGCAGTCGTCCACTTTGCCCGATGTATTAAGTCGAAAGGGTGTTGAGTCCAAGTGCTCTGAAACCACGAAAAAGGTCTGATGGCAAAGCTGCGATGGATGGGTTTGCAAAAAAAAATAGCATTGGCCTAATGTACATATTGGTTTTGAAGATACGGTTTGTCAGTTTTCCGCTGCTAAATGATTCATCGTATTTACAAATACCGCTGCGAAAGACTTGGGTATCGCACAGAGTGATTATACTTCGTTGGAAGTGCGGTATTATATTTTGGAGGGCAGATAACAGCCTAACGTCATATGAAATATGAATCCCGCGTGTGCTGTATCTCGCGTTTTCTATTAATGTTCTGATTTATTCTCTTTGCCGTAGTGCTTTCTCGCTGGAATAATTATTCCCTATCCGTCTAACAACCCCACTGCACTTTTATATTAACTCGGTGCTCTCTACTTGAAAAGAATACTTAGGACGGTCAAAATTTACGAAGTGCATTTCTCACCGCGTTACAGAATGCGAGAAGAATTTTAAGATTTGTAAGGAAAGGATCTTGGATACTGAAATTTTTTTAAAAATATTTTTCTGGTATAAAATAATTTACATCAAGTATCGTGCAAAGTTAAATTGAAATATAATCCTTTGCATATTCCACCAGTCTCTGTCGTCCGCTGCATTCGCTGTAAATTGCAAAGAATAGTCAAGAATATTTCGAAAATCTCGCGATTTCTTTATAAAACGTAATACAAAAAATTTTGTTATTTGCTCTAAAATTAAATTTTCTATGATATCTGCAAAAAAATCATGTGAACCGCCACACGTCCAAGGGAATGTAAGTTAAATACTTTTCCTCCGGCGCTGTTCAATTATTTCACAATTGTTTTGAAGAAAAAGTTACAATTACTGGCAATCTTTATAACTACCTTTTGTATTATCTGTATTACAGATAAATGTCGAGACAAATATCTTCCAGGAATAGAATAGGAGAGAATAGAAAATAGTCTTCGAATTTTATACATAGGCAAAACGATCACACTGTATAGATACCTGTAGAATTCACTTTTCAGGTACACTGTGTTTTTGTATGTTTTTGTGTCTCTGTGATAAGATCTTCGACATTGAGATTTAAAAATTATCTTATCAATATTCTTCGAAGCACGAAACTCTTTAAGCTCGTTAATCGATCCTATTTTTCAAACAAAGTAGATACACGTATGTACATATATCTTATCCGGTTGAACTTTCCCCACAATCAATTCTCTTAATCTGCAAACGAAAACCACATCCACGTGTCAAGTGTTCTCTGGACTCCTGGAAAAATTCTTAATAAATTAAAAAGACCCTTTCGACTGAGAGAGTAGGATGAGCTCGTAAATATATATTACGCAAGTGGAACAACGTGTATGAACTTTGTGTAACTGGTCTCCATTTTCATCCCTTGGTAAATTTTCGTTAAATTTACTTCCGCGTCTAATTTAAAACTTTTTATTTGACGTGTACGAATGTAACTTTCACAGAGTGAAAATCCTTCATCAAATTGACGATATTCGAAAATACAATTAATTGAAATCGGTTTTAGCTTATACGTGAGGCATGACTGAACTTTATGGGTTATTCAAGACTGTTGCATGAAATGAAGTTTATTTTTCTATAAAAATCAAAAGAATCAATTAATTCGAATCTGATATGGAATATGAATGTAAAAATAAAGTCATCGAAAGATACTGAATCATGGAACAATATTAGGCACACACACAGACACCCTGCAGCGCCCTGTGGTACCACACAAAGCTAGTACACGCGGTAATAATGATAAACACCTTCTAATAGACACTTATATTTAATCAATAGTCATAATGTATATGGAAAACAGAAATTCGTTATATTTTAAACGCTGTTCAGGAATGACCATTTGGAACATGCAGACGCGCCTTATTCTCTAATGTCATGTGATTATGTGATTGTCCGACATTATGGATATTGAAAGTGAAAGCAATTTTCTCAATTAAGGACATGTGGAATTTTTCGAAGGCTCCGCTCATCCTATATAATTACCTCTATATATAATGTATAAGTACCTCTTTTCTTTCCTTTAGCCGTAAGTGCACACCAGAACGAAGATCGCGAAATTTCCGATCCAGGTGCATGATGAAAAAGGCAAAAGAACTATAGAGCTAATAAAAAGCGAGCTAGCAAGAAAATAAATATTAGCGACAATGTGAAATCCACAAAAAAGATGACACTCGATAGAAGAATTCAATGGTCAAATATGCGGAGAGGAATCGAGTATATGTTAGAATAGCTCGAGCTTTAACGTGGGCGTAGATTGAGTCCAAATAGGTTGGTAACCTGTTGCTTGCCTACCCGTGGCAAAATTTGCTATTGTCAATACTGATTTGCCAAATGTAACGAATGGTTTTCCATTGATTTTCATTGATTGATCACGCATTACCTTTAACAAAAAAAGAAACATTGCTAATAAGAAAACGTGCTACAGATATCTTTAATGCTGAAGAACGTAGAACAAAATCTTGAACTATTTTTTCTATTGAGGGTTTGCTTTATAATGACGTCATTAAATATCAACGATATCGGAATCGTTGTGGGTCACGCGGATGTGCGGTTATGGTGTAATGACGATTCAGAAGCGGAAGAAATAAAAGAGCAAAGAAGAGACGAGACGAGAGAGAGAGAAAGGTGAAGAAAAAAATAGCGCACATAAAGAAAGCCTGAGAAAATTGAGAGAATGCAACTAGAGAGAGTGAAGGAGGTCAGAGTGAGAGGTCAGAGTAGAATGAGACGGGAAAAAAGAAAATAAATAGAGAGACGGGAAGAAAGATAGAGGGAAGGAGAGAGCTGGTAGATACCTACCTTGCGGAGGTAGACGCAGAAATTGAATTCCTTTGCACCACGAACGGATGGCAGCTTCGATTATAAGAGTACGAACCTATCAGACTAGACGACGACTCGCGTTCTACTTTTCAATGATTGATTCTCAACCGAGAGAACTATGATGACGCGGTGTACTATTTGGGAATTTCCGCTAAGGTATACTCCCTCGTGCACTTTGGCAAAGTAGTGTTTGCTATTATATCATGTTACTTATTAACTTTGATAATAACACGGTATATCTATATCTGAAATTGTATTTAGTACGTTACCCCGGTGCTCTGTGTGCTTCTACGTAATTAACCGAATAGCAATAGCATTTCCATGTAACAAATAGAGTTTAGTATTGAAATAAAGAAGTGCACTATACAAGGAATACCGTACGCATGTGCTCGTTAGTCGAAAATATAATAATGAAAAAGAGAAATGTTCGTAATACAATTCGATATATGGTAGCGGCCAACTTGTTCTCATATACACATGTGTGATATATATATATATATATGTATATATATATATAAACGTGTAGTTCGTATAGTTTCAGGACAGGGTACCATACAGCCGGCGTTCACGATAGCGAGCTGATGAGCTTTTATAAATAATAATAATTAAAAAACAACGAAATCTTGAGATGTCACAACATTGGAATTCTACCCTATTCTAATCTAACGCTTCCAAAACCATGGTAGCTCCGGGTCCTTAGCATTTAAAAAATTTGAACAAATTTAGTGTGAAAATTTGTTGAGGACAGTCCTCGAAACAGCCATGTGTCTTCAAAGTAGCCAATACGTTAATGAAATAGTCCCCAAAATAGCTCAACGCCAGATTTTTATCAATGTAACATTTTCTATCACATCCAGCACCCGCATTCATTTACACGATCGCTTTACTACAGTGTTGGAGTCCACCAGTACCGACCCGGACAGCGTTGCTCGTGGTGGCTAGGATCGATCCAACCCCTGACCCCCGACCAACCCCCTCCGTTCCCAGACCCAATGTGAACAGGGAGCTACCAAGTCGAGAGGGGTGTTCTCTACTCTTCCCTGTTGTACGGCTACACATTCCGCACGGCTGGCCTAAGGCCTAAACGTAGCTCTGATATTCGATAACTTCTTGTCAAAGAACATCATCGTGCTATACATACGTGACCAAATTTATTTTGAACCTTTGGGAAATCATGAGGAAATATTTGGCGATGATTATAATTAAAGCGAGAATGCATTGGTTTGGATGGGATGCTTTTTTATGAAATTAGTAATTCAGGTAAAAATATTTATTTCAAAAAATTGTGTCTAATTATTGTCACTTTCGTATCTTTATTATCATTTCATTGCATCACGTATTTGACAGTAAACATATCGACAATTTTTTATAAACGTATTTTTAACTTTAAAACGGTCTAATGGTACGTTTAGTGTTAATAATACATGCGTTAAAATTAAATATTCAATTTTGATTCAAACATTTAACGTAACTCTAAACGTTGAATAAGATGGAACTACTTATGGCTGAATTTACAAAATTTAAAGCCCTGTATTTCCTAGTTAACTTATATCACGACATGAGCAAATTGCTGTGTAGTAATATGATTCTTTTGGGAAATTCTCGCTGAAGGAAGTACTCATTGGATTGGTGGAATGACAGGGACATTTCTCACTTTGAAACGAGAAACTTTGTTCGCACAATTGTCGTTTCCATTACGTTACGTCACCAAAAAATTTCTGATTTTTCCTGTGGAGCGTGACTGAAATGAACGGCAATCGAGTTAAATAAAGCGTGACGGGGAAAAAAAAGAAAAGAAATAAAGCAGTAAAATAAAAAAAAGTATTCGAGAACTCCATTCCTACCAGTCGAGCAACAACTGCGTTCCTGGATAAACGTCCTGGACTGAAGTGTGAGCGTAATAATATTTGACAAAGGCTGTGCTTTGAGATTCTCGGCGCCATCTTTACCAAGGTTTCCTACCCCTGATTGACAGAGAAAGTAACGGTGTGAAGGAGAGTAAAAGAGAGCGAGAGAGAAAGAGGAGCCGTGGTTACGACGTAATGGGTAAGGAGAACGCTAACGGACGATGGAAAGTAAAGCGTGCGTAATTTCTCTCAGATATGAGCAACCCTCGAGTTGCCACGGAAGGGAATAAGATTATTCCGGAAAATGAGTAAACTCCTTAATACTCTTTATCTCAATACTTACGTATTATTAAACATACTATGTATCTCGGCTGAATAAGTAACCATGTGAAATTTAAAAGAAAAGAATATCATGACTAATAATTAATGAAGGTCATTTTTTGTACACTGTATTATATTGTGTATGCAGCCACTGTACAATAGATAACAGTTTTATACGTGGTCAAAGAAAAATGAAAAATAATATTATCATATCTATATTTATTCCAAGTGATTCAGGGATGCTACGTATCTAAATAAACATAGTTTAAAAATATTGTACAATGTTATATTAATTAGTATATTGAAATTTTGATAGCAATTAATTGAGTGACTTGAGACATTCGTCATAAAGTTAGATATTTGTGGCAAGAATTAGAAACGTCCCTTAAAGATCAATAATGCTTTTACTGAAATTTCTATAATATTATATTATATTAATAGATCATAGTGGGTATTAAACGCTATTGTGCTGATTCAAAGAGATTGAATATCGCCATCGTATAGTCATTGGATGCTACGATTCTGTGAATCAATTATGGTCCTCTGTAACAGTTCGTTTCTCTGAATAGTTAGTGGAACTACAAAAGTTATTTCAAATAACAGAGTTTGCGCTTTCGTAACGACGATGTGGTTACTAGTAATTGGTCTAGTATTGGTCGTATTGAATTTTTTTCTCACCGTTGGTTCAAATCAAGTTGTGGTATGGATTTTTCCAAGCAATTCTCTGTAGTCCCTTTGAAATACTCTCTAGATGCTACAGTTGCAATCTGCCCAACTATAAATCCGCGATATCAGTCCGATTGATTATTGGGGTCTATACTAATGTCGACCAAAATCAACATACTATTCATACTAGTGCAACTATACGTATATATATATATATTTATATTTTTTAAGAAGGGTAGTTTCCAGGCATTTTTTTTTGTTGTATGGTAAAGAATTGGCAGTTACGAGGACACTTGGTGTTTAGCAGGACAGTCCTGATAAAATTTACATACTTAAGATATACTGTCAGGAACATAAAGCGGCACACACACCGAATTTTCGAAAAAAATCCTAATGCGTGACAGACGGAATTGTGATGGGCTAAGAAATGGCCACGACAGGTTAAAGTACGTTAGAACTAGAGCGCCACATGTCCCAAGGTTTAGTTTTAAAAAAAACATATTCGCTTGCCATTGTGGACGCTGCACGTCCTCCTAACTACCCTTTGACAAGTTTATATATATATATATATATACACACACATAAAGTTAACCCTTTGCGGACAGCAGCCCAAACATTCACCAATAGAAATCTTGTAAATCATTTGGCAAACATTTTTTTTATGTAGTTTAAAATTTGTAAGCGTTACAAACGAATCTTCATGCGTATACTACTTTCCCACGAAATACTCCCAAGGCTCCCCCCGTCCAGGCGGGCACTCGTGCGTCAGTGTCCCGTCCGCAAAGGGTTAATATTAGTTAGATAATATTGAAATAATAGTGAAACTACACGTAAAAGTTCGGTGAAATTACGATAGTATTAATTAATTGCTAAATCCATTAAAAATATTTATTGATCGCTCAGTATTAATCTAGAAGCAACAATATCTATCCGCGTAATTTAATACTTAAGTGTGATCGTTAGCTATGATTTATTGAGTTGCTAACTTATAGAACCAGTGCACTTTGATATTCAGGTTTCGACAGTTTCTGAAATCGATATCCGTTTGACGTATTATAGTTTGATGGGCATACATTTTTCGAAAATAAATTTGATATTCGCTCTACATACTAGATAATGTTCGCAATGTTCGTTTGTACAGTTACTGGCAAAGTTTATAATATTGAGTTTCATACTGAGAGCATGAAGCTTTCAAACTACGTCGACGTTAATCGACTGTTCCGTTATCTAGAATTCTGATCGAGGAAATGCAACGTTTTACGTGCGACGCAGTGTTCAAATTAAAACGTCGATCCCGATTTCGATAAATGTTTAATTTGTGAAACACGTGTTGATACTGTTACTGTGAATCTTTTCGAAAAGTATGAACTATGTGGGCCGCGGTATCGAGATCTTTGGAAATACTGGTAGCCTTCTTTGAGTACTACACTGCCAGGTAAGGCACCAATAATTATAATTATTAGACTAGCTATCTCTTTACGGCCCTCACGAAAAATACTATCAGTTGCGTGAAATGACTATTGGCGACTATTAAAAACTATTTGAACGTAATTACTGTAATTAGTTTTTGAATTATGTCAAATAATCTTATAGTATTTTTCCGTAAGGTGTTGCACACAAATAAAACAACCTATGAATACGTCATTTTCACTATTTATATATGAATGGAACATACGATTTTTTAAATATAAATATAAAATCATATGACTCATATGTTATTTTAACAAAAGCAAATCATTTATTGTTTAGATTTTAGCGAAAGTTTAGTTCTTCGTAGAATAGTTAAATATAATTTTTTTTCATTTATTAGTTTACATACATATAAAATATTAGAGTCTGTATAGAAAGTGAGTGATCCAAATTGGACTGATCTTTGAGTAAGTTTCGAATACACGTGTACGGTGTCTCCGGAGACTTTATTAGTCTATAAAAATCGATCGAACGAATAAAGCGCTCACATCCGAAGCCACTGGCAACCCAATATTCTGTTTAAGATGAAATATAAAAAAAAAATACGGTGAAAAATCTTATTTCCCTTGAAATTAAAATATTCTGTTATTGGCATAAAAACCAGACAAGCTCGACCTCATTTTTTTTTAAACTAATTGGGAAGCACAGCTTGCATGACAACTGCAAAAAAATTAATATCCTGTATCTCATTCACAAATATCGTACTAGTAAGGTACAGTGTTATAAAATATTAATAAACCATTAAAGTGAAAATCCAATATACTTTTAACAAATTTCCAAAGTGTGTTATATATGTCTGATTTTTTCAAACTTTTGAAAGAACTTTAAACGACGTTACGAACAGATACTCATAAATAATACGAACTGTGGTTAAAAATGAGGAGAAACGAAGTTGCTCAAACGAATTTAATGATTTGTCTTTTACCCACTAACTTCCCAGTGATCGATCAATGTGCTGAATATTTGAAACAATTTTGCGCACGATCAGGATTTACTACATCGCCTATTACCTTGACCACCACATCGATCGTGGCGAAACAATTGTTCCTCATCGAATATTATAACTCTTCAGATACTTCGAGAACTTCAAGAGGATATTATTTTGTGTCTGAGAAGTTCTGGAAAAGCGTTGCTACTTATCAACACGAAGTATGACGTTTTAACTCAACAAGTTATGCTTCGTAGTCAATATCCCCCCAGTTAGACTTTATGACGCACACTTCCTTGACACATATCTATTTCGCCACATATTGTCCCATTCTGTACAGACACAATATGTATATATATAATTTCCATTATAGTTTCATAGCAAGTCAGACGTGGGATATTGGATATCGAAATTTATACATAGATATACCAGCATTCATTTGGCTAGGATCCTTATATCTGCTGGTACATTGAAACCATTAGCTAAGTTTCGTTGAAAATTATATTTGTATAGCTCAAAATTGAATCGTGAATATACATTCTGAATTTTGGTTATTGTACAAAGTTTATTCAACAATATTTTGTGACAATCACAAAAATACAATATATTGATGCGAAAAAGATCTGTGTAACCGATACACAGAATTTGCGACGAAAACGTAGGAAACAATGTTGAAGTAAATGGAGCTTAAATTACAAAAAGTCATTTACAAGTTGAACTTTGCCGGTTTAATATTAATTTATTTAATAGAAGAATAATATATGGGTAAACTGTTATCCCCAGAAGATATTATACTCTGCTCACTGTTTGCAGTTTTTGTTAATGAGAAATATATGTGCAAATAAGAAATAAAGCTTACAGTACGGTAAGTTACTATAAGCTTCATATAATTCATGATATCGATCTTATTGTTTTTTAATATTGTTATTTCATTTTGAATTTTCTCTTAATACTTATTCCAGCTTATGGTAGAAAATGAAATTATACAAAGTGATGATATTCGTTGACATCCCTTTTGGATCTGGGGACAAACGAAATTTCCGCCACGATAAAAAAGTTTCAACTGAAATACGTGATGAAATCATCCCTTGATACTTTATCATGGGCAAATTAGATTATTAAACTTTTCTGGTCACGCAAGTTATTTGCATTTTCAGGAATATCTTATTTCCCTAAGCTACGGGCAACGAGTGCAGTCAAGGTGTTCTCCACCTCTAATATTTTAATTTCAATATTTAATATGATACCTATATATTTATATTTCATTAATCACAAGAAATGTCAGCGCACAATTCAATGCATACTTGTGTCCTTGGTATCATCTTTTGGTATCTCATACATTTTAAGTATCTTCATACTTTGAATATTCCAGTACAGTTGTATAGTTATAGAACAGTAAGAGATATTGTATTTAATTAGAATAATTTACTAAATATATTCTACCAAGGAAAGCCAAGAAGAGAGTTACAAATAGCATAGAAAATCAAGACGGAGTTCAAAGTGGTACCGTCGGTATGAAGAATAAAGTGAAGAGCAAAGATGATGAAAAATTATAATTTTAATATCTATCGTTGACTGATGTGACAAAAATGATCGAAAATCCAAAGGCAATCATCAAATAGACCTAGTTTAGTAGTAGTTAGTACCAAATAGACCTATTTAATAGACCTGTTAAGTTATCTTACATAAAGTATTCTGCTGTATTATTTTCGATATTCAAATACAACTGTATCTATAAAGGTAACTGAATCTACTTTTAACCTAAATAACATTCCACTCCCGAAAAAAATCTCAAATTCCCTGTTTCAATAAGTCGATACAAAACCGATATAAATATGGAATTTGAAATGATTTAAATTCCAAATTTTAACATGCATAGCTTGTTTTACCATATTCGTGTACATATAAGTATAAATATGTCAGTAGTCAGTTTTCAGGACCTTTTTTGATGAGTGTTGGCAGGTTCTAGGACATTTGGCAGTTTCCAGACCGGTCCTGGTAACATCCTATATACAACGTATACTTTCAGGGCCGTTTGACGGCACTCACACCGAATTTTCGAAAAAAATTTGTCTATTGGACACCCGGAGTTGTGACGGGTTAAGACATATGGCCCCGACAGGTTAAGATAGGTTAGAACTCCAACACCACACGTCCCAAGGTTTAGTTTTTTACAAAAAAAAAACATGAACTTGCCGTTGTGAACGCCGCATGTCCTCGAAACTGCCCTTGTACACGTTTATATATATGTATACTATATACACCTATCAAGATACATTATTCTGCGGCAAAATATACCTGTACATGTATTAAACACATATAATACATGTATACAAAGTACAAGAAATTCATAGACAATATTCAGTGTCCCAAATAATAAATTTTTGTTTTATACAAACATTCTACTCTTTTTACACTGAGAAATCAATTATCGCACGAGAAGTATTCCAGATTTTTGTACACGCGGTATATTCCATACACTTTATCAAAGCTCCTTTCAAACTTAACAAAGGTTCAAATATCGTGAGAAATAAAAGGAACTGCGATGCATTGCGTTCAAAGTCAAACAACTTTAACGTTACTCAGCGTTTATAACTGCACCCTCGTATGTTCAACTGTCTTTGTGCTTTCGTGCACTTTCATCTCTAGGTTCCCGATACTTTCAAGCCTTGTAAGCTTTCGATGACCCAGTAAGATGCACGTAACGTTATATACAGTATAGTACTAACGCTTTATTACACAAGCTTAGTCTAAAACGAGAGAGCGCAAAATTTAATTTCTGATTACCTGATCCAATTTCTCTCTGATCGTATAAATATGGAAATATGTAATTGAAAATCGTTATGTTTTATTAATACACATGTTTGTGTTATAAGTGTAAATAGAATATATTACACACGATATTTCGCATTATTCGTACCAGAATATCCTGTTATAATAAATCCTGTGGTGAAGTTAGTGATATACATAAATACAATTGAAGATATGGATAATGGGTATTAGTATTAATGATATATCATATAGAAATATTATTTTGCTTCTTCGTAAAATTACTATACGATAACATGGTCTGAAATTACATTGAATCTTTGCTGATACTTTTGCTGCATTTAAGTGAATGATAATACTGTTGCTAATGTAGTGTTAAATTATTATTATCAGTTTTCATACATCATACCCGTAGTTGCCATTTGACTAATGAGGATAACCTTTTTTGTTTCATGTGTTGCTGAAACTTTAATTTTGATGACCGCAGAGCGCAGTTGGAGTAAGTATTACTTTTGATTGATCTTAGTTTTTATTGTTATGATAGGCATGTATCAACATATACGCATGTTCGTGCTTATTCGATTTGATTGACATGAGAAAATTTTAAAGGTTTGTTACTTTGGATTAAACAATGACTTTATAGTAATTGGTATACTTGTATCTGAGATAGACTAAGCTTTGTATAATAGAAGGTTCTTAGACGCAGAAATAAATTCTTGTGCATTTATTGATTGTTATGACATTTATCAGTTATGGCATATGGATGATATCTACATGTCTCAGTCATATAACGTCTATGTGATTTCTCTGCGCCAGCCAATGCCAGGAATAGTATTGATCAGGTTTTATAAGGAATCATATCGTTCGAGAATGAATGTTTTCGTTCTTCATAATTGTTCAGTGACCTGTGAATTGACTTCTATCCATTCTCATATCTGTATCTTTACGAGAAATGGATTGAACTTCATTGTCCTGGGATACGGTTATCACGTTCTTGAAAAACTTTAAAACAAGCTCCTTGAGATACTTATTTAAATGAAACGAGGTTTTATTACCATTATCCAGTAACGAGCCAAGGGACCCCAGAGGGAATCTCATAAGGGTTTGTTTCTTACGAGCAATATTTATTGTTAAATATATTCAAATAAATATGACCTGTAACTTATTGACGTTAAATTTGAATTGTTGCATAAAAAATCATAAATTTTTATTAAAAATTCTTGAATTTATATTATAGCGATTACGAGTATTAAAATAAATTTTCTTTAGTGTGTAAGGTCAGCTTTATATGATTTGTAATTAGAATATATACTTGTACTAACACACGCATATTGATTGTCGAGTGTAATACAATTTCCCAAAATTATCCAGCAATAAGTTACTAAATTTCATGTAACCTCACTTGTTCATTCAGCCTCTAATCGATATACCTCGTACGTATATGGAATGTATCGATTCCTGTCGAAGGGGACTTAGGGACTCAGCTGCGCTGAATAAGAGGTAAGAGTAGGAGGGAACTTGAGCGGAATATCAGGTTGTCAAGCGAGATGACGGAGAAGTCTGAAAAAATGTATATGAAAAATGGCCAATATAGCACTATGGAGAAGAAAAAGTATTAACTGACGGTAAAAAAATTTTTTTAAAGTAATTTCTATATTCTATATTAGTTTTTTGATTAACGATACATTTTATAAACAACATCGTCAATTTCATTAATTCAAATTTTACTGCGTTCAATTCTCTTTCGCATTAAAATATATCATACTCTGATCAGTGTCACTAAGCACGTGGTTGACAATTAACAAATAATGGGCGATATTGAACAGGCGTCTTTTATTATTTATATTAAATAAAAACGATATTTATGAATAGTTTAGCGTAACCATGCTCAATATATTGCATAACTTAATCAGAACGAGAATATATTTGGATCATTGTTTATTCTCAAAAATTTTGAACTTACTTTCATTTTTCATTTTGCTGATGAATATTTAATCTATGAAACATGATGTATCGCATGTATAATCAATTATTTATCAAGCAATACATGATGTCACGTTACAGTATTTACAGAATTGCGATATCAAGAGACTTGGATTCTAATAATGAATAGTGAGACCCGTCTTTACGGCATTGTTCAACTCTTGAATAGGTCTGCGTATCAGGTCATCCAATTCTGATTTTATCCCCGATATGCCCTCGAAGATTTTTCTTCGACGAACTTTGTCCTTCGTGATAATTGAACACACCACTCTTGCATAATAGCCATTGCGTTATGGAATCACAAACCAATTTAAATGACGCAAATTGTTCGAGCAATATGCAACGCACTGCATTCTTATCTACCTTGTACTTTGAAAATAACAAGTTATTGTCATTATACAAAATATAAAGAATGCATAGAACTTTGTGTATTTGTAAACTTCATTAAGAGAAAAAAAATGCCAATTAGTAGATATAAGATATAGCTGAGTTTGAGCAATTTCAAGAATCCCGGTTCTCCACACCTTGTTTTCCATCCACAAATTTTTTCTCCCCTTTCTCACCTGAATCAAGCATATCTTCGATAGCTAACCCTCTTTACGGTTGATTCAAAATTAATGAATAATTCACCAAGGTTAACAAAAAACTTACTACCATTTGAAGATCTGTTTCTTTCTTTTAATCCACAATCGTCGTCGATTCTCTACGGAACCATACCTTAATACGAAAAATTTGCATTATCAAAAATTGTCACCATTTCTGAATATAAAATTCCTATTTATTATACCGTAAAGAAAGATAAAGTCTCTCGAGGATATTCTTTGAAATATTCATTCGTTAGTCATTCGTGTACCAGAGTACGGTGCTTTTGTTGTTGTTAAAGAAAAAAAATAAACGAGAACAATTTTCTCGCTACAATTGACCAAGAAACGGGGCGTTAAATCGTCTTCCTTAGTTAAGTCAATAATGGATTATAGGAAGGGATAATTCGTGCCTGTTGAAAATTCCCGGATGACTTATACGCAGCTGGAAGGCGCCGCGGAAGATCCAAACTGCTGACGAGGAAGGCCTAGGAGTAGGTGAAATTCTGTAACAGACCCTGGCAATGCGTTGACGAGGGTTAAAGCAGCCTGTACAAGAAAATGTCGTCCACGCAACTGGATATCAACTGTCAACGTGTTAAATATATTACGGCAACCTTAATAAGCAAAGTTACTATCATCGTCTTTAGACTATTGCATGGCGGATAAATTATTTTAATGTCTTACTGTCTCTGTTTATCGATACTTTGAATTAAATTGAGCAACGGGAAATGAATAGTAACATTAAAACTTCATCACTGAAATGGTTGGTACTTGCGTCTATGTTATTTATGTTACTGTTTATTCCAATAATATAATAATTTATATGTTTGATAGTATTGATATTAAATGGTAAACTAAATCATCTATAACGTCAATAGATGATAAACGACGATAATTTGTCATCCGATCCGTAACCTAAAATGATATTAGCCCATAACAACCAATTAATCTTGATGATCGAGCAAGCTATTGGTTTCTCGGCTGATTTGCTATAATAGTTATATAACTGCGGTTATGACGTTGAATTGACTATTAGGGATGCGGCCGTCGCCTGCGTCATGACGCCATAAGCTTCGACGGTGTAACATTTTGGTTAACATTTCTTTTTCTCTATTCTCGTCCTTGGTTACCATTTTAAATGAAATAAGTAACGATTATTACACTTGCACAGATAATAATAACCATATCTGCAATAATAACTATTATAGTATAATATCAATTAGAACAATATTATTGATAAGGTGTATAAATATTAATTATATTCATTGCTAGTAACTTGATGACGTATATAGTTTTTTCAAGTATCGTATGAGTGTTGAATAAAACGGTATAATATCGCTATTTTCAAGTGATACAATCAAGTCGAACAAATTCATTTCGTATTTGAATGTACCGATAGACGTTTAATTTCATTTGATTTTTTTAAAATCAAATGAGTGTGAGAATTACGCATTGTTTGTGACCCGTAGGGATATAATTTTAAAATTTATAATAATTTAAATATATATTTCCATTAAAATATAATTGTATTATATATGATATATTTCAGTTTAAAAAAGTTGGGAAAAAGCGTTTGGCCAGTCTGGAGCTCGATATAAATAGTCGTAAGAATGCATGAACACTAGAAAATTAATCGGCCGAAAGGTATAAAATAGGCAGCTATAAAAGTTTCGATTTGGTGTTTTTAATCTTTTTGTTCTCTTACTGCTAGATCAATTGTAATCATTTTCGGGATGCATGGGAATTCCTAACGTCGAATGGAAAAATGATTTGCAATTGGTAATCCCATGCGTTTTCAAAACTCCTTATTTATCAATTACCAATTGCAGTTCATAGTAACCGATTTATCAATTTTACTGTCGTTTCTTTTTCTTTAGCCATATCAATAGTCATTCAAGTATTAATCTTTCTCTATGTTACTAAAGTGGAGGAAGATGCTTATTTTGTATATGACAAAGGGCAACTGCGAAGCAAGTTGCATTAAGGAGAAGTCCGAAAAACGATGTAAGAAAGGAAAAAAAATGATGGGAACAGAACGAAGTATGTAGAGAAAAAAAGAGAAAAATAAAAAATCTTGTAAAAGAGGGTCCCGCTCAGCCCATTTCCGTGAGGCATTTCTTCTCCATAAAGGAGCTACTGTCCCTCCGTGATTCAACTGCGGATCGTTGTTAGGGTAAACCCCTGAGTCGCGATACTCAAGGAAAACCCCAGTCAGGGATAAGGATAAGGATACAGTGGGACAGCGATTATTAAAACTGCCGAAGTTATCTGCAAAAGATTCGGCGAAGCCGTCTGGAGATCAAAAACACACAATCTGAGTCCAGCCTCCAAAGACAGCGAGGGTCCGAGACTGTAGGACTTTTGAAGGGGATTACGAACTATGATCAAATTTAGCCACAAACGTAGAACACAACTAGACAGATATAACGATACACAAATAAGGTTTGTAACGAGCTATAAGAAGGCATATATGTAAATGTCTGGATTAACCACTTTCGGATGATTTGGTCATAGACGGAGAATATTGAAAACGGGAGCCAGGCTCAAAGCGCGATCGCCTCCAACAGAGTCGGCCGCAACAAATCACGCTGGAGCAGCGACCGACCAAAGTTGGAGATCCTGAACCCTTTCGGGACCCGAAGCCTAATTTTAGGTTTCTGGGGATTTAAACTAATTGTATTGTATTTATGGGGTTGAAGTATTAAAATTTCATTAAGAAATAATTATGTATCTCAATTTGGCAGACAAACAATTTTGTCTCCCTGAAGCCGAATATCAGGCGTTGAATTCACACCGTCGTTTTTCGTAGTCTAACCCAATTACAAGGACAAAAATGCTCCAGCCCTAAAATTAAACAAGTCGTCCAAAAAAGAGCCGATCCTATAACAGATTAAGAGATTAAAAATTACGCTTAAAACCTCCATCGCGTCTCGCCCATTTGCCGAAACTCGGGGCAGGTTTGACGTAAGGAACCACGTGCGTCACCCGTAGCAGACCCCCTTACTCGTCGATCAGCGCACACAGCAATCCCAGCGAAATTGATTAGAAGTTACCAGGTGACTTTAGGTGCACCCGATACGACAAATGGAGTAGCACATGCAAACGTAGACGGACTCGACTACTTCCCTAGAGAGCGCAGTAAGGGATGCCACCGCCAACCCAAGACACCCCACCGCTCAAAGCGTCTTGGCATATTGGCTGCGGAGTTGACAGTGATACCAAAGTGATATCGCGAATAAGTAATAGTCCAGAGTCAGACATGAAAATGTAGGTAAAATAAAGAAAAAAAGAGAGAGAGGTAAGGGGTCTGAAGCCAATACATTTCCTATATACCAGGCATTTCCCACTCGTCCCTCCTACGTACAGGTACTTAATGACGAACGTTGCCTTCGGAAATCATCGTTAATGTTCGGTATTCAGTCTTATTTACAATAGGCCTGATTACTTATAGTTGTCATTTGAATATTATTTATTACACATTTGACTTATTCTTATATTATGCATATATGTATATTTTTTAGTAACTATTATACGGTGTGTTCTCACGCAGCTATTTAGTAATAATTATAATTATATACATATACGTTAGATTATTTTTCTAGTCACAACGTTTCTATAACTGCGGTTATTCAGCTAATAAAAGTCAAACAAAATGAAACGTCTAGCCCTACATTCAAATCTGAAATTATTTTGCTCGACTTGATTCTATCACTTGAATATAGCAATATAACGTCGCTATACTCAATACGTAAATCGGCTTGTGTTCCGGTCGGCTATCGATTTGAAACTAGGAGGTTCACATAAATGTATAAAATAGTATTAAACGGTGACAAAGGCATCATTGACAGGGAGTATACCTTCCATAAAAATTAATTTATGTGCAATGTGTGTAATACGCAATCTTAAACTGACATCAATAAAAATACATATCTATGATCCAAATTGTTAAGTCGAACTGAATGATTGATGGAGTATGATTTTATCATCTGCAGAACGACAGGCAGTCCCGGCAGCAAATCACCAGCAGGTGGTAGCGGTGGTCCTGGGGGCGGCGGAGGTGGAGGCGGTGCCGGAGAACCTCGCACGCCTACAGCAGGTCCGCAGAACAAGCAACTTCAAAATGTTAAGGGTGATCATCCCTCGGTAAGTTCACTTCTGTTCACTTTATACATTCTTTTTAGAGGAATTCGTTTTATGATATTAATCAAGAGATCGTGCATTCGTGGGTCAGTATTTAACAGTTACTGTATACATACATATACAGAGTATGATGTAGTACACTGACCATCATGAATACCTTAGAGCGGAAATGTTCAGTAGGTAGTCGAAGAGGTGATCCTGACTTCGAGATATCCATGACTCAGTGTAGAATGAAAAAAAGTCTTGTGGCAAAGCAAGTAACAATCATATTCATGTGGATTGTATTAGAAACAAGGTATTCGGAGAAAGTCGACGAAAAGCTCTAATATCACTGAATATACATTAATGATAATATTTCTTCTTTTGTATTACCATAGTCTGCCTTATAACTAAAAGATTTTAAATAATTTAAAGTATTCTACGCCTTCAAAATCCCTAAGAAATATCGTACGAATTGAACGTCGATTTTAGATTCCATTTCGGTTCGATCTTTTTTTTTTTCATCCTCTCTTATGATATATTCATCTTTGCTATATATAAAATGAGGTCGATATTATATAATCAAATGAAATATTTAAACTAGAGCCTACACCTATTGGATTGATACTGTGGTATTCTTTCCGATATGTTATAACAGAATCAGTTCAGTTGGTAGAGTATAAGTAATTTAACGACGTGAGATGATTTTATTATTCCTTCCAATCTTGCGACTGCGATACGATCTCTTGACTGCCAATGAATTTATTATTGAATTGAATTTAGTATTGAATTTATCATTTTTTTAGTCGTCACGTAATAAAGATATTCCTCGATTCTGTCTGTCGCTGGTAAAATATCGAAAGGTGAATTTTACGGTGGGTCATGAATCAGCGAGTATTCACGTCCATTCGGAACGGAGTCGTGAGTTTTGACTGTTTTACGAGAGGTAGTTAACGTAACTGCCACCTTGCAGTTGTCGTTTTATACTTCGTCGTGTCTTAGATGATAGGATTCCTTTCCACGATTTGTTTAATTACTAAATTTGGTCCATAATTCGGCAGAAAGTGGCTCCATTAGACTTCGTTTGTTTTGGACATTAACCGAATGAAATATTATGCTAACTCAATCTGAAATTTTATTACTGAATGTCTCTCAAGTTTTGTTACGCCAAATTATCCACGGACCATTTCGTAATGGTAGTTATTGTACTTTTTTTTTAATATGACTAATAATACAGTTTTATTTGTTCATTTTCAGAAAGCATTTTTGCAGAGCAGATCCATCTCGTTGGTCGACATGTACATCGACAATACAGAACCCAGTGAAAATGTCGGACAAATTCATTTTAGTTTGGAATACGATTTTCAAAATACCACGCTCATTCTACGCATACTGCAGGTGAGTTGTTTTGATGCATGTATTTTATTTAATTTTTTCTATGACAAAATTATTCTTTTATACGTAAATCGAATTGATATACATTTTTAGCGCTGTACATCTCTACAATTCTTCCTCCACCAATATTTTTCCTCTCGTAGGCAATTTATTTCACAGGATGGCGCTTTATTGTCAAATGCCACGTACAGTATTGTTGCCGAGCTTGAAAGCTTTTTGCAACATTTCGGAACAGCGTACCACCGCAGTTTGAATGACGAATAACGTTTCTAACTTCCGACGTCCCGGAAATATTAAATGACGTGTATATGTTCCATATAACTTATCAATATATCAATACGATTTTTCCGTTATTGGTTCATTCGATATGAAGTCAAACATTAAATTATACAAATATTTATTATCAAACATATAATGACATCGTCAAGATGCACTCGTTCACTTATTATAAATACACGTAATTGCTCAAAGCTATTTATCAAAATTTCTAACGAAACGGTAAAATTGTCGAATTTCATTGTAATACGAATCAATACTGGAAACGTGGCATCCCGAACTCTATGTATGTGTCCAATACCGTAAACAGGAAATATCGAAGTGATGCAAATATATTTTGACAATAAATGCACTTCGATATCGTACACGTGTAAAAAATATTTTTTATCTATCCGAAAATCACAAGAGAAAAAAGATTATATATCGAAGCAAACTCGTCTCGATTGAATGGAAGAGATCAGCGCAATTCCACGTTTTACGGTATCGTTACACAGTAAAATAGTTGTAAGTCATTCCTATTTCTCGCGAATTGTGCTTCCGTGGTGAATGATTTGAAAACTTTGAGCATTTCCAAGACCATCAAATAAATCGAATCCGTTTTATATCTACACGTAGCCTATAAGTATTATATTACATATGATCGAATATCTACAAATATCCAAGTAAAGCGTTTTCCTAAGCAATAAGTTCCCTAAGTAACAGGTGTTTCGAAAATTGTGCAATCACAAAGGAAGCTTGAAAAAAAAAATTCACCATATGGAAATCCATATGAGAAGTATTTCTATTATCGATAAACGATATGCAAAGTGCTTGACAGGACTAGTCTCATTTCTTTGCTAAATATGTCAGTCTGCCAATTATGGTTTTTCAAGAATCACAAAGAAAAGCGTCACAATAGAATCAGTAAAACGAACTACGGTGAACATTTGTCTTTCAACAAATGTACATGGCTACCAATAAATTTTGCCAATTTTTTACACTGCTGGATGGGTACATCCAGCAAGAGGTACAACATTAATCTTCCCATGTAACAGCGTCCCAATTGATCCTCGTTTAAATTTGAAAATTCAAAATGGGTTTTCTAATTGCCGTTTTTAGGATTTATACTGATAGTTTTTGACAAATTGTTTTTGTCGTTTCTATGAGATGAGAATTATTAAGAGGGTGCCTCTACTTATGTATGACCCAGTCTATCCTCTTTTTGACAATTATTAATGTTCCTTAAAGCCAAGGGTTCACGTACTACTGACAAGGAACATCACTTTAGTGTCCCCCTCCGATTTTCATGAAACTCAACTATGTTGTAGCGCTTGAAAAATTAAGAG
>JARQSV010000350.1:218844-319591 GCA_030142285.1 Calameuta idolon | reverse complement strand
CATTATCACCCCTCGACATGCCGAACTTTGGGGGTTGATTTCACCCCCTGAAACCGTTTTTCCGCCGATAAAAAAAAATACGTGTCTCTTAATTTTTCAAGCGCTACAACATAGTTGAGCTTCATGAAAATCGGAGGGGGACACTAAAGTGATGTTCCTTGTGAGTAGTCCTTGTTCCATTTTCTGGGATTTAGGATGAGTCATTGAAGAATGATCGCAAATTGTATGGGAAATCTGCAGTCAGATGATGCTAAGCCCACTCAAATTTTCCAGTATAATTAAGCAATGGCTTCAATAGGCTACATTAGGCGAATTAAGCGTTTTCACTCATGCGAAATTAATTCTTAGGACGAATTAGCATATTACGCGGTAAATATATTAATATGACTAACGACCGATAGCTGCTTTCTATTGTTACTTTACTGTATTTCTTGCGTCAATTTTTATAAAACTTTTTTTTTCTCTTAAGTAATGAACATTTTAAACTAAATATTTTGTATCTACTTGATATACTTAAAAATTCACTTGAATTATTTTTATATAAAAATGTCAGTCTCCTGGTAGTATCTATTCTTCTTAAATATCTATTA
Source organism: Calameuta idolon (assembly GCA_030142285.1). Taxonomy (NCBI): domain Eukaryota; kingdom Metazoa; phylum Arthropoda; class Insecta; order Hymenoptera; family Cephidae; genus Calameuta; species Calameuta idolon. The sequence continues at coordinate 319,001 of JARQSV010000350.1, read as the reverse complement.
TGTATTTTTTCATATTTTTAAAGTGCATATCAGAAGGTACTGCCAAATGTATAAAACAGTGTATGACAATTCTGAAATTTTTTAAATGAAAGAATTGATGCATACATAGCAACGTAATTTTCCAATATCGTACCTAGTGGCACCATCAACATTTTCACCGAGAACTGTAAATTTATTCAAGGCAGCTTTTCGAGATAGCAAAAGTTTCGGTCTCTGATATTCTAATAACAATCGCGTTCTTCATTGTGAAATTTGCAATCTTACCTATTCTCTAGTGAAAATTCGCACATTATATTTTATCTTCGTCCACTATTTTGATGTCTCACTAAAATTTTCGAAAGCTCTCTGCATCGACAAAATACACCGTTCTTATGTAGCCTTTGGCATGTGACATTCGGATTAAATATATCTATATTTTTTCTTAAGCTATTCCTTTTTATCATTATTGTCTTTGACATTATTATAAGGCTAAGGTATGATTATAATTATTTTCTAATAAGTAACAAAGGGTGTATTATTAAAATCTAGAAACGCAATTGGGTGCGTGGACGGGAGTAGATGGTACTGTAATATATCAATCATGGTAACGGAAATGAACGACCGCTCAGGCTGTGGATTACGGTAGAGAGGTTTGGATTAAGCGTAATGTAAATAGCGCGAAATGCAGAGAACGAGCGAACGATAACGTAAGAGAACGAATCAGAAGATAAAAAATCGGAATCACTTAAACAATTAATAAATTGAAAATCCTCACCGGAGCTGCTTCACCTAATCCCTGGAAGTCGAGAACTGTATCCACAGGACACTCGGAGTCACAGCACTGCACCTCGTGAACACAGACGGAAAATCCGTAGGATTTTTTTTTCATTTTGCGAGAGTGAATGCGAGAACTGCACGACCGAGAACTTTCCATACCGTATAAACAATGCGGCTAGAAAAACTATCAACAGATAGCACGGGAGCGCGAGACAATTCCAGGCACCTCGTCGGTGTCCCGAGATAGACTGCTTTGACAATAGCCAATTTCAAGAACGAATCATTCTGATTGGTCGAAATCCCTTTAACTGGTAACTACTATCGCCTTCGATAGCAATCGGTATTGAGAGCAATAAATTGTTACCTAACAAATTGGTAACGTAACAATTTGGGGGATCCGCCATAACCGAAAAACTTTTGTTTAAACTTTTACTTTGACAATACATTGTTTTAGAAACATTTAGCTGGGAAGTTTTCAAATGTACACACGGTATATAATTATCATACAGTTTGGTAATTTAATTGAAAATATGTATCTTGAATTTCCAGCAGACTCCTAATTGAAAGCTACGTATTTTAATAAGTTCAAAGTAATATCTGGAAAGAGCCTCATTTGTAATTTCTTAAATAAGATTTATTTATCTATTTCCGTTTCTAAAGGTTTATTTATACAATTTTTCATAAGTGGTGTTGAAATAAATTTCTACCGAATTACCTATATACATGGTAATATCGACACTGAATAAGAAAATAAATTTTGTAAAAATAATGAAACAACAGTGGAATCCTCCCCTTTCGATAATAACAATGACGACACGATCTAATTATAATTAAACATTGTCTTAAGCACGACTATGGGGTAGCGTAAGAGCCTGATGTTTTGTTTGATAATGAATATGAATGAACTGTGACATAGCGGAAATTGAGGTGTTATTCTAGAGTTTCATTTAGCTGCTTTTTTCTTGGCTGGTGTTTCTGGTTCTACCTGTTGCATTAAATTAATGATCCTTGAGGAAAAGATAAATGTTGTACGTCGAGATTCTCTATGGTAGCTGTTTAATAGGATAAAGAAATCTTAGTATAATAAGTAAGGATAAACCATTCACGTTTCCCGAAAATCCGGCGAATTTGTTGAAGCCGATCGAATAACATTAATATCTTTCTTCACCACAGATTTCGCTTATTGATCTTTTAAATTTACAAATCATAACATAAATACATGTCTGGTATAGCCATTTGTAATTTTCTCTGCATATTCAGGCTTCAACATTCATCCTATATTTTTAATACTACTATCTCTGATTGCTCCCAAGTAAATGCTCCCCAGGACCTCAGTGTCTAATTCTATTTTCTTCCTAGTCCCAGTAGTACACGAGTGGAGTCAGTGAAGACCAGGTACCGAAAAATTTGGTTGGCGAATGTTCCCTAGGATTCTATCTTGCGTGCTCATCATTCGCAAAGTGAATATATAGAAAAAGCTACTAGGCTGAATAACGACGTTATACCGACTTTAATTATAACTAATTTATATGCTACAAGTAAATTTAAGCAGGTCACTCGGGTCTAAATAATCCACGATTCGCAATCATGATCAACGTTAGATACAGCACAGATGTGTTTACGGCAGCCTTTTATACATTTGGTACACGCCTGACGTTAGGCTACCGTGCAAACACCACAGCACAGCGCCTGTTGTATCTCTACAACAATGTCAACTAACAAGACTGCAAGTCGAGATGAGCAATTTAATTTGTACAAGACTGTGTAACTATAAGGCAATCAAGATATTAGACAAGTTTATTGTATTATGAGTTAGTTTATAAAGTGTCTTATACACACAAAATCTGTAAAATGTAAATCCAATATTTAGTGTAATTATTGATTTCGATAATAGTATCTTGTCCAAGACTGATTGCTTTTGAAAATAATTTTTTAGATTGTCAACAATAGCAATTTGCATCTCCAGAAAATACATTTATTGGTATACTTCGTTTCTTAGTCTAGGTTATAAGGTGATACAAATTGATAACTATAAACTTGTGAAATTAATAATACTGCCAATTGGGTTTTGTATCGTTATAGGCTTTATATAAGACATCGAATGCGGTCTCGTTTAGCTTTATAGTGACTCGTTAAGAAAGATTATCTTTTTATGATGATACCGGCGGTATTTCAGTTAGGGGTTCCTCTCATGAGTTGGCAGGAGATAAAAACTGGTGTGAAATGTCATTAAAAGTTGGTCGCTGCTGTAAGTTTAATCGTTTGAAATATTAATTACAGCTACACGATATTTCACGGGGGCTCGATCATCCTTTTATGCGAAAATTAAAATTAACATCAGCTGTCAATGTGACTTGAGATGTTTTTAATTATCACATCACATATAATGACGTACATATATCTTTATGATATTATACAGGATGATCACTGAAAGACTGAAAAATATAAAACAAAAACCCCTTCAAATTCTTCAATCTTTCAGTGACCACGCCCTGTATGTAACACATACAAGTATAAGTGGAATGGCTACTTCATTGAATCTTATTAAACTTTAAATATAAATAACGAATTGATTTTCCATTTTATTGTACGGATTTTTATTATTATTTATTCTATTTACATTCCTTTAAAAAGCCACAGAGTCCACCCTATTACAGAATACATTTTCGTTAGATGGGATTTGTGATGTTTATTTCAATTTCATGCGTTCAACTTGTTCCATTTCTTTCATAACTCTTTACATGTATTTTCAGAAGGGGCACTTACTGATTTGATTTTCTTTAAATTTTCGACCTTTTATTCCAAGTTACAACAACACACATAATAACTTAAACTTATCGTACACAAGTGCGCGCTGACATACGTAAAATGTACGAGTCTTGAAAACAAGAACGTCCTGAAGTAACACATATGTATTCAAAGAAACATTTCAGAGTTCGTAAGAGGGATGTTGTTCGTCAGTGAAAAATAAGGGAAGAAATATACCATAGCGCTTTCGTCGCTGTAAACAAACACATAAATCCTCTGATAGGTACAGTTTAAAAATGTCGCTCTTCACTCAGTTAACAATTGTTATCCATCACTGATACTGCTGTCTATCAATTTAAATGTTTTGAATTGCTCGTGCAAAATTCAAATTTTCAGAATGCTTCTATCGAATTATACAATACGGATATACATTTTGTATTTGTTTTATAAAATCATTTTATACAATATTCGGAGACTTTAATCGATTCTGACTTAGTGAATATGTTTGTAGGGAAAGGATCTACCAGCGAAGGATCTGTCAGGCACTTCCGATCCCTACGTAAGAGTGACTTTACTCCCTGACAAGAAGCATCGCCTCGAAACGAAGATCAAAAGACGAACCTTGAATCCAAGATGGAACGAAACCTTTTACTTCGAAGGTAACGGAATCTTACGACATCATATCGTACTCGACTTTAGAACTTAACAACCTATCCTTATATACATATACATTTCTGTCACTTCGGATATGTTTGTCACTGGAATCGTTTAATCTTTGGAATATTTCCAATGCAAAATTCTCATCTTCTGCTACTCCGTTATTCTTTATATAGCTTGTACTCTAGTCCTAGTACGTAGCTACCGTAGCGTCGCGAGATCATACGTATCTTGTAAAATGTTCTCGCCACGTAAACACGAATAACGTCACGTGACATCGAGGAGAGTAAATATTTCTTTTTCTAAAGTAACAGCTTCTTGGCGAGCGAGGGAGCCTGTGGCAAAGAACAGAAGAGGATCATCCTGTTATAGTATCAACGGCATAGGATCACGAAATGTGCTTGTAGCAGCGTGAATACTTTATCTTGAGAACCAAATGGGATTTGTGCACATTCATTTGCATGTAAATTAGATACAAGTATATCTCGCACTTGAGATTTTACTGTTCCTTTCTTTATCTTACTTGTCAGGCGTAACATTTCTCTGTGCGAAAGCTCAAATTCAAGGAAAGCGGCCGAAAGATATATCTTTTAGAAATTTTATCCACGTATCTCGTCCCGAAGGGAGCACGTGGGAAAGTTTTCGATTTATTATTCCAAACGCATTTTGACACTCGTGGATACTTAAAGTTTTTCGCGTGGCTAACAATTACTTAAATCTCTTGAAAATGTCCGCAGGTTTCCCAATTCAAAAGCTGCAGAGCAGAGTCCTCCACCTTCACGTCTTCGACTACGATCGATTTTCAAGAGACGACTCCATAGGGGAAATGTTCTTACCGCTTTGCCAGGTAATTTCCTTTGATTTTCCGATCACGTAAAGACTGTAGTCACTTTTTACTGCCAGAAATATTATTCATTTCGGTTAAGGTCTTTAAAACTAGTAATTCAGTTCATATGTTGTCATGAACTTTAATTTTATTAGACATTGTGACGTACTGGGCCTCGAAAATGGGCCCAGCGGTCTGCTCAAATTAGCTATCGCAAAAGAGGGGGAAAAGGAAGGGGGTCTCGAAAAGAAAAGGGGACACGGGTTAAAATGTAACAAAATATAATAAGTAAAATCAAATGGATGTACAACAGCAATAGAAATAAAGCGAAAGGAAAACCAAAAGATAATAAACTAGAAATATAATGGTCAACAGACGCGATCAAAACAAACACACGGGTGCTCGGTCGGGAGCACGCGGTGTCGGGGGGCTTTAAACGGACTTGGTGGGAAGGGGGTAATCGGGGTACGGAGGGATACGTTATGGGCACGGGAGACAGGAGGGGCAGGGAGGGATTACAGAGATGGGACGCAAATACAAACAATGACTGGGCGCCAGCTACTTATCCGGCGTAGCACCGTCGAGTGACCGCGAAAGGTCCCCGAATATTTACGTTCTAGAAATTCGCACGGCTAGCGGGGGAAGGGGTGAGGGGGTCTCAGAGAGAAGGTTCCCGAACGCAATATGGCCACTTACAAATACCTCGGTTACTACAGTCAAAAACGGGCGGGGAGGGAAAGGGCACGGAGGGGTTCCCGAAAAGGGCGCAAGATACTCAAAGTAAGGGCGCACGCAATACCACGGGCCTCGAGCGGTGGGCGGAAGGCCCGTCTGAAATACAAAAGAGAAGAACGCCAAAAATGCCGGACCACGTGGGCCGGCTCGCTATCGTCCTGAAGGGACCTACAAAATCTAATCGCGCACTACTAAAAGGGGAGGTAGGGAAAGGCAAGGGGGGAAAAACGCAATCATACACAGTACTCACGCAAAAGTCCGCAACACACAATATCCAATAGGCACTCGCACACTCACTCACGCACTCAATATTCGCAAACTACAAGACTCTCGCACACGCTAATTGCTCGAAACCCTGGCTCGAATTGAAGAGGTCTTCTCCACTTCCGGTGCTCGTGGGCCTCCGGGGCCTCGTTGATTGGTGGATCCGCTGGGCTGAGAGGGCTACGTGCTCTGGCATTGGTCGGCAGTTCTGGCATGGCAGGGCATTGGTGGATTCTCCTGGAGCAGGCCCGTCAGGCCTTCCAGGGCTTCATAGGCGGGTGGCACGGCGCTGTCTTCGCCGGCGCGCTGGCTGGCGGTCGCGCGCCGGGCAACATGGCGGCCTCCAGGCCTTTCCAAAATTCTTCTCCCGGGCACGTCCGCGGTCTGGGAGGGAGAGGGCTCCACCGCTGTCACGCGGGCCTCAGGACTACCCGCGTGACGGGACTGCACCGGGGCTGCTTGACGTGGTGATGGTGGTGGCGGGCGGGCATCCATCCCACGGAGATCTCGATACTGGTCCTCCTGTCCATGCCATCCCTGCCTTCCGCTGCCTCGGCAACGCAGCCACTCTCGCAATCCTTCCTGGGATGGCTGGTGTCCTTGTAGATGGTCCTCGCTGTCTCCGAGCCAGTGCCCTACGGGGAGGGGAACGGGGCGGGAAGGGCGGAGGAACGGAATCTTAAAGCTAGTTACAATGACCTAAAACACTAGATAAACGCAATAAACCAATAATAAATACCAAATATACGCAATAGTAACGTTCAAGGCCGATGGGACCTCGAACCAGGTGGCGGGGAGGAGTTTAAAGTAACATTTTTGTTACAACATATAAAAATATTACGATAACAAATAAAGTACTACCGTACCAAAGAAAGAGTAGCCAACTACACCTGACCATTATGACTATATGTAAATACATATACATTATAGAAATACAAAAACGAAATTCTAGTAGTATTTTTTAGATAATACAAACGTACCATATAAATTATCTATACCCACGTAGATAATACGTAAAACAAAATGCTAACTAATACGAAACCTGCCAGATGAAATATACGTATATTTCTTTTCGTCTATGACTATACTGTACTCATATGTATAACTATATAGCAATTCGCCAGGCGAACTCTATGGACGTGTAGACATTTATTGCCCAGGCGTAGAGAGCATTTTACTTCGTAAGGGACGAATTGTATTCACGGATTCCGCTGCCAATAATGTAAATCTAGGTACATTAAAGTGGTTACACAAGAGCATAGGCAACGCGCTCTTAGAGATTACACGACCCTCGCGAATTACCCAGTGTAGCTACAACAGATGAGAACATCCATCTGGATCATAATTTTTTTGTGTTTCCATCCCTTTCCTTTATTTTCTCTTCGTTTTCGCACATGGTGCGTAATATATTATACTATCTTGATGTTGTGAATCAAAAGTAACTTGACGTACGCTGCTCCTCTCTTTGACGCATTTGCACTCTACGTGGGCCCAAGTCACAAAATAGAGAGGGACAGCGACGTGTAAAGGGATACAATGTGAAAGCGAGGCAGAGGGTAAATAAGGAATAGGAAGACCGAGTGATGCGCATTAAATTGAAAAAATATTATCTTTGTCACAGGTCGATCTCTCAGAGAAACCGTCGTTCTGGAAGGCATTGAAGCCACCAGCTAAAGATAAATGTGGCGAACTACTATGCTCGCTGTGTTATCATCCCAGCAATTCAACTCTGACGTTGACGTTGCTGAAGGCCAGGAATCTCAAAGCCAAGGATATCAATGGGAAATCCGGTGAGTGAATCAGAACGTTCTTATGCGTTGATATGTAGCGAAAGGAAGTAGAATAAAAAGATGTAAAAATCTGTTCAGCTGCTCTTCGTTTGAGCGATCCATCTTGTGGTTTTTTTGTTCATACTTATGACGACCTTTATTTATCTCGGCAGATCCGTACGTGAAGGTATGGCTGCAATTTGGTGACAAACGAATAGAGAAACGCAAGACGCCGATTTTCAAGTGCACGCTTAATCCCATTTTCAACGAAGGATTTTCTTTCAATGTACCATGGGAGAAAATCAGGGAGTGTTCCCTTGACGTCATGGTTATGGACTTTGACAACATTGGTCGAAATGAACTTATTGGAAGGATTCAGCTTGCTGGTATGCTTTCATTTATTTGGAAATACTTACGTATTTATGTTATATTTAATAAAATTGAATACCCATCATCGTGTTATAGTTATCAAAAGAATGGGTCATCTATTGCATACTTTGTTAATTAATTAATTGTACGGCTAATGCGATAGTAGCTAAAAACAAGTAAGCCCACAGAATGTTACGAAAGTTTCCTGGCTTTATAATTTTAGAAACTATGGGGTCGGTCTTATCCTTATAGGCAAGATTATTCAAACTTTTCCGACTTTGAATCCACCAGATTTTCGAACCACAATCATTCGATTCCTAATACATTTTTTTTCTATTATTTCAGGTAAAAACGGCAGTGGTGCGAGCGAAACGAAACATTGGCAAGATATGATCACAAAACCGAGGCAAACCATCGTTCAGTGGCATCGTCTCAAGCCTGAGTAAACAGAAATATCCAGCAGCGTTCTTCCCCAAAAATTACATTATTCTTGTTTTTTTTTTTCAATTCGAAAATCTGAATCGCTTTCGCCGGTGATGTTCTAACGAATTTTGGATATTCAGCGAGACGTAAATAATACGAGCATTGCTCATTGGGAGTCCTGAATAAAAATGCGGAGAATGTAAAAGTATTCAAAGGGAATCTCGTTCCTTCCAAATATCATTTCTTACCACTACAGTCAGTCTTGTTTCAATTTCAGTCTAGATCTCATTTATCAAGAGCACAATAGCAACGAGAAAGATTCTCCCAAATATCCTAAGTACACAAAACTTCTGCGTCTAGCCTTATTAACGTACGACGTTAACCAATGGCAATAGTTTTCATTTGTTGATGGCTAATTGTCAAACAAAATTAATAACTTATTTTAATTACCGTATATTTATTTGCACAGATATGAAATATAATGTCAGTAATACTGCGAGTAATGGTTATTGTAAAATAATTCCATATTACGCACTGAAAGTTTGCTTAGAATTTTATTTATGTACGACATGGTGCGTATTTCAATATAAGAAATACCAACGACATTACAGTAGAGATATTGCTGCATCGCGAAATGCAATTTGAGTTACAGCATTGCAATACTTGTTGCATATTGCGTCAGTGTATGCTTAGAACAGTCGCGTGTGCGCTTAGACAAAATGCAAATTTAAAACTCACACGTCCCATTAGTATTTTATTTATTTGATCAAACCATTCAAATGTGAGTGGCATTAGATCGATAAGAGCTTTTAACCCCACTCTACCTCTTTCCGCTCGAACAATCTTACAACTTCCAAGGATACCAAAGACCGCGACTTTCAAATATTGTCGACAATTACGAATGACGAATTCTCAGTGTCTCGCGTTATCATGCCCATAAACGGAAAGCAAAATTCACGAAAAGATGAGTCACAAATTTTTGGAAAAATCAAACATCGAAAATACCAAGGTACTTCTTGCGAATATAGTTCTTACTCATGGAGCCACGAGTGGATGAACTTTCTTCCAGAAAAAAAGAAAAAGAAAGCAAAAAAGTAAAAAAAGAAATGTCTAATCTCATAAATACAATGAATTCAGTGGAAAACATGATACATTTTCCATTATCCGCGTGCACCGAGTGTTACGTAACGAAGTTTTCCTTTGAAAATTCAGAAACGCATTCGCGTCACTCGTTACGTAAATTGTTGCAAATGGGAGCCTAGAATCAGACAGTTTCTTCTTGCGAGTTTCCCAACTGGCAGATATCCTTCGTTTGAGTATTAGCCTAATCTATCGTCAATTCGGCCGATTGGTTACGGTCATTGATCACGGGCTCCCTAATCAGCCAGCGATGATTCCTAGTGTTGCCAATATTTTTTTTTATTTCTATCGAACGAGATGAAACGTTCTAAAGGGACAAAGAGAACGAGCGTAACGATCTATTTTTGCCCATGTCGGCCAAATATCGAGCTATCGATTGATTATTGGCCAGTGTTATCGCGTTCGACGAAAACCGGAAGGATATACGATGAGAATATGTTCTTTTGCGTCAACTACGTGTTTTTAAGATTAGCTGACGATTGGGATTTCGACATTGAACTGATTCGAACGAATCACTGGCACATAACACTTGACTATTAATAGCAATCGACAAAGGAAAGATATTTTTGACGGAACTTTTGTATTGAGAAACGAGACATTTTTTGGGGAATTTCAAACAATAAATTGTGATCGGTGTACCTTATTAAATACACTAACAATTTTATTAATATTGTACTTGGTAATCTGCTGTTGTTAACAATAAGCTACGTTTACCCCCGTATGAATTCACATGCGAATTCGCGTGGTATTATAATTTATTATACAGTAGTAACCGACACTTTGAATTAAGTAATCATTAAGTTTCGCTATTTTTTTTGTATCTCATTATATTTTAGAATTCTAAACATAGCTGCTCGCGATCGCGAATTATCGAGTCACTAGATTTTTTCCTTTAAGTTTTTTTTCCTCATGTTTCCACACATTCCTGCGAGAAACCACGACAAACAAAATTCTCCCTTCCTTTCGTGTATTCTTATATCGTTACATTGATATACTGTATAGACATTTTGATAATTAAGTTATGTAATTGTATCGAAAACGTTATTGAAGTCTCCTTAACTGCAGCAGAACCTCCTATTGTGTACTATATTGCTAAAGTATACACGAGGAAAAGATATACAGTAGCGTTTAGTACTTAAATTAAAGTAATTAGTTTACAATATAAAATCCAAGTATATTATAAGTAAATGGTTATATATATGTATATATACATACATTTACGTACATATATATATATAATAATGTATACACGTGTATATGTGTATGAATTTATATAAACTTGTACAAGGGCAGTTTCGAGGACATGCGGCGTTCACAACGGCAAGCTCATGTTTTTTTTTAAAACTAAACCTTGGAACATGTGGTGTTGGAGTTCTAACCTATCTTAACCTATCGTGGCCATATTTTAACCCATCACAACTCCGCGTGTCTAGCAGACAAATTTTTTTCGAAAATTCGGTGTGAGTGCCGCCAATCGGGCCTGGAAGTACACGTTGTATATAGAATGTTACCAGAACCGGTCTGGAAACTGACTACTGACATATTTATTAATATATATATGAATATATATATAAATAGATATATATTGCAGAAATATTGCGTAGCACAAAGGATTAAATAATATTTGTATGTCGTAGCCTGTATATACACATATTATACAGATTATTGCCCGGTTTATTTAACGCGCGTAAAAATCATTATATTCACGGAAAGTGAAAGAACTACTATAGATTCTTGTATGGTTCTGGCGAATGGCGCGAATTTTGAAATAACATCAGGATCAGTCACGCTGTAAAGAAAGTGTTGGAAAGAGTATCAGTGACCTTGTTACCCGTATTAATTTCGAAGACAATCTCTGAAAAATTGATACTTTACAGTTTTGAATTAATCGTTTACATTGGTTTATTGAAATTTTAACGTTTGTTAAAGAAACTGGGCCGTATACTGCTTAAGTATCTAGGATAAATCGGGGGGAAAAAAAATATAACTCGTTATAGGTATTATTAATTTGTATCGTTAAAAACCGTAAGAAATGTTCGATGTTAACCAAAGTTGTTGCGCTTTCATCCATTGCGCAGGACGAAAATACGTTCATTTGAAAATTTCGAGAGCGAAAATGACGAAGCGAGGAGGGGAGACTGCGCGCGTTCCTCTCGTCAGCTGTATCGCGACAAATCTGTACAATTAACATATACTACATACTCAGGACAAAGTACAGTTAAGAAAAAGAGTATGTAACTACTAACTACGCGTATTTTGCCCAATGGAAAGTGCAGGCTAATGATCCGTCGGTGCTTTTCATCAGTGTACTTGTGTAGTTTTTATTTCGAGCAATTAATTATATTACGCCACACAGCGTGTGAAACTACTGAACAGAATCTAATAATTTTAGCGCTGATATTTTTATGCGGATGCGACGTTAATATTGCAGCAAACAAAATGGTAAATATACAAAAAAGATGTATAACTGTATACGTAACTGTATGAAAATATTTTCGTTCTCTAATGACGACACGATCAACTTGTTTCCTATGCTGGTTGTTTCAGTCATTCGGAAAAGGGCGCCGCGACGAAAGTATGTACGATACACGATACGTGAATCGAATCAGTTTCAAAACAGCGATTAGCTAATTAGCTTCTCAGAGATCTTATTTTGAAGTTTTCATCATACAAAAGAGTAGTATACTATATGTATGTAATAACGTGACGAAAGCACGCGGTTGATTCGAATTGCGATATTTTTGCTGCGCAATGAAAAATCTAGTGAGATATGTAGCTAATGTCTGTTTCCGAAATATAACGTATATAAGTTAAAAAAGGGAGAAAAGGCAAGAAGTCTATAATAGCATATACACAAACACAATCTCGTACACACATACGCTCACAGATACACAGAAGACACATAATCAAGCTGTGGATACAGTAGGATCGTTTGTAGCCTGTTTGTGTCTACAAGTTTGTAGGAAAAAAAAGAGATGAAAAATAAAAAATGAACATGGATAAACGACGAAGAAAGAAACTTCTACGCGGAACCTCGAATAAATCTTTATGCTCTGAAGAGATAATCATCTTAATGCTCTCCTTTCATAAAAGTATTTTTATATGTCGTCACTTTGAATTTTACTTATTTCTGATTAATCGCATAAGAGCGAACGTGCATTCTGCATTAAGCGGGACAGGAATCGAGAAGGAAATTGAAGTCATGAGTACTGACGTGGAACATTGCTGGAATAGGCAGAATTTGAGCCAGAAAAAAACCTATTTAAAAATAAATGCTTACCTCGATGTCTCAGAGATAGATTCCGATTGCAAGTCATTTCTTTTCACTCTTATTGTATTCTATCAGCGTGCAAACCGATCGAATATTCTTTTGAGACGCGCAACGCACAATTAAACGAAAAAAAAAAATTAAAGGAAAAAGCAAAAGAAATTGTGCATCATTCTTTTCAGAGCGTGAAGTCATTGTCATACAATGAAAACGTACCTTGCGATGGCATAGTCTGATCGTTGTCTAGCAAATTAAACATGAATAAATTAAAAGCTGACAAGCCGAGTTATCTAGTTTTCATTAGATCGAGATAGTTTTTTGTTAGACAAAAGCTCAAGTAGCTGAATTGACCTAGTTATATGCGTATCTATATACATATATATGCGTATACGTATATGCATATACAGGGTGTTCGTGAATTGCGCCTCAGATTAGCATAACATTGTTCTTTATCGCAAACGAAGTTGAAAAGTCCTTTACTATTTCTTTGTTCAACATGTAATTCATGAATTATAATCAATTAAATTAAACCAACAATATGTACAAGTTATTTGGTGCGTTAGTAAGGACTCACTCGCGCCACTCACGGACGCACGAATAATTAAATGCATGGACGCACGTCTTATTGATTGCCTCAATTGAATTATTAATAACTCGGTAATTATGTATTGGACGAAAAAATAATAAAAGACTGTTAGACTCAGTTCTTTACTAGGAGTAGCGCTACGCTAATTCTTTGCGCCATTGTCTGGACACCCTATATATACGTATTACACGCATCAATGTGCGTGATACCGATTCGTATGTCTACGTATACACATACGCGTGATGAGCTAATATTGGCGAGTGTGTCCCTCATAAATGCATATCTCCATCATTCGCAAAAGCCCAACACAATGTATGCTTTAAGAATAGGACTGATTGGCAACTATTAACATTGATCGTTAAAGAGGTATTAAATTTTTACGGTACTATTTTATTATAATTAAATCATAGTCGTTAAGTTTTTCGAAATATTTGTGTAATTGGTTAATGACTGAATATATTTGAAAAAAATTTAAATAATTGATTCGTAAAGTTTCGTTATGGCCAATGACTATGATTTTATGAGCACTGCACGAACATATTGTATTCATTGATCCGCATATCTGCAAGGGGAGAACAATAGTAACGAAAATTTGTATAATAAAATTGATTAATGATCTTGGTCCTCTTCTTAAAAACACGCATGAATATCGCCATAATCAGTCGTAATTACGAGAGAATTGTTATCTTATGTCAAGCCAAGTGTCTATCGTATATCAGCAAAGTATCATGTACTAGTGTGTTAAATCATACAGTCTGCGCCTGAATAACTCTCTATTTCTCTTTTATGTAGTCCCACTTTTTTATACAAAATCGTGAAGGTTAAATCCTAGTAAAAAATCTGCTCCGTTGTGTCGGACTCTGAGGATGATCTGAAACTGTTTATTGGAATACGAGCATTTTATAGAAGCTTGAACAGCGAGGCATGGGTTGTTATGTCAAATGAAACGCTTGCAAACAGAAGCGGACTGCAATTATATATAAATATAGACATTATATAATTAGTGTTGGGTTCTTATATTATAACATTTACAGTTCTTGCATATACAAGATATACAATGATTCCAGATTACCTTTATTATGCAAATGTCTGCTGTAAAATGAAAAGCAAAGGAGGTGAAAACGCATAAAAGACGAATAACAATAGCAGTAATCAAATTTATATTCTATATAAATTAATTAGTAAAATGCGTAGTGCATTTTTTTAAAAATATTTGATTCTTAAGACTCCCATATCAGCTTTTATATTGATTCATAAGATGTATAAGATACTACGATATGAAACAGCTGAAATAAAATGTGCATTCCTGGTTTTAAATGAATCATGCGGAATCGTGTCAAAATGTTGTATCCTGAATCTCTATGAATGAATTGAAACAGTATTAGCCCATCTAATTTTTAATTTTTGATATATAACAAAAGTTCCGGTAACAAGCGTGTGATAAAAATAATCCAGAATCGTCGAATATCTCGCGAGTCAATTGTTTATTATAATATAATTTGGATGTTATCTTCTTATTATGAAAATGTAATTAATTTTATGTAAGGCATTATTAATTTCGTCCGTCGAATTAATAAAATTTAATTGAGCATATTATATAGACAAATCAGAGAAAGCGTTGAGAAAAGAAATACCGACACAAAAGTTACACTATACGCGAGGCGCAGACTGATTCTGAAATTACTGTAGTGCCTGAGAAATATTTATTCTCTGTATCGATATTCCGACAGTACATGTAACGTTGTTGAACGAAGCCCTATAAATAGATATAAAAAAAGAATCCATTGCGGGATAGTAAAAGGCAGTACTTATCTCTTATGATTGGAAATATCTATTATTTAAATTGGTGAACGGTTGAGGGATCGAAAATTCATAACAGAAATTTTATTATACCATCTTGCATTTACTGTAATGCATCAATTTATTAATCTTTGACATTTCAAGTATAATTAACAATATATTTATTAAAAGAGTAAAACTAGCCATAATGAAATGCAGACTATTTTATTTATATCGTTAATGTTATATATTTGAATGTATTTAATTGCTATTTGAACGTAGTACAATTTCTGATTTTGAAATTTCAAATCCCTCATTCCGAAATACTAAATACAAATAAGATTCAGCCCACTGTACTCGGTCTACTGAATACAGGCCCATGGAAATGTAGCATAATAGTCTTAAGGATCGAAGCAAAATAAATTATTGTATGAAACGTTTGTGGAAAACTATATATTCATATCCTGTGCTTTTACTTGATAACCTATTGCAAAAATCGTGTGTGACTGAATAATAAATTATGCATGTAAACAATTATTTATTAAGAGTAGTAACAGTCAATTTCGCGTAAAAGCAAATGAAAAATATTTTTAATTTCTAATTACTTTATTTTATATTATTAAATTACCATACCATATCTTCTGCACGTTACTTAAATTCGATTGTATTATCGCATTCCGCGAAATACTGTGGTTTTCGTATCTGAGGATTTTCCAATTAAAAACTATTACATACTTTGACAAAGTTATGTTACTCTACGCGATACTGCATTATTTTCAATGAGTTAACCTTTGATCGGTACGTTATTATTGAATTAATCGTTTACGTTGTCAAGCATCGTTGCCATAGCAACAAAACAAGATGCAGTTCCCTCTAAGAATTTCCTGCTAACTTTAAAACCTGCTTTTCTACTATTCTCATATTTCCGTGGCATCGATTACAATTCAATACTGATTGTGGAATATGAGCAAGATTCAAGAAATACCAGAAATTCCATGTCCATGTAGTGCGTCCAAATTTCAAAATTCTCTTCAAGAAACATCTCAGGCATCGGCTCAACGTACGGACGAGGTTTACCGAACATGTAATCTCCCTACACGCTTCATGTATCCAAGTAAGTTCTACAATTGTATACGTATAGGTTTAAAAAAAATAGTCCCCTAAAATCAAAATAATCTTTGCACAAAGTATGGTTATGGTACAAAATTCTATAAAAAATTAAATATATTTCATTAATTTTTTTTGTAAAAGAAATTTTTACCTTCGTCGTTACACACGAGAATTCTATACTGACCTTTCAGCCTTACAGGGTGGTCATCGTAAAATATAATTCTGAGACCACATACCATCCGTAGATGATGTATGTAGGTACTTGTTCGTTCAAGGAGAACATACGAATTTACGACCTGCATATTGTCACTACCACGTATGAAGTGTCAGCACTCGCACATTGCATCAAAATGATCGACACTATTCAAAGTTCATTTAACTATCATAAACATTAATTTTTCGTCCAATACACAAAATATAAAATGGTTAAAACTCTCCCTATCGATATCCCCATACATGATGCAGTCTCAGAAAATTCCTACATCCAACAATCGACAATAACTACATTTTGTCAATAACAAACGAGCGCAACGATCAATGCACTCGACATCGACTAATCGGACGTGTGCATTTTTTCAATCTAATTATAGTAAGCGAGCCCGTTATAAATCACTTATTTTTAGAGCTACGAAACTCTGATATACCTACAGTCCCTTCGCTGTGATTCTATGTAGAAATTGAGTACGAAAAATTTTCTTAATTTTCACGAATCATTCGTAATGACAATAATTGTAATTATCAAAGCTACAAAGTCAAATATCTTTCCTTGTTCCAAATACATCCTTCCGACTGAAATCGCATGGAATTTCGTTCCGTATTACATCGAACAGAGCATAGGCATTATGTTTACACACGGCGGAGGCTGTGCCTATCTCCTGAAGCATATGTTGTAGAAAACGTCAGTTGACTATATGTGGAGAGTACTGGATGCACGCGAGTTCAGTGCATCCACGCTGTGTCTAGCAGTGCGCATCATGTCGGCACTACTATCACTCTACTTCCTACTATTATATATTGGCGAAAGTATTTCCGCGGAGGAAGCCGATTGTCGCGTGTACAACAACCTTTACGTGTGTCTCGAGGGCGAGACGCTCCAAAGCGTCGCCTTCGAGGACGTGCACGCCGTCCAGACGATCGAGGACATCGAGTTGCATCTTGAGAATCTTGGCATCACTCACATAAAGGAGAATGCATTTAACGACGTGAGAAATGCCTCGGCACTCTATTTAAGGGACAACAGGATGTCTAAGATATTCCGTCATTATTTTCATACTCTGGATCAGCTGACGTATTTGGATCTGAACAACAACAGCATCAGTGATATCGAGGATGGATCCTTCGTACGTCTTGTCAGTCTGGAAACATTGTTGCTTGACAACAACATGCTCTCGAAATTTCGACTTGGTACCTGGAAGGGTTTGACCTATCTTCACGAACTCTACGCAACGAATAACACTCTTATTTTGAAGAAAAATATGTTCAAGGGACTCAATCATCTGGAGACACTAGCACTCGATTCCAATGGCATTTCGGAAATACCGATGGGCACTTTTAATGGGATTCCTCATATTGATTTACTATACTTGTCGAGGAACTTGATATCACGTTTGAATCCGGACGTTTTTCGCGGGCTTCGCGAAGTCAACGAATTGGATCTTGGAAGGAATTGCATTGTCAGCGTGGCCAGTGGTGTATTTCGTCACATGAAGACACTCGAATCGCTGTGGCTCAATGGGAACTTCATCGCTACGTTAGAAGATGACGTCTTCGAGGGATTAGAGGGTCTCTCGAGTCTATTTTTAAATAGCAATGATTTTACTTCGATTAAGATGTCAGCTTTTGCTAATATGAGAAACGTCACCATCGAACCTGGATTTAAGATCGATGGATCACCAGTCATTCATTTTGGAAAGATACGTGGACGGTATCGTTGCACGAGTTCCGGATATCAAGATCCGTATGAGTGCGAAAAAGTCACTAAATAATTTTTACGCGTCATGAATCGGTAGAGATACATACAAATTATTGATTATTGTTACACGCGTGATTCCGGTTTACCTTATACGTGGTGGCACATACGTGATTCATAAATATTTTTTTTTTTCATTCTTTTAGACTGGATTTTGCAATCAAGAAAATCATCATGTGGCGAGTGACATGTTGAATTTGTAATAATAAAATTAATTTGTCACGTAATTTTACAATTTATTGTAATCTATAATTTTACCGAAGGTTTCAGAGTATAATAAATAGTATAATTTTATAGAGCATGCTGTTTATTGCACCGTTTATTGCACCTTACGTATTAATGCGTATATCGATTATAATAAAGTAATTATTAATCACGCATATACGGAGTCGTTAATATTATTTTATTATTCAATTGAGCTGAAACAGGCGGCTTTTCTTCCAATTTTTCTAAAACAATTGCAGACAGTCTTACGTACTCGTGCTAATCATAAAACTTTTATTTTTAAAATTTTACTTGATCGTAATGATGCATTCATTAATAATAAAGTTGTTTAAGTGTAATATATAATATTGATATAATAATAAAATGTTATAATCATCGGCTCGGAGTTATCAGCTGCTAGTTTCAGCTTGACCATCATTGACAGTTTCAAAAATATATGATTTTCAGTATGTAAGTTATAAATAATTTGGACGCGTGTAACACTTCCGCGTTTGCGATCTCATTAGCTTCTGTGACACCCTTGTAAGCTAAATTTAACGTAAGACATATGTGCGAAGTGCAACTAATATTACGCCAATTCTTGCACTTCTATATTAATAGTAGCGCACCATTAAATTATTCACGTGTACAAGTATGTTATAACCTGGTTCACTGATTCTCATTTTCAAACAAACGACAACTATATAACTGTAATGCTAAGGGATTTAAAAATCACTATGTTTGACTGTAAAATTTAAGAAGCCATGACATTTTCAGAATGTGCATTTTGCAAAGATGAAATTTCATTACATACTGTAAACACTTGACATTATTTCTCAAAGAACCTCAATATTCATATTAAAGAGAAATGTAATAGTTAAAGCTCTGAAATTTTAAATTCTCTGATTTTGAGCTTTTTGGCATCAGTCAATGTAGTGTTTATATGGCAACTATATGGCTCATTATAATTTTCGAATGCACATGTATATTTCGATATTGAAGTCGTAATAAAATCATGTAGAGTCATCATTGTCTTATTGTTTACCTTAAAACCTGGTTCAATACTAACACTACGCAATTTTCGAAAACAATTAAAGTCCAAAACAGAAATTGGATTATGATGCAGATAAAGTCTTTTCAGTTTATTAAGACCTTCAAAAATCTTGCCATCTTCCAAACTTGATATTTGATTTCCATTTAGCCACAGATATTCTAATGATTTCAAACCTTGAAATGCACCTTCATGAATCAACCAAATGACATTTTCCGAGAGGTCAAGTTCTTGTAGTTTTTTCAAATTTTTAAAAATATCTTTTCGAAGTTCGCTTATTCTATTTCCATAAAGATCCAAATGCTTAAGATTGTCAAGTCCATTAAAAACACCGTCATACAAATCGAACATATTATTGGATGTCAACTCCAGCAACTCTAAGTGACGAAGGCCAACGAAACTATTCTCCATTAGAAAAAGCTTATTCGCATTCAGATGAAGTTGGCGTAGTTTCGATAGACTCTTCGGTATCCCAGGGGATATTGCAGTCAGTGAATTATCGCTCAGATCCAATTCCTCCAAATCCGGTAGAAACGAGAAAGCATTGTCGTCCAATTGCTCAATCAAGTTCCCCATAAGGTTAATGTGCTTGACATGGTTTAATCCATGAAACGTGGCACTTGATAAAGTCACTAATAAATTTTCATTCAGTCGAAGAATCTTGACGACATCGTTATCAGCAAACGCTCCTGGTGCTATTCCTGTGATGTTCATGCCACTCAGGTCGAGGATGTCATCATTAGTGGTGACCTTAGTCAGATTTCTTCCATTAAAATGTATATCAGCATCAGTTTTATCAACGACACAATAGAGTGTTGAACTGCACAATATTGAGATTAGAAACACGGTGTAAACTATGACTTTATAATTTTTATACATTGTTCCACTCTGCATATGTTGTTGCAACTGTGACACTTGCGTGGACGTGCATGCGCTTTTATACTCCTGTCACCAATCATTATCATGCTGATATATTTAACGTTCTTCGGCACGATTTCTCAAAAGGAATCCACAACAGTCCATGCTACATTGTGCGTCACGTATCAGGAAAACATGCGAGCTTTTCAATACGATTATACTTTAATTTAAATATAAGTATGCTTTTGAAATCTTTGAATTTCAATTGCAGTTAAAGTTCAGATTACATATTAGATGCATTGTAATATATAAGTAAATTTGAGTGAAAGAATGATAATAATATTTTTTTTCACAAATGCTCAAAAAATATTCGCTAATGAATCGACAGAGGGCGTCTTAATAAATTATTCTTTGGACAAATGATTATAAAATTATCTAAAAATTTAAGATAGTAACGACATAGGCATATAAAATATTTTTTCAGTCAGGTTAACAGTGCTGTCTCTCCTTAAAAAAAAAAAAAAAAAAAAAAAACGGCCAGAGGGCCTTTTCTTTGAGCATTTATTACAAAGACTGTTGTATCTAGCTAGTACGAATGAGTATAAGATACGAGTATGAAGTTTGGTACATTAGCCGTTAGACGAGGGTACCAACCACACGAATCTTATACTCACTCGTACCAGCTAAATAAAATACGATAAGTGTGTTATGTACATCATTTGAATAGTTTATCGACATCCTTATAGTGTTACTGTATATTCATGAATCTAGAATATTTTCTGAAACATATTGAAAGTTTAAAAGGCGTGTATAAATATTCAGTAGATACTTGTGCCTTATTAGAGAAATTATTTACAACCATGTAAATCGTAACGTATCTTCTTCACCGGACACCGATAACGAAAATTCGAGAACTAACCTACGTCACCTTTAGCCGTCCACCCTTCGTTCATTCATCCGTGTATCAGGGCGCCAGTCAATTCTTTTTCTCACCAGGAACTGATGAACCGGTATGACCTGGAAGTTGAGGTGGAATAGTCAATCACATCACAAAATATATCAAAAAATTATATGAAATTTTTCTCTAATTATATAATGATCTAATAGTGTAAAGTTTGTATTACGTATGAATCTGTACTATATTTATTGTAGAAAATATATTCTTACCAATTTCAAAGTATAATACTTGCTGCATACTAATGATATTCTTGTGGTATAGTAAACTCTATATTTGAATAAAGTTTACAGTATTTTAACATCAATCGAAAGAATCGAAAGAGGCAGCTAAGGAAATTAAAATATTTATGAGTTTTCAAAACACATTATCCCATTGATATATATGTATGTATATTGTACAATTACTAGAAGTTATATCCGATGTTCAATACTTATCTTATCCAAATGATTCTCATTATAAACTGATTTCACTGATAAAATCAACTGTGGAATCGTTGCGACACCGATTATATGCAATACTGGAATCAATTATCAATCAACCAAGAGATACAAAAAAAACATGAAGAACCAAAATTAATTCAGAAATTAAAAATGATAAATAGAAGTAAGGTATTCCGTATTTATTTTACTACACTTACGCTGCACGTGGTGTCGATCGAACTCTACTAAATGGTCCCAAAAATAGGGCCAGGTTCAGGATACGTACTTTCGCCTCCTTCCATATTTTTGTTCCTGGTTCATATATAACACATTAAAATCATCCAATTATTTCTACAAATTTTTCGTTAATCTTATAAAATTCTTGATCATAATAAAAAAATATTAAAAGTAAAAAATTTTCCTTCCAAATAACTCTGCCTATATTTTCAGGAGTATTCAGAGGTTATCGACAAGACGATAACCAGCTTCCGCATCCATGCTACCGTAGCACCTCCATGGATTACGGCTGGTTCGCACCATCGATTCATACGGTACCTACAACCTTTTATCCTCGTAACACAACCTTCAGCAAGGATCTAGGACGAGCAGGAATGTACCGTAACTATTCCCTTAATACGGAGTTGGATAAATCCTATTTCTAATCATAAATGCTGATTACGATATGAAGACTCATAACACTGTAACCACAATCATTACAATAAAGAATAAAAATCCAACAGATTGAAAACAAACTACCTACCATTAATATTCCTAATACTATGCATTAGACAGAAGGATCAAGGACCTACCAAAAGAGTAATTCAAAAGTTGGGTATTAAAGAATAAGTAAAATGGACCGAGTTACGCTTACTCGAATATTTATTATTACAGATTATTTTATATAATAATAATAAGTTAACCATACTTTAACAGATTATCTAAAGGGCATTTCAAGTACACCGTGCCCTATTTCTAACGCGGGTAGAAGGGTTTTTTTCATCATTGTTACAGTAGTTACTGACAGGTAACGTCTTTACGTTGTTTCAATGTTTTTTTTTTTTTCGTTTAAATTTTCCACACGACACTGATGTACGTGCTTCCTTGCCTACAGATAGATCAGAAAACATTATGCATAGAGATTACCATATTATCGTAACGTTATCGTAGTGTTTATCGTTAAATATCATATAATACCTTGCGGTTACAACACCCTAATCATAGTATCAGTAATCGTATTCAATTAACTTAATACACCTATGTTATTAGTAGAGCTTATCACTACCGCAATGACTAGGAAACATTGAAAATGTTTTGTAATCCATTATGGGGATCGTAATGAGTAACAACTGATTAGCAAATGACTTTCTTTCGTCGTTACACCGATACCGAAGAGTCATGGGATTGAAGCAACGTTCGTCGATCGAATAGTTGGACAAATATTTCATATATTTATAGTAAGACGAGCAAAGGACTCGTCAGGTTAAAAAGGAATGTACACCTCAAGGAAAGATAAGCTTTTCAAGCCAAAGAAAAAGTAAGGGCCGGAGCGCATCATGAGATACTTCAATGTCGGAAGACCAGAATGGAGAATCTGATATGAATCATCCGTTTAAAGAATATTCAAATTTCATCTCGCATTCTTTGCGCAGTCATCGCGACTACTCGGGCACCTGTGATTTACTTCAGAAAGATGGCTGCTCCCTACCGTGTGATTAACCCTTCCGATCTATCCCCATTGTCCTTACTCATCCCTTGTCTTCTCGGACAAACAGTCGCAGAGTTCCAAGCGCTCGAATTTGGCCAAACATTTAGCCCACCGTTACTTCCGACTCTTAGCGTAATTTTCGCATCGCGTTAGAAAGTAAGAATCACGAGACAATGGATTGCCGGTGCTGCTTAACTATAGAAATGTTTAGGGTAGCAAGCCCTGGCCAATTTGAACTCTGCCTTTAGGTACGATTGAACGTTACGTCCTCATTACCCAAGAAACCCCTTGTTTATTCTCCGTACTGATATTACGACGTGCGCGCGCACGGTTCAAGGATACATGACGTTGACGCGCGCGCATGCGCACATCGAATAACAGTATAACGGATCTATCATTGTACTACGTCCACTCACGTTCCACTATTTGTCTTTTACACGCTTACATCCTAATTTTAGAGTTTTTCCAAACTCGGATAATTCTTAATAATAACGATGACAGATAGAACTCGCATTTTATGTATGATTTAATCTTCATTGGTTGGTTGTTTGCTTTGGTGTGGTATACACTTATGAGATAAATAATCGCATTCTTTGTGCAAACTAGTACTAAGCACGACCGCGACACGGGCGCTGCATATGAATACACATTACACACGTGTATCTCATTCCGAGCTTTTAACTAATTTCTGATATATATTTTTTTTTTTCCACTAATCAAATTCTCAGCTACGCGCAGTACCCGCGCCGTGGATTCGTTGTTATCTCAATCGCTACTACGATATACTTAAAGTATTCTTAAACACGTCTAAGTTATTTATTCCATAGTTTTAAAGTCGTTCGGTTAGCATGTCTAGCTGCTCAACGCTTAAGCTAAGAATGAGTATTTATTAGGCTCGCCATAAGGGATCGGTTTTGAGGTGGAACCGAACTCCCTTTACTCTTATTCATCAGCTATAAGGGAAAACTAATTTGGTTTTAATAGCGTTCCCCTAATGATATCCATCGGCAAGACGCGACTCGTTGCGCTGGAGTTACGCATGCTGTTCGGTTTGTTCTCGTAACAAGTCACGTCTCGCGATTGGTTACGTTTATAAAGTATCGGCGATCTTCCGACGCCTGGAACGATAACTCTATTCGCGTGATTTACCAGCGAAAAACGAATTCACGCGTTATCAATTTCTTTCTTAACGATTTTTCCTTTTTTCTTCTTCATTCTGCTTTCGGTTCTCCGTCTCACAAATTTTAATGCTATATTGTCATAAAATTAAATTATGACGACTTGTGATCGTTGCATAGAGGCAAATAGCGCGAACATACATTCGTCAGGACGTGACGTTGGCATTTTCGCACTCGTTGCGATTATCTTCGTATTTATTTTTTTTTCCCGAAAAATGTGACAAAAATGTATCTTGAAATTTTTTGATATCTTTGTTCGTTTTTTTTTCTTTTGTTTCCGCTTATTCACGATTTCTTTACTTTCGTTAAGAACATTATTAACGTATACACGGCTCTTATTAAATCCATATAGATGTAATCACACTTAATAATTATGTCACCCGCCCGAAACGTTAAAATAAAAAGTACGGCAGAGTAACTCAAGTATCTATATCTAGGTAGCTTATTGGGTAGAGCTTTGACTTAAGATTAAACTTAACCTCAAAGATTTTAATATTTTTTATCAGTTATTCCATCCACTTGTCAGGGACGAAATTGGATCTATCTCGGCAAATTGTATGATCAGCTATGATGCACCGCAACTAATGACTACGTAATTACCTTACGTCTAGATTTCGCTTAGACCATAAACTCCCATTAGTTATTTAAGTTTTGTTCTTTTTCATTTTTTTTTTTTTTTCTTTCCATTGGCGCGATAGACTGACTAGATGTAGGTAAATAGGTAATAACATCGACACATATCGTGATAATAGTACGCATAGTATCGCATTAATTTATCTCTATCATTTATGTTGGGTATCATATATGTGGCTAGCACGCATTGAAATCAAGGAGGTAACGTACGGTACTCGACGCGATTCACGCGTCTACACGCCTACTGTTACTATGTTTTTTATTTTTTTATTTAGCATTTATTTAGTTAGAGTATTTATTTAGAGACACATACAGAGAGTATTTATGATGGAGCAATCGATTACGTACGGGGTCGAGTTACATGTTCAATATTTCACTTATGAAGGATCTACCATTGAATTTGAACTGCTATTGTTATAAGACTCGTAGTGGGACATCCATTTCTTTTTTTAAATATTTTGTTTCATTTTCGTCAAAAATCTTTTGGCTTCATTCAATCATTCGATCTTGTTTCAGGAGTAATTTTGACAATTTACAAATAACGAGTATAGCGGTTGATAATTTTTTTTTTTTCGAATAATCGAAATTCGCAAATGATCTGCATTAAATTTGTCACATTTAAATCACTTTTTTTTGAGCTAGACGTTGTACCGACGTTCCATGTTGATTAAATGTAAAATCGATGCAAAGTATATAACATGCCTTGGGATTAAAAAGAGGGATTGCGATTGGAATAATTTTCTATCACGGTCAAATAATATATTCGTACTTATGGACGAAATACGAGTCGATCGGTAAAGATCGGCAGTAATCGAATCGCGGCGTACGTAAGACGATGCCCCAAAGCACGAATAGAGGTGAGAATATTACAACGGTTCACATTTATTTCTTACTCTATTATGCATCAAATGCGCAAGTAATACCGTGTGACTCGCTTGCAATCGTAAAACGATCGTAAGTTTATCGAATGAAAAATTCTAAGCGGGTAAATATTGTAAAGAAAAATTGTCGAGCACGAGTATGAAATACTCGTGTGAGTCTTTGACGTACGTTTTGAGTTTTTGAATATTTTTTTAACAGCTGCAACGCTAAATAGACCTTCGTTGCGAAGCTTATTGAAAACGTGTCGCGGCATTCGGATTGAAATGAAAGACATTTACCACCGTACATTATCCCGTAATGTCAGATTATCGTTTCAGTTAATGCCTTATTTACGTAAGATGAATATGGAACTAATGGTAACGTTATACATAAGGTAGTACGTGCGATTCAGGGTATCATCGACCGGTTGTCTTCGATGATGGTGCGAAGAAGAAAAACATAGTGTCAATGTTGTTTCACAGGTTCGCGCGATTAACGACGACAGCGCCGCGACGAGTAGAAAAAGCATTAGTGAATAATTTACACGGTATTCGGAACGCGACTGTAATAAATATTGCTAAACTATTATACTATATGTTTAACCAGGGATTTCAGACAAGGAATTGGGACTTAATATTACGCCATAAACAAGAGAAGGGGAAGTAACAACAGTGGCTTACACCATCACACGAATCTTAAAAACATAACATTAACGTTCACGTGTCAACAAGTACGATTAAGCAACAAAACGTCTAGCAACATTGTGGTATCTCGTCATTGCGCAATATCGCGCGATCCTTTTGATGTCGTTTATATTTTTTTCTACTTGAAAGATAAAAGAAAATCTCGAAGCGAGCTGCCTTCCTCTTCTGCGATTATCATTTTCTCTTAAGTTTGTCCTATCTTCCTATCATAGACTAATGTCGATATCGCGTAAGACAAATAAAATCTTATGCCACGAGGAAGACCAACCCATACAAAAAGTGCTTGTGCTGGAAGGTGCACTTTTCAATTTAAATAATATAAAAAACATTTGTCGGATACGATTGGCCTATTCGACTGAAAATCCCAGATCATTAAATTCCTCTGTGTATCTGCATAACTTCGCATAAAAGAAATACAAGGGAGCGCTGTATCCAATTTTTTTTTCAGACCTCATACGCATAGTATACATAACATTTTCTGACCCTATCTTTAGCTTAGCTTTCCTTCTTATTTATGTTTGCAAAATTTTTAGATTTAACAGACAAGTTAAGATTTTTCAGCAAGGCGGTAAGATGTAAAAACCCTTCTGACGATAGTCAACACAAGAGGAAGACTCAACACGATAGTGCAGAAAGGTACGCGCCCCGCAATGCTCTTGATCATGATTGATGATCATTGATCGAGAGTGCACTAATGTCTCCGAGGAAGCACGAACTTTCAAAGGATCGCGCGACACAGCTCTCTGTCCATTTTTTGTTTCGTTCTTTATGTGTCAATGCTTATGCGAGCGACCCCGAAGAGTCGCGTTGCTTTTATTACAGCTTTGAAAGTGCATCCTAAAGCTAGTCGCTCTAACCAGTCGAAGTCACTGTCATCGATTCGTCCAGAGTTTCTGTATTTTTTGGCCCTTCGAACCATCTATTTACTCGCGTGAACCGTTTTTTTCTATTTCCTATCTTACCTAGTGCCCCAAGAAGCACCCCTGAGATTTTTCTTAACATTAACCGCACTTGCGTGTTCGCTCATTATTGTTCACGCATTCTGGCTCCGTGCCATAGATCTGTAATTTCTCTTTTTCTCTATTGAATTCGTATATCGCGATAACAACGTCGGATGAACTTAAGAGATATTATTGATCCTTGTTAAATCTTGAAAATAATGTTTTTTCACCACATTAAAAATTGTCTTAAACGAATGTAACGTGGATATTTAGACAAGGTATACATGATAAGAGATTCGCAGTTTTTTTTTTATACAGAATTCGCAATAGTTTGAATTCAGAGATCAAGTTGACATGTTTGTATTTTTTTTATAACACCTTATCATTCGCTTTTGAATTTTTAGTAAATATGGATAAGTATCAATGCGATTGTAATGTTCAATTTTCTTGGATATCCAATTGATCGATTATTCGGCAAATCTTTAATAATACTGTTTGATTTGAAGCATATAACGCTCAATGCACAACACTTAAATTATTTTTATTGAAGCTGATTCGATCACGATTTACTAGAACACCTCAAGTGTCTAAGCTATACGATTTGAACTTTTTAATTATATATAGAAATATTATATTGTTTATCACTGACTCAAGGAGAAATTTTATTTTTCATGTGTATTTCTTTGTGTGTGTGTGTGTGTGTGTGTGTGTGTGTGCAATGAGTAGATGAAAAACGTTGCACGTGAATATGTTTACAAGTGTCATATTTATACGCAAATTTACGTTGATTAGTTGCAAATTATTACTGATGCGAAAAGTATAATACAATAAATTAATTAGATACGCGAATACAAGAAACTCTTTTCCATTTTACTATTTCACGAATTCTTGTTGTATCAATTTTGGACGGTTGTCGTCTACTGGAACAGACATATAAATTTGCAAATTTATCTAAACTCACAGTTGTATTAATAGACTGACTCAAAGATAATTGCGTAAAGTCATAAAACTTCATTCGCATGAAAATTGGAGCAAACACCCTTTGTGCACGAGGATAAATATCAAAATTAATTACGTATCATTCACTCGCTACTGGGTGCATAAAAATTGGACAAAAGTTATAACGGAGGACACTTGGGAGTTTCAAGGCACCTCAAAAAGCAAAATTTATATATATTATATTTTATCTTTAAATAATATCTCAATCGAACCTGTATATCATCCGACACTCGTCTTACGCGGAAGTAAAAGATTTTAGTGAATATTCGAATACAATCACTTTACACGCGTGTTAATATCATTCCAGAGAATATCAGTTAGAATAACGAAATCGAAAAAAAATTCATCGATATTCACTTTTTTTTAAATAAACAACTTCGATAGTCTCGTTATTATGTTAGTTGAATTCAACAATAAACTTTACTCGATATAAAGTCTATAGGTATAATCATCAACTGTACGCATGCGTATATACTGTGTTAATATCATAGACTGTCCATGTACAGCAAGGTTCCCAAGCAGCAGTCCTTCAACGTAACGTCATGTACTGCATGATTATCAAGGACTACACGTATTCAACAAGCTTCTTTGGATAGTAGTCCTTACGGGCAACATTGGTATATATGCACTTGTTATGCGGTGGCGCTATAGCTTCTTTCAAATAATCTCAATATGCATTATCTGGTATAATATATGTTGATCTATTGATCATTCTACAAGAATTGATGTAGTAGCATTCTAATATCATTAATACTTATACATAAGATTACTTAGCTGTGCAATGTAGCTATACAACTTTACATATCAATGTCGAAAATATTGAATCAAACGCAAAAAGATATTGTGTACAGTATGATCTTAAATAAATATTATTTGATTTTTAGTACTTGCGCAATCGAATGATAATTATGAAAATGAAGAATTGCACGTAATATAGTCTTCTTGTTAATTCTTATTTTGTTTTAAAAAATCTCTCTAATTTGATCACCATTATAATCGCGATATACATCTCCACCTTTACAACAATCCGCATCCATCAACTTCCCATCGTCAAGCCCTTAAACACTATCTTAATTTTTTGAAATTTCATCGGATGATCCTCTTTTTACATGTCACTATGCCGCTCGTATAACGTTATAATTTTATAAACGAGCACAAAACTGACAATGAGGATTATGTTGGTTATCCTACTTAATGCGTGAATATATTTGCAGATTATCGAAAACTTAATCACACCCGTTATAATCATTCTCATCGATCTCATTTTTCAACCTTGAAAAGATACTTATTTCGTTTGTATACGTATAATTGTTATTATGTAATGCAACCCTACATTTAATCTTCTAGTGATAACTCTCGCACATTTCATAAACGTCTAAATATTGTTGTCAAATGTATGCACCGAAGGAAGTTCATCACTATTTTGCCTTTTATCTTTAATAACATTGATTAACGATTTGGATATCTTTTTTATGCGGTTGCATCGTCCCAACTAAGTGTATGATTTATATGAGTGAATATATCATATTTTTCAAAGTAGATAATGATGTTTTCACGCTTACCGAGATCAGCCGGGTCATCCTGTGCAGCAATTTCGATGACCCGCTGTCAGTGAAATTTGCAAGTAATTACTCAACTCAGGTATGTGCGACATTTTTTATGTCATATAATTGTAATGATTAGCGATAGATCATCTAATATATGCTATGAATGCTGCCACGACTGAAACTTCACTCTTTTGATCTTACTATTGATTGCCCGATGTGTATCTATACGTATTTATAGCTTAAACAATTAACAAATTCTCACTCTCATATTTTAATTCGTTCACCGTGTGACCTGTCAACTCTAAGATGTTCATCTTTAACCTTTCGTTCCATAATATCTTAAAAACTACTTGTGCGCTTAAAATACGGGCGTTGTTCATCTGGCAGCAACGGATATATCGGTTTCATTAACCAGGTCAACTTTTTTTTTTTAAGTTCGCTTACTGGGCATTATATTGTGATAATGATAATGAAGATGCTCAACTGTGCAGAGTATCCTATCAGTTGCGTTTATTTTCTTGCAATAGTTCCCTAATATACCTTCTGCTTTGATTTTGTTTGTCGATGATTATTTTTTAGGAAATCCTGAATATCGGTATTTGCATTATTTGATCATTCGGCGTTTATGAAATACTTCTGTCATATAAAAGTTATTATAGAAAATTGCCATTGGTAGAACCAGCAGTGAGAGAATTTGTGTTCATAATTCATAGATTTCATTTTTCAGAAAAATATGCTAAGCAAAGTATAAGGCGATATTAAGAAATATTATTAGATCCAACGTAACGGACGAATATTCTTAGCTTTGTTATACAAATAATCCAAGGAAAGTTAACCTCTTGCATTCTCAATAATATTTAACTGTGATTAATTACGATTAAAGTTCCAATAATTGTATTAAACTTGAAACAAACTTTAGTGCCAAAAAATGGAGAAAGAGACATTGAGTAATTGGATACTTCATATCCGCTCCAAACTGTGATTAATTCCATAATGATGCTTTACGATAACTTTGAATATTACGATAAACGCACGAGAGTCAAAATAGAAGATCAAAGGTTAAGCGGCAAATATATTTCTAAGAAAACCTTAAGTGCATTTCTTAGCTTTGTATTAATTTCGTTTCTTATAATAAAATTGAACCTAGCAATTGTATGAATCACAATAATTCAATTAGTTATTTAACCTATTAATACATGATATATATTAAAAATTAATAAATTATCTTTCTGCAAACAATATTCGTCTTTGGAGTCAAATATCCTTATTTTTATATCAAAATGATTATACATGTCAGACAATTGCTATTATATTTATTTTCATGATTTTCACTCCGTACTACACATTTAATCATAAAGACACAGTCGCTAATAAATGTTTTCATAATTATATCGCTCTAACATCTGACACCGTTATAAAACAATCTCTGTATATTGATATGGATTTCACATCCCAATCCCTATAAACACTCAACATATCGTCGCTCATGAAAACACTGATACAATCGCATTAGCCGATAATCTGCAAATACATATACACGATTGGTTGTTGCATCAAAGCTTAAGCGTTCTCGTAGGACCAACTTACAAGTGTGCCAATTGCTTCCGTCATCAAGGCAATTGCACGAAACGGTCCGAGAAATAATGATACGAGATTTCATACTTTATCGCCAACCAATTCGCAATAGTAACTCGACCCGCCTCGCGTCTTTCAACAATATAGTTATCGTCAACAAGACGTTCGTTCGTCCCAACAATCGTAAAGTCTTGCAGACAATATGGTACCATCCTTCATTGTCATCTTACATGTCACCGAAAATACCGGCGAAAGTCTTTCGAAGATTCTTCATGGTGTCTTCGGTATCTTCACCTTGACTCTGCGATTGGCTACCCTGACGATGGAAGGGAACTCTTGGAACAGATGGTTCTTCCTGACGTCTGCTAACTGAAGTGGCACTGCTGACGGTACTGGATTGTGAAGCTAAAAACACAAATACACATAATAAAAATATATCAGGAATTAAGTATGTACGTCAAACTAGATATTTATTCGGGATAAATTAAAAAATTTTTTAAGATCATCGATAGGCAAATCTATAGTGATATGCAAACGGTGATTTGTTCAGAATATTACTGGAATGGTAAATAATTAATTATATGGACGTCAACATCAGGTATATCAGTCGTAAACGATAAATCCGTAAAAGACTGGATTCTCGAAACTACCTATTTACCGATACATATCGAACTTATTAAATTACAAGGACGTTAACATAGCGCGCAATTTCAACAAAAAAATACCAGTATTCGCCTATCTCTGTGTAAACAACATACCTGTCGGAGAATCTTGTAAGAAATTATCGTACTATTTGCCACCCAGGAGTAGCAGAAAGCTACGCAATTATAGGTATCCCGGACACGCCCAACCTTAGGAAACTTGTCCCCATAGAGAAGTAGCCAGCAGCAACGTACAGACGCCCCCTCGGATAAAACCCGTTATTATCGAAGCTAACAGTCGAGTCTATGGTACACTACGATTATCAGTGCATCCAGTCACAGCCGTTCAACGTATGATAGAATTTCGATCATTTCTACGAAATCGTGGAGCCTCTCCGGTTCCCGTTAAAAATAACCTTAATGTGTATCCATAAGACTTACACTTAACATATGGTGAGCATCTTTCTTCTAATCGATATAATACAAATGACATACTATAGTCATAAATTCAAATGAACTTATGACGTAGATGACTCTATAACAACAGTAAATGATCGATATGGACTACATGAAATTTCCTGAATATATAATATACCATCGGAGCTTTGTCTTTGGGCAACCTCTAATTAACATAACTAATGATAAGGACACAACATGTCAAGGATAAACAGTGCCGTTGGGAATGGAATTAATATAGATAGACCGTGTGATGAGCGAGTTCCATGACGTGCCTACCAAGAGCAGATACGTTGTTCTCGACTAGTATCACTACGTCATCATAAAGCGTAGATTAAGCGCAAACTCTAGCGCACTCTGGGGTACACCGAGAGTACTGACATATTACCAGAGCCCCTATATGTACCAAATCTAAATCCTCTTAAAATACCATGAACATTAACGCCCGCGATAAAGTAGAGGCGTTAAGTCTTCGTGTCACATATCGGGATGGAAATACCGAGGTCTTTAAATAGTTAAACCCTTCGAGTCTAGAGGAACACGCGGGTCTTCGCTCAAGGAGCTCAAAGGACTAAACGACGCACCTTGAGAGTCGCGGCGTTGCAACTGATGATGACTATCGGAGGAAGTGACGTCACCTGCAAGGGCAGTTGTGGAGCCCATGGAGCCTATGCTACCCATGCTTGTCATGGATCCCATGCTACCATGGGATCCCAATGGTGCTGGTGCTGCTGGTGGACGATCTTCTACTGGGCTGGTCGCCTGACTGGAGCCGGACATTGATCCTCTCGAGGCTGTCTTGGTTAAGACGCTGGGTGGTCGACAGCAGGCCTGAAAATTCAGAGATTTATCATGCATATCCTGAGGTAAGTATCAGAGGAAGAAGTATAATGGTCAGGAGTGGGTCCATACATTGTATATACTGTAGATATATATACATATATATATAATGTATATATATATGCGTACAGTTCGTGTACTTATTTACCTGCATCTTTGCGGTAACCAAATCAGCAATGTGACGACGGTCTTCCTCCTGAGAATCGCCCATTAATGATAACGCACTATCATTAACTTCTATGATGTACTCTCGACCATCTTTGCCGACTAGTAGCTCGATGGCGCATATATCTAATCCGCCGAATAATAAAGCCACTTGGTCGACCCAAGAGCGATGTCTTTCGGTAACCGCAAGCTGTTCCAACATAGCTGATCCTGTGTTCGATTTCCAATTTCCACTGATACTTTTACGCCTGTGCATATAAAATTATAGTACTATTAATAAAAATGTCTTCAGTCAACTACGCTTGTTTACTGAAAAATTTTATATCTCTTGTTACGATGTCGTCATGTATGTTATTAATAGTTGTTTCCATGACGCAATTTCTCTACGTGAAAAAAAGGTAGTTCATCCGTATCAACTGAACGTGAGTATGACTCATGGATATGGTCCAGTACGAGTACATAATTATATGAAATTTCTTTAATTATAGCGATCTAGACAAGGACCGAAAATTAAACCAACATCTGGTCCATTTCATAAAACTAATAGCTGCCTGCCGACCCTGTTGGTTTCACCAACAAGTGATTTGAGTCTGCGGCTGTAAGCGAGGTAACGAAGCCTTCGTCGTTAGATTAAAACTCTGCTCCAATTATTTACACGCTCCGAATTTCTGAGCTTGACGTAACCCAAAATTTATGTGAATAGCTCCGCCTGCAGCTGGCCTGGTAAAAGCTAGCTGACTGGCTAGCTGGTTGACTGGCTGACTAGTTGGTTCCGCTTTATTCCCTATAAACGGAAAGCGCAGTATCCCACGTTATGATCGGTGTTCTCAATGTCGGCGAATATTTTCGTATTTCTCTCAGTGCCCATGACGACTATTCGTACTATGCTGATTTTTACAGTAGAAGCCACTTGAGCATCATCGTGTACCATTGTGGTAATAGACACTCGTAGGCTAAATTAATCCACACCTGGTTCAGTATTGATAAATTTTTCAATCATAACAAATCACGATCACGGAATGATAACGAATTCTGAAATAATATAGAGCTCTTGACAGTGAACGTACACCTTGATACATATTTCAAAATTACCTATTATCGACACTCGATTTATAATTTTTCACGAGAAAATTGCTGGTTAATTCTTTTCCAATATTCATAACAATTCATGGAACTAAACGTCATGAAATTAAAGGGTGCGAGTATTGCGGAGCAGTCAGCCGTCAAATGACATAACTACTACATATATTGAAAGTGCCTGTAATTTGCCTACTACGGTACCTTGCTGTCGATTCATGCTGAAGTACTACTAAATTGCAGCTCAACAATCACTATTCCCTTTCATAATTTCAATTAAAATCACACATCTCGAGTAATAGTTGGAAAATACTAGGTAACAATGCTGCTACGCTCTACTTGTTTACAGCTATGACAAATAAGACTACTATGTATTCTTGCATCAAAGTTTCAGCAACAAGGAGCTATTAAATTAACAATTACGACATTAAGCTCAAGAATAACGAGAATCTCCATAGTGAAATTTCACTATTTCACAATATAGCTATACATATAGTTAATATTCTCAAGGTGAAGTTTCATGTTTCAAATACATATGTGGATCTTTTGTCCAATATGGTATCCGTGCTACGATTTGTCGATATCTATATTCCTCGATAAAGTTTGTTATATCAATCATCAACCTTTGACATGATCCCTAAATCACAGTTTGTCAAACTTCAAACGCACCGACATTCGAAGCATAGTAAGAAATTTGAGGTGTCCAGATCGAGTTCATTTTTCATCCATCTCGACGACTTCGCGCTATTCAGATACTATAGCATTTTAGTATATCTTTTTTGAACGTAGAAAGTGAACGAATCAAACTGACTTCAATGGCACGAAAATATCATCAACGAAATGACACCAGGACGACGACATCCTTGACACGCTCCTTCGCTGAATGGCAGAGCATTTGTCAAACTGATTGAACGGTATACCACTTTCTGTTTTGCGCGGTGCCACTGCTGCTGCTCTTAGTGAAATCATTTTTCACGATTTTGTACGTGAAAACCTTCCACGTCTTTCCGTAATGGAAAGTGGACGATTATTTTTCCAGGACGTCACGGAGATCTTAAAAACCCGATGCCCAATACGGTATATCACGGTTTTAAGCACGAAGCAACTATTTATTAGCTGACTGGAAAATTTTTTCCATCAATACTGCGTCATAGTCATTTGATTTTTTAGTAAAATTTAATTTATTACACACGAATGCATCTACTTCGTAAAAGGTTGAATTTTAATCATAACCTGCAAGCGTAACTGCTCTGGTAAAATTTTAATGAATCGGTACTTTTATCTTGAATTATTAACTTATGAATTTATTAACGCCATTTGCGTTCAATTAATGTACTCACATAAAGGCCTTGTAATTATTTCCAATCTTTTGAACGTGGACGTCGTATTTTGTGTCCACGTATGGCTCTGCAGTGCAATAAGTGTTCGCCAGGGCAGCTAACGAAGCAAGATCCAAAAATTCATGATTGGTTTCGGCACGAGCTTTTCCAACGCCGCTGTGAGCATGTCCTAATTTCACTACCACTGGATAACGCGATGCGCTCACCTGAAATGTAAAATGAATATTTCTTTACAAATAGCACATTTCATTACGATGTCAAACTGTGCAATAAATTGAACACGTGATATTTTTATATTTTTTAAACATAACAACGGCATAACAATTACTAGGGCACAATCACGCAAATTTTTTATAATCATAATTAGTTTCATTTCAACATGTTACACGTCAACCTTAATAATCTGATGTTCAATTTATAAGAACATGTCAATACACAATGATACTTTACTATAGGCACGCGATTTAACGATTTGTTACTGTAGTCAACCCTCCTATGAAATATTAATCTGATAAGAGTCGCGTTTCGTGGTTTCTTTTCGTTAATAGTAATGAGCATACAAAAAGTAGCGTTATCATAATAATCACAGTAAAATCAAAAAAGCTCATATTCACGTCATAAAAAATTAAGATTCATATACACCCAGTATAAAAATCATATTGTAAAGTTATACAGCCAAAATTTCGTCAAATAGTATACATTGCCTTGAATGGGATTGCATTTTCTCACTTAACTCTTTTATGCAGACGTCACTTTATCATTCGAAAAAAAAAAAAAAAATACGAAAAGAAAAAGGATAAACTAACCGAGTTTGCCGAGCGCGAAATTTGTCTCGAGTATTTTACGTCGCAGTATACGACGTGCAATTTTCATCCGAAATCCGTCGTCCATGATGAAAATAAAAAAGTAAAGCAGTATAAGCATCCATACTTAAAAAATTCATCCAGCGCAAAGTCATCCCACTGGATAACGCTCGACGCCGTATCAGTACGCTTGTAATAATTAGATATCCGCAAAATGACTTGGCGACTTAGCACGCACGAGAGGTCGCAGCCATCAGAGAGATTTATGTAAAGTAGCTCTCGTTACAAACGAGAGAAATTAATTAGTGCAGGAAACCCGTAAATAAATGGAGCGACACGTCGCCGCCGGTTTGCATACTAAAATTACTTGAGTCGTTTTTTATTCGCCATAGTAAATTGCATTTCGAATGACGATCAATTCGAAAGCCCAGTTTAGTTGCTTTTTAATTCTTTTGTTTATTAGATTAGACAACTGTGACACCACAGAAACTCGATGGAAAAACTCTTGATTAATTAACAATTTTGTTATCGATTTTTTATATTTAGCGTATAGCACGTGTAATACACAACCCCCCATAGAAAAATTATAATCATTAATATCGTTCTTGGATTTCTAGTATACTCTGGTCAATACCATCCCAATGGCTTTTACCATTCCTAACCTTTCAGATAGACAGTCCACATAAGCCCTCGAATGATATCCCAGTAAGTTTATCGTGTAGGGAATAAGAAACATTCCTTAAAAGCATTTACGTTACATATAGTGCCCTTAGCTCCTATGGGGAAGCCCGAACATTTACAGTAGATCACATTACAAACTACTCGTCATGGGGTTTAGTATTTCGAACATACATAATAGTATGACCGTAAACGCTTTTCCCATTATCTAACAAAATGGGAAGAGAGGTTTAGTATAGATTAGTCCAGACTCCCATAGGACCGAAGACACGGACCCCATAGTAATTCAAGAAAGGACATATCGAGTAGTCCATACTATAATCAAAACAATCGTAGCCAATTGGGATAGTACAAAATCAAAAATAAATGAAAAACAATTTTAATTACCATCTCACAAAAATTATTCCATACAGATTACAATGGTGTGCTAAATGGTTGATTAGGAAAATATTATTTTAAACCACCATAATCACATCTCCGTTCGCAACTGAATTTTTCATTGCCCTTTCAGGAAAGACCTTTAACTTATAATACGTTCGTAACAATAGTGGATCTCATTACGCATGGATCACTGTTACACCATACTATTTCCATAGGGGTACTAGTTACTTCTTCGTCCTCATAGGTCGATAGTATGTTTCATTATCAAAGAGCTATCATGGCGAGTACTTGTTAGCGAGAAGCGCCTACACGATCATGCCTTGCCGGCACCCGGAAAATATGGCACTGCTGCCCACCTAGTCAAGAGATACGTACATATGAGGTTTAACCAGCGGACGCGATACATACGTGGAGCATACGTGCTAGCATATATAGTCACGTGTAAGCGCCTACGGATAGAGAATGTTCTCTGCTTCCTAAGGTACATCCAACTTCGGTGTATCCTCCGGAGGAAGGCAGCCAGGAAGGGCGCGGCCCTATTCACACGTTGTGTCAATAGTATTCTATTATTCCCCAGCTGGTAGCATTCCGATAGATTCGTGAATCGGTAAGTTGATATCGGAATCTGTGGGTTGAGTAATAAAAAGTAGTTTTTTTATTTTCATATCCCCGAAAAAAAAAAAAAAAAACAATTCCTAATCTTCCTTCGAATTCTTTTTTCATCGCTCGGCTTTTGATTATCCATTATCAGTGGGCAAAACTTGAAATGCACGCATTGGAATGCGGGGTTTCAATTTATCATGTAAATAAGCTGGGATTCTAATTATATAAATAGACGTGATATAGTCTGAGCTAATGGTGCACTTTTATTTGGCTCGGTAGCATCTTACGGATGCGTTGTATTAAATATTTGGGGTTGGTGTATTAGGTTCAAATTTTATTTATGCACTTGTGGCCATTAAAGAGTTTTATGTATAGACGTTATGTAAAAGGGTGTTCATAGTCTTCTATTTGGGTCATTGGGGTCATTGGGGTCATATGTTTATGTCGTTTTCAGAGTTAGCGCTAGTTGAGAACCTCTGGAGGTAAGACGCTAGTTTAGTTTCATGGGCTGATCCTAGTAAATAACTGAACACAACTGGTCTAGTGTGATATGTGAATGCAGGCGGAAATTAACCTCACTTGAATGCACTGTTCGATAGGAATCATGAAAAATTTTCTCAAAGTATTGCTAAAAGATAGTCGCAATGCTAATCAAATTGAAGTTATACATATAACATAGTTCGTAGATGTAATTTTGGAAGAATGTCAAGTGAGAAAAATATTTTGCAAAACGCCATTCAAATTATTCACTCAATCACAGTCGTATGTTAATATATTAATACGTAAAATTTCAATGAAACCCCGTCAACTGTATTTTCCAGTAAATCAGAAAAGCCCCAAAAAATACTCGTTCGTGCTTAGCATCAGAATCCACAGATTTTTCTATTACATGGTCAATATACTCGGCAATCCCAATATTGGACGCAACTCATATCATCACGAGTAGCGTTCAAATTCATCTGGCCAGAGAAAATCAAGATAAAGCACGAAGCATTTCGATTGTGTCGTGACGTTCTGTTGGAATTTCTCGTATAATGAAAAAACTTCCAGCTTCGCCTGTCGGCACACATCGTACGCTACTTTACTTCCATTGCAAACCTGTAGAACACGATTATAGTGATACATGATAAGCTGCCACTAGACATGTCAGACATATGCGGTACGCGTGTAATTCTGAAATACTATATTCGTACTTGTAAGTGCTATATCCATATATGAGGTAGATTAACGTTTATTAAATTGCAATTTGGAAAATACTCTCGTATCTTCAAGTGTAATTATTTAGTTCACAGTAGTTATGTAACTTTGTGGTATTTTACGCCATGATTAAATCGAATGTCAGAAAATTTTCAGAAATAATATGAATTTCGTCACGATAGCGATATTGTTCCCTATTGTGATTAAATGTTAATAAATATAAGATGCAAGAAATGGGCGACATATTCTAGTGACAAATTGTGAAGTCACAGCGGGTATCCTGTTCTATGGATCGTAAAATGTTCCCTGTTAATGCGATAAGCTATAGCGCATAACATGTCAGACATATGTATGAATGTATGTACTGACTCCATGTAAATCCTTGACTTCCGTGAAACATACTATATGTAGGATCAATATATTATCCGTATCATGTTCGGTCCCAGTAGTGAAAACTAAATTGTAAACACTATAATTAAATATTGATATCCACAGGTCTTACTTAAACAGGTGATAAAATTGAATATATCATTATTGCATTAAGTTACAGAGTCAACAAAGTGCACGAACGAATAAATGTTAAGTGCAAATATATTAGCTAATCGTAACAAGAATTTGTAAAAAAAAAAAGTACAAGGTTTTTACTAATTTCGTATTTTAATTGAAAAAGTGCTGATATTTTATAAAGAAAAAAAAATGTCTAGGTTCACGGAAAGAGAAAGATAGTCGTGAAAGATAGAGAAGAATTATTAGGAAAGGGTTGATCGTTTGGCGCAATGAAACTTAGGCTATATATCAGACCGTTGTCAACAGCTATTCAGAGTGATTTCTGGTACGCAAGAGACACGGTTGGCGCCGCGCCGGGCGCCGACATTCCCCATGCTGGACAACCGTAACAAAACCGTAGAAAACCGTATGCCTGCTACTCCCGCGACTTGCTGATATTTAAACCGGATTCACGTAAGTCCAGCGAACGAGGAGAAGCGTAACCGTAAATCGCGATAGCTTGACGTAAATCGTGGCGAGTCTCTTGTACGGCCATATCGGTATAGTCATATTCCTGATCGATCCTGACATCGATTCGAGCATTTGGAGCGAAGGCGTATCGGTTTTGCAAATGACGGAACATACGTACATGTAAGAGAGAGTGTGAAAAGTAAATCGAAGTTAATGGCTGTGATACTCTGGAGATACGATTAGTGATATATTGTAAACTATATATGAATTATTTGCCCGTCGATTTGATTCCCTATGGTAAAACGAAATCTGGTTGGTGCGTTCGAACCGAACAGCGTATTTGTATACAGATATGGTAAAAAGATTGATGCGTAAAATTACATTTTCCAGCAGATTGGTCTTGACGTTCGGATCACTTAGGTTTCTCAGGATAACCTAAGAAATATTGCCCTCGTAAATGGGGACCATTAATATCTTTACCATCCCATGAAAAAGTATACGAGCGATACACAGAATCTTATCATTTGGTACTTTTCTCATACGCTTTTGTCGAGATTACTAGATTAAGAACGAGTACATGGATATCGCGTGCTTCTAAATTCTGATTTGAACTATTCTCGTAAAAATGTGATAAACTTTTTTTTTAGTCAACCTATGTACGTCGTAATATGAATCGTACCTTTTGAGATAACAGGAACTGTAAACATTGTCGTTTACGTCGGAAGGATATCGATTCAATACTTTACTTCGTTTTCTATAGTGGTTCGAAAGTAATGATCATAAAAAAGTTTACTTTTCTCATTATTCGACGATCTTACGCCATAGAGTATACATATACTATTCATTCGTATAAGTCCATGATATATGTATACCGAAAATTGTTCATCTTGGGATTCTTTGAAAGAATTTTTCGAAAGAGGGTGAAACCTGATCCACATTCAAAGTTCGAAATACTTTTGGAAAATTTACGATCGGTCTTAATGGGAAGAAGAGGGAAAAAGGTAAACGGGTTTACCTGGCTGACGTAACTTCTACGGCAAAGGGTTGGTAAATGACCAAAAATGGTGGCAAACGACTGAAACTTCAAAGAGCAAAATTTACGAGAACATAAATGCACGTGGGTGGAACTCAAAATAAAAAGATTACCAATAGTTTTGTGTTGACCGTAACAAATTTTTTTTTTACTCCAAACATACTAATTAAACAACATCATCGAAAACACACAAGCAGCGTGTTCCAATGTTCACCTTTTAAACTCGTTACGAGAATGAAATGTCGATGTCGATGTCGATGGCTCTTATCAGCATCCCAATCTCAAACCAATAATTTATACACGTCGAGTCGTGTGATCTGCATTCAGGGAAACAAATCGTTCTCACTAAATCCAATTCGATCGGATTCAATTTATGTAGCACGATAAAGATCTCCTAACCGTGAGAGACTGCGCATGCGCGGACAGTAAGATCGGAAATTTTAAAAGCTACCAACGTATATCTCAGACTTCAGTCCGTACCGATACGTTTTATCCTACCGATCGATCAAAGGTATTGATCGATCGGCGTTTCGCGCTACGCATACTCATATTCACATATGTGTTATACTCATATGATATACTGCTGCGCTATAATAACGTGTGCAAGGGCCGAAACACGTTGGGCAAATTTCTTGGAAATATTTCGAGACCGTAAGTATGGTCGTGAGAATACAGTGACCATAATTGATGCATGATTTATGTTATGGCATGAAAGGGCGATCGGATTGTTATTGATTTTAATAGGATACGATTTTAATTGGACAGATTGGATGTTCGTGCGTTCCGTTAGGCAGGATAAGGAGCTTATGTTGTACCATATACGGCGCCATAGCGTTCTAGGGTTGCACGATAGTGGTTCGTCGTAATTCCATGCGCCGCATTATTTCCTGTATGTTTAATGCTAAAGCGTGCATTTTCATTATGAACTGTCGCATTGTTTTACAGAGAAGTCCCTAGCGATGCTAAAATTACAATTCTTCGATGATATTGTTATTTTGTATTTATATATGATATATAAAATGTTCCCCCTTTGCTATTCGAAATATCTCGATATAATCACTGATCACGGTATATAACAATTTATATTAAATTCCACGAGGAAATTTTCTAATATGCGTTATCGAAAGAATCCATCTGCGGTTTCTACTACGATACGAAGAAATCATGTACTATATACAATTAAACGGAGATCCTTTGGGGATACTAACCAATAATAATTAGTATTTGTAACGAAACCAACATAATGAATTATCTTCTGTGAAATTAACATTATAATCAAAGCCAATTTCAACATTGTGGTTGTCAATCATGGAACAAGATAACCACAATTTACATATGGGAATAATGTAAAATACTTTGAGATTATATGTTACTAAACTTTGAGGCTTTTGTTATCAAACAAAAAATTCTTCTAAACAATTATCTTGATTACTGGATAATGGTGCTGAAAGTTCCTCCTGAAATAAACGTTTTTTCCCACTTAATTAAGAAGAAACATGCCTATATCAAATTTATCCTTCAATTACGTAAAACCCTGCAAAATTACTTAAAGCATAATATCGTATATACTACAATATAGTATTTTACAAAGAGAATATAATATAGTCAAAAATGTACTCTGTAAAAAAAATTGCATAACCAAATCAAAGTACTTTCAGTTAATGAGAAACGGCGACAATATCGACCAGCGCAACTATTTTATAAATAGCGTCCGGCTACGTGAAAAAAAGAAAATTAAAATCGCACTGTAACCTTGCAAGCCATTATCGCACTGAACGTCGGATACTTCAAAGGAAAATAGTGTTTTATATTTTATGCACGCAGCCGTGGTACTAATGCAGCGGGAATTACTCAGTGACGTATTAACGTTATCCGACAAATATCGTAAGATCGTTCTTTGGGGCCATAATAGACTGCCTTTACTGCCTAATGGCAGAAACATGTTACACCTTCGGTGGTTTATCTTGTACGAATGTAGGCCAGAAATGCAAGCTGCAGTTTCGTGTATACAATATAACGTGCAACAGAAGTACTGTATAATCGATCGTAACGCTACTGTATAGGTTATGTATGCTGCTTGCATGTTCATTTGCAATGTCAATGCTAAAGAATTAACGATAACTAATTTATCTTGTTCGAATGATTATTAACTCGAACTTCGCTCATGAGTTAAGACTAATCGATCTTATACGTGATTCGATTGAAATATGCAATTGCATACAGTCAACTGCTTTCTACAAGCCGCTTACAATTATGTCCATTGGTACGATTGACTGTGATGAACTAAACCGAATGATACTAGACGTTGAATATTATCGATCTTATGTGAAAGCTATTTTGTTTGTTGAATTCACTTGAATAACCCAACCTAACCCTGGATCTGTACTGGAGGAACAGGCTTGTAATCAAGAAGCGATTAATCCGATCCAACGATATCTTCCGTATTGAATAGTATAATAAGAACTTTCGTAATCGGAATTCCTACTGCGTTGGTGCATAGTATGTATATATTCACTAATACGCATATATGGACTATCTACATATGATAATTTTCTATCTGTAAAAATACGATACAAAAAAAAAATGATTACTTCAATCGCAGTTAGATATCTTCTTTAAATATTAGATTGCAATTAAATATAATCTTCATATCAGACA
Organism: Calameuta idolon; assembly: GCA_030142285.1. NCBI lineage: Eukaryota > Metazoa > Arthropoda > Insecta > Hymenoptera > Cephidae > Calameuta > Calameuta idolon. Next base: position 274,140 of record JARQSV010000350.1, on the reverse strand, counting down.
AGATATACAAGGTGGGTCATTTATAGTGATCAGGTAGATTTTTTTCGGAAACGAAGCCAGATAAAAAAAAATGTTTCAAACAGAAGTTTTAGGGTTTCAAGGGGGGCGAAGATTCGAAGTTATTGAATTTTTCTTCCAGAAACAAAAACGCATTCAAATATTTGTCAGAGTTGACAGATATTTTAAAAATAAAACCAAAAGGTCTGTTCTTTTATCGGAGAATTACGATATTATTTCCGATTCGAAATATTGTTCTTGAGTAACTATGCAACAGCGATAACGTTCAAGCAATAATATATTATATCTATAACCAAAGTATATTTGTAATTTCGGATTTGGTGCTTAAATACATCGCATATCAATAAATGCACCTTCAGTGCACAACCGTTATACGTAGAAAACCTTTAAACCTGTACAATGTATATATATTTACAAGAATAAAACTTACGTGAAAGGAAGCATTAAAGTACTTATCGAATTTTCTTTTTGATTACTCTCTGCTTTTATGCATTTCTCATAGATTGAAACAGTGACATCCGCAAGGACATAAATGTCATTCTGAATTTACCACGTCATTCCCGCGTCTCTCGTACTCTGAATGCAGCGTTCTGCCGAGTTCACTATATTGTTCAGAGCATAAATATTGATGCATGCAAATATCTGGCACGACATTTACACTGATAAATATATTCTTTAACCCTTCAGCTTTCGCGTCGATTGTTGTAACACTACTACTCTGATGGGGTCCATTAAGACCCCATTTTGTTAATTCAATATATCGATGATCCATGCAAAAATATTATTCTGCATAGAAAATTATTGTCGTTTATATAAGTTCCCACGTGTACAGGCAATGTTACACGTATAGAAATATAGTTTTTCAAAGAAATTCAATGCAAGCTATAAAAATGAGAGTGCTTATAGTTGCTACCCACGTTCCAAGAAAATGTTTTGATGCACTCGGGTATAACTGCACTCGATGTGCAATTGCCAAGGATGAAGCGACACTTTCTTCACGACTATATTCTTTACGTCTTTCTTCATCTTTTTCTTTTTCTTAGTACCTATCCGTTACTGCTTGACTTGTATTTCCCAGGACTAAGGAAGCTTCCTAAACCACGATAATGGAGTTGGTTTTATGAGCTCGGCACTACCGCTAGGTATATGACTATATTTGCCTAAGCAATCCCTGCAACAATAGTCCCTATTTACTTTAGCTTAGCTAAACAGTCGTACCACGACAACGATCTCTACACGTCGTCCTGACATCGAAACACTTCTAGCTACTTTTCGTTTTGTCTTCACGCAATTCACAACACGAACCTCCCTACAAGGAAGACAAGCACACAGTACTCCTATCCCCTTTAAGAAAGTCGCACCTTTAGTATGAAGTCTAATATTCGTGTCCCTGATATCATCCATTCGCCTGGAATGGCAGGAGTAGCTAATAGTCAGGTCTCACACGACCTACTTCACCCAAAAAAACATATGAACCAACCCCATGACTAGATTATCTTCGCAAAACAATATAGCTGACTCGTGAAAATGAAACAAGATCCACTGATCAATAACAAAATTCATCATACGTCCAACATATATCTTTATAACCCTAATTATCATAATATTAATATATGAGTAATCAGCCTAATCAAATCGCGTAAAAGATATAGATACTGAGGTGTGTGCAAACTCTACATACGCATACTGTACTTAATCCTATATATGTATACCAGCCACGTAGGCAGGGTGGTCAGTCCTCACTCTTTGATTATTTCAATAGCAGTGCCCAGTCGTACGGCACGAGTTCTGGCAGTCCTCGTGTCAGCGACACGTGGGTGCCTTGAGACTTTCGTCCCGTGAGCACCGCTGGACGCGTGGCACCAGAAGACAGAGCACGGGGAAGGTGCGTTTTACCGCGGGTGGAAGTGAGACAGCAACAGGAGGACCTGCCTTTGGTAAGAGTGGTCGGAGAGGGTCGGCGAGTGTGCAAGTGAGCGAGTGAACGGAGCAGAAGATTTTGTAAGAGAGAGCGAGACAGAGAGCAAGAGTAAGAGCGAGAGCAGTTGTTACTCTCTGGGAGAAGGCGCGCTATACTCAGGCGAACGCGTAGCCTCTAGAGGAAGGAACGAGCGACTAAGCTTTGTCGTTCGCGCCAGCATTGCTTTTCGAAGCGCGCGCGAGAACGGTTGTCTCGTTCGAACTTGTCCGCTATTATATCTATATATCTATATATATAGATAGATAGATAGATATACACATACTGTATTCAGAAGCCAACGTAGAGCCGCGAACACGTGAGGCTCTCGTCGTCTCACTCGGGTACTCGACGTTATCTCACGTCTTGTGACATCTTTCAATATTTTCACGCTCGGTCGTGAAGCCGCGTTGCACTTTCCGAGACTCCTTACGCGCCGTGACTTTTCAACAGCGCGAGAATAGAGTAATTAAAAAGCCGGCACGCGCAATATCAACCTCTTGCTTCCCATCTTCCGTCCTTCCTATATTAATCCTTGGGATTTTGCGAATTACGCAACTTCTCTTTTTGTGCACTTCTCTCGTTTGGATTTAAAGATTTTAAGAAGAAAAAAAATAGTTTTTACTTCCAGCTCCTTTATTTAATATTTGCTTTCTTTTCTTCTCTTGTCGTTTGTGTACTGTTGCTTTTGTTTTGGTGCAATGAAAAGATGAGTGTGACCCTTTGAGAGCAGCGGGTTGGAGGAAAGTGTGGAACCATTCGCTGTATCACAGAAAAGGTATCTATTATGTATCGTCATTTGGATGAATTATGTATGTGATGTGTGCATGAAAAACATATATGTGTATATAATTATTTTTATCATTTATAATGAATGACAGCAAATCTCCTCGAGTCGTTGCTTTTCGTCTGACTGACACTTGCGAAACTTCATGAGTCTGTTTGGGGTGCCACGACGCTGACGTGAAATATGCAAGAGATTTAAATGAAATCAACTCAGTTCACTCAAATGTTTCTTGTTTACGACGTATGAAATAATAATTTGTTGTTTGAAGTTACATTATACAAAGAATTAACGTTAAATTATATAATAAAGAAATTAAGGTCTCTTTAATATAAGAAACTTTTCTTGTGCTTGATATACCTTAAAGAGTGCAGCATCGATCAATCATGAAAATTTCGCAACTTTAAAATTAATATAACTCAGATAGCAAAAATGAATCTGCCGCGTTTGTCAAACATCATGTTTCCTGGTGCGGTACATACAATTTTATTATTAATAGACAAAACAAAAAAATACAGTTGACAAAGTCTCCTCTGTAAAATTTCATTCTGGCATATATATCTGACTGTACGCAAAGTAAAATTTGGTCGAAATTTTTATCACGATTTTTTTTCATACTATAAAAGAGAAAACGATATACGTCCTCTTTTAATTGAAGGCATTCGGTATTATACGATTCTACCTCGCATATGATATTTATAAAGTGTAATATAACCGAAAATTGCACACGGGGAATTTATTCGTAGAAAATAAAATTTCTTATTTCTATTGATATATTAATTTATGATTTTCACGATAACCATTGACGATTTCTCTTCTCATTGGATATTATGTCTTCTGAACAGAGTTTACCATAAACGCAGTATCTCATAGGATCGTTTATCTTCGAGAGATAAAGATTGGCGCACATCCGCAGCCTACATTTTGTTTAACGGTGCATTGGAAAACGTGCACTTCTGCATTCTCAACGAATGCTCGAACACGTTGGGCTTAAGTTTCGTGCACATAGAAACTGACTGTGTTGAGCTGAACGCGTTTAACCTTTTGGAAGTAAATAATACATATAGAATCTACTGGGTTCAAATAGTTGCCACCTTCCTATGGTACTTTTATTTTTAAATTATGACAGAAGATAAATCTTGTTTCGAATGGAGTTTAAAAAATACCATAGGGATGGAACAGTTTCTTTTTTTCTTTTAGCGGAGTGCTAGTGACAGTGGGATAACATTCGAAGCATAGGTGTCTTTCTTAAATCGACTGACGACTCATGTTCATTATTAGAACCTAATCAATGGATGATCCTGCGCGTTCGTGACGATTATATATGTGCAGTATGAGTCTTATATATTCCAGAATAACTCGTATCCAGAACCGAATTATAATTTTCTCCCAAATTTCAAATTGAGTCCGATATCTGTTACCATTTCGAAAACCACATAAATATTACAATATAAAAGTGACTATATGTATATTTGAGGAAGTAACAGCTGTGATTTTTTTTTCTTATATGACCACCATCGAAACACTTCTCTCAAGTGCATCGGGTAACTTGACGTGTCTGGCAATAGGATCGTCAATATCGAATGAATCTGCTTTATAAAAGCTTAGCTATTCGATGTTTAAATATTTGCTTGCTGTGAATGTCAAGTTTATTAACGCCCTCTTAGGTAATCCTGTTAAGTAAAATCCTTTAGACGTTTACTGAACTATAAATTATTTATTATATTCCCTAATGGTATTTTCATTATTATATATATAACATATATCTAACCACTTACAGACTAGTTAAAAAAAATTCTAGTAGATATGAATATATAATCAATAATGATCGATGTATTCTATCAAATTCCAATAGGGCAGTAGCTGTATAGGTCAGTAATGGCACCGATCAATGACGGGTAATTGATCCAAATAACGCCCACCGTTACACATTGAACGGATGTAGAATATTTTTCACTGTACGTGATGCACCGGAAGTCTATTTACTCCAATAAAATATGGCGGCTAACACAGGGCACCCACCCTACCACTGGCAGGACGTTTCAATATATTGCGACGTATATCAATAGAATCGTATACAGTCGGACCTGCGGCACAGACCTCTGGCACTGACCGTTTGAAATCATTTGCAACTGACAGCAGTGACAGTGCCGTCGATAAACCGTGGAGCTGTCTGTGAATGTACCCTCTATATATTACAAATTACTATAGAGCATTACTTCGTCTAGAGAGACCCACTCTCTCCAATTACGTCCCTGGTGCTCAAACGCGATTGGATTCGACAAAAAGATTACGTGAAACGGTCAGTTCCCAAAACTTCGTACATCGAAATTTGTCAGTGTCACAATTCCATAGTGTATCTACAAATACATACAATTTTTTCAAAATTTGTTTAGTAACCATAAAATACTTATTCTTTTGTCGACATTAAATTAACCACCCATTAATGATAATTTTTCTGACATCTCAAGACTTCATACATTTACGATTACTCATTCAACTTCGTTTATATCTATATATATATCTGTAAATATATTTCCAAGTATTCCTGACAGCAAATGAAACATGTATTATATATTGGCCGCTCGTACGGACGACGCTAATGGCCACAGCCTGACACTCGCATTTTTTTAACAAAGCATTACCATCAGTTGGAAAGTAGAAAACTGAAGACGTCTTAAAACCCTTAGACACGTGTTCCAAATGTTTATATTTCCATATATATTGAATCCTCGTGTAAAGCTTTTCTCACGCGTAAACATACGTACGCATACGAAATATAAGTATACACATTTCGACTCTGGAAATTTATACAGTCACCGCTTGATGTTCTCAGTTACATCAGTTCTGATTTAAGAATTCTTAACATACCTATGTATATGTATAACTATATACATATATGCATACATGCTAATTTTCTTAAATGTCATTCACACATTAGCACATAGTGTACATCCTTATGGACCTACATCACCTGCTCACCAAATAACTGGTCTCATAATAATAGACATTTTTAATTTCTTTACCGAATTCATTTCTAACATACGTTATACATACGTAGAGGCTCAGGGAACATTCGAGCGTCCGCATTTCCGTACGTGACGCAATGCATAAACCTTCCACGATAGTAAACACGGATCGTAGCGCGACGAATCGTTGAAGCACTGGGATACGTGTTTTACGTCGAGCGCAGAGAAGCAATAAGAAAGGAAAAGGAAAACAGACTAATAAATCAGTCGGTGATAGAGGCGAGAATGATTTTTAGCCTAGAAGTCAAAGTCAATCACGTAAATCAAATTATAGCACTTTGATACATGTGGTATATATACAAATCACTACATCGAATCATTCACGTAATCATATGAGTGCGCATATATGGAGCTTGAACTATGAATCTTGTTCATAAAGAATATTTCATATCGGCAATATTTCCACATTAATTATCATTTCAAATTGTCGCTAGCAACACGCGAATCATTCATCCTAGTGAACTTAAAGTGCAGTCTATATTTTTTAGTATCGAAGAATCGTCATCAAGATTGTTGAGTTAAAAATAACCATTACCTACACGCGCTATAGTGCAATCTGCTATTGCATGATACATATATGTATGTATATTCATATATGCCCTGCATACGTAATTAGTTCATTCACGATTAAGGTCACGTATGTGAGGTACTCAATTTCGAGGGCACATGCATTTTGCCAAGGAAAGATCTTGAGATTAGAGTCGAAGATTTCTTCAATCTTAAAAATTCACTATGAACTTTGTGGCTTGTTTTCTACAATCTCAAGACAATGATTCTAACGGAACTTTATTATGGGCACAGTGACACGAATAAAGATGTCACTGACCAGACATTCGAGTACCACCATGTATATACCTACAGCTGAAATGCCATGGCGAACGAAGTGAAGTGAAACTGCATCCTTTTACGGTAAAGCATCCAGTCTCGTGTACCTATAGACATACAGGTATATACCATAGATGTATATATATACACAAAGTAGTCAGTATACCTGTATATGCATTTGACCCCTATGTGTTACACACATATAAGTCACTCTCTCTGCCTGCTGTTCTCTATAAATAATTGAATTTAAATTTACAGCTCTTTTTTTTTCTAAATCACCGCATTTGTGTGAACTGTAACTCTACGTTTAGGAATTTAAATCTGAACATGTAAAATGACTCGTCTAGACTCTGTATAATTTACCGTGAAATGACATTTCTATTACGATATCTTCCTTATTTGTTACTTTCACACGCCCACGTCTCTGACAGTCTGGTTTGAGTTTTTTTTTTTTCTTTTGTAAGTAATCTATGTATTTAATGGCAAATGGGTTTGTCGTTTTTGAATTTTACTTATCATTTGATATCAAAAGCGCAATTTGAGATTTTATTATGATATAGTGTGAGAATTTTGCTCCATATCTCGCAGCTACCTATGTACCAATATTTATGTTATATGTACTGTATAAGCGTATAAGCATATTACTCAGACCGGAAACAATCCAATTACCAATTCTCTCTCGTCAATTCCCAACTCTCGATGAGATTCGGGGTGAATTCACGTTCGGTAAACGGACGCGATTTCCTATCGCACGCACGCGTCAGATTATAGATAACTGGCAGATTTATACCCTTTGCTAATTGGAACGGAATTTACCGATACACAAAAGGCTTGCCGACAGATTTAGTCGATGGTTCCGGGTTGGGCATGTTTGTTTGAATCTATAGTGACGCGGTAGAGTAAGATAGCAATTAATCACGTTGTGTAACGCTTGTTAGCCGTATGATGACGTAATGATTATCACGCCTCATTTTGAAAAAAAAAAATATCAGCTTACAGCTATATCGATTCCGTATAATAGATATTATATTTTACGTCACTATACTATTATACACGTACGTGCTACGAAATATTTCAGCCAGCATAGACCAAAGTGGAACGTTTCATTATTTATCGAATACCAGTTATCGTTATTAACAAGTTCGATCGTAGAGGAGCCTGGCACATTATGGCGGAAGATATTATTTTCATCCTTGCGGTACGAACGGACAACGCAGATTGCCATAATGCTACATATAATGTTACGTTTATGTTCATTGCGTCGGTTCGATACGAAGCAGAATGGCGCCAGTCGGGCCGCTACGCGTTCATATCTTCTCGCATTAAACCTGTGGCATATGTAATTTTCAAATATATCGTATATAGGCTTAGAACGCTTGAGATAACCGCATACGAGTGCCAATAGTAGGAACTGATTATCATTGAGCAAATATGTATATGGTTACGGATAGTTGAGTTTTCCAAACGATCTTTCCCCTTTTCCAAAATATCGTCCAAGTTCGACGATCAAACCAATTTAATTGTATGAAGATTAGATCCAATTGCAAAATTGGTTGCGTTATGTTACGTCAGTTAGGTTATTTCATCCGTAAAAAATTTGGGTTTTTGACTTAAGCTCATGATTTTTTTTTCCTAATGATATTTTTTACAGATTTCACTATTTTTCATTATTGTTATGCGTTGGATGTTTTCTGTACGATTTAAAAAAAATGTTTTCTCTAATTGCATTTTCGTTGCACCAATACGCGCTAATACTTATTTATTTAATAAATTGATGTACTCCGTGTGACTAATTTATGGAGTAACTTTCACTGCGATATCATTCATTTTATTTTTCTTGTCCTTTTTTTTTTAGTTAAACGCTAACTTTTATTATTAGAAATATTTATTTTCGTTAGACGTAATAGATACGCATGTGTAGAGTATAGGCTACACGCAATAAATAGATACGCATAACCTCGACTGCTAAATTCGAGTGGCATATTCGCAAGATACACTGAGAGAAATAAATTGTAAGAATTCTAATATCTATTTTAATAAATATATTGGTGGTTACAGTTACTACATAGATATCACTGCGTACTACTTGCGATCACATATTTACAATATACAACTGTGTTATTGCGCTAGTCTAGAAATACTAAACAAGATTTACTAATGCTTACTGTATGAATATTAATCATAAGAATTATAAATAGCTATGGATGAACTCAGCGCATTGTAAAATGTTTTCAGGATTTTTTAGTAACCAAGTATTTATAACTACGATCCATTGATATCGGGCGAAACAATCCACGTAATGGTTAAGTAATAAATAGAATACAAAATTTAAAAATGATAGTTATGATTGTTATGAAGCATGCACTCTAAAAATAATTTCAGATTCCAATAGTTCTTAGTATCACAGATATTAAAAGTGACGAATCGTATGTATTATGCCGAGATTGTTATACGTGTAATGTGATATTGTTAGCAGCAATAGAATCGGTAGATTGCATCGGATAATATATGTTTAATTATATAAATAGATATTTATGCTTAATATAATTAGCCCTATCCCTATGCTAAATATTAAATATGTTAACGGGTAGTATTTTTTTTTTTACTATTAAGTAACATTTATTTCTCTCAGTGCAGTGAACCGAATGTTATTTAATATCATTGAACTGCTCAGCTTCTATTTTGAAAAAAATATATCCGATAAATAAACCATTTGCTATCTGTATACAGTCCAGGTAATATGGCCGCTCCCTTTACGTACCAAAGTATTATTGCTATTGAAATTATATGTATATCGGTATATCAGGCTTCGAGTTAAAACATTACGATGAACTTTGTCAGGTTTTTTCTTCATTTTTAAAATATTTTTTCAGGAAAGTTGCTAGTGTAAACACGTTCATTGATATAAGATTATAGGTCTGCACGATTTAAGGATTTTTTGACATTTTTTATTGTAAGTGCATTGAGGCACGTTGTGAATATTAAGACATTTTTATATGGAAGGAGGAACTTGTGGAATGGACCACTTTTTGAGAGAACCAGTTGTGCGTTTCTCATCATGATTCTGATGCGCACAGTTTATGTATGTAGATACTTGATATTCTCACTTCGTGAATGATAACGAATGACGGAATCGTTACTCTGCACTTGTCGAATGAGTGCACCACACGCTTCTTATGGACCTCGATATTACGCTTTACTTGGCAATTATTCCGCTAAAACGACTTTACCGCCTTAACGATTTACCGCGTTAAAAGTGCCGCACGAAATAAAATTCTTTCTATCAAGAATTTGTACTAAAATGTTTATCGTAATTATGTCAAAGATTCTAAAGGTCGTCTCACATTTATTTATTTTTTTTTCTTCCATTTTAATATAAGACTGAAAGATCCTTTGGTATTCGGTATTACGATTTTAACGAGAGATTCTCTCGCTACATTTCGAATGATTGTACTAATCATACTTTTGATATTTTTTTTTTATATTCTCAATCAACCAGAAAAAAACTGTTTGGTTCATCATTAGTCTGCGGGTTTATGTATCTGAGGAAAATCCTATAGCGATAACGAAATTTTGGATTTTACGATTTTTCAAACTAGTATGATGCCATTAAAAGTGCTTATCGTTCAACGTCGCAGTAGGTAGGATTGAATGATCGTTAGAAAAATATTAAAATCAACAACTTGAACTTACGTCACGTTTCATTTAATTATCCAATTTTTATGAGATAAATCATCGATATTAACTTTGATTGCACTTTACAGATAAAGTTGTGTACAACATGATTTTGTATCATTAAAATTTTACGGTCGATTAATAAACAATTTTTTTTATTTATAACACTGTAGCTATACTTGCGTTTACCTTGATCTGCCACCCGTATGAAAAAATTCTTACGTTGTTACATCAATTATTTATATTTACCTGGTTTAAATCTAACAGTAATATGAGTATATCTATCACTAAGAGAAATAGATGTTACTGAATAGAAAAAAAAAAATACTACCGTTAACATATTTAATATTTAGCATAGGGATAGGGCTAATTATATTAAGCGTAAATATCTATTTATATAATTAAAAATATATTATCCGATGCAATCAAGCGATACTATTGCTGCTAACAATATCACATTGTACGTATAACAATCTCGGGATAATACATACGATTCGTCACTTTTAATATCTGTGATACTAAGAACTATTGGAATCGGAAATTATTTTTAGAGTGCAATGCTTCGTAACTATCTATAACATTGTAGATTTCTGTCGTTATCATTTTTAAATCTTACATTCTATTTACTACTTAACCATTATGTGAATTGCTTCGCCCGATATCAATGGATCGTAGTCATAAACACTTGGTTACTAAAAAATCCTGAAAACATTTTACAATGCACTGAGTTCATCCATAGGTATTTATAATTCTCATGACTAATATTCGTACAGTAAGCATTAGTAAATCTTGTTTAGTATTTATAGGCTAGCGCAATAACAAACTTATATTGTAAATATGTGATGGCAAGTAGTACGCAGTGATAGTTATGTAGTAACTGTTACCATCAATATATTTATTACAATATATGTATATTAGAATTCTTAATCTATTTCGCCAAGTAATGGAGCGAGTATTGGAGAAAACCTAGTAGGATATCCGGGAAGTGACGTAGCAATGTTTTCAGCCATTGAAGTGGAATCCAAGATAACGATTAAAATAGCAACGAAAAATTTCATAAAATTATCCAACATCGTTGAACAAGAGTTTTTAACGAAATTCGGAGTTTCGTTACGAAATGACTTGTCGGGACGATAAAAATCCCTGTTGAACGATGAGTTTTAATCAACTAATGGCTCTCAGGATAATTACACGGCGAATAAGTTTTGATAAATTTTTCAGTCTCTATGTAGGTTTCAGACATCAGATGGGAGAAACACAGAGAGACAGGAAAAGTAAGTGTGCCAGAAACGGATAAAACTTTTCTCATTGATCATCCCACGGGTTAATACGCACGCAGCGGCAATCGAGCGATAAGTTTAAATTGAATTTTACGTGCTTCTATCAAGCATGACTTCAACATCATGCATACGTCCTGTGATTCTTGATCACGTCAATAAACGCGAAATTTCTAATTATGGATTCGCTTTTTATCAAATGTTTATAGAAATGGCAAAAAGGCACGAAGTCCGTTTGCTTATCACAATTTCATGAAAATTAACTGATTTACGAAACAGCACGTGAACATACACGCTTTCGAAGCGGTGTATGTGGCTTTGCATCCTTAGTTTATCATTCATTTAATTTTTTTTCCTTTTCCATAAACTCCTAATCATATGCTGACTGAGAAGAATTCCATTTATATTACGCGATGTAAAATAAGGAATGATTTCATTGATGATAGTCTGCGTAGCCAGTTATTTATTCTGTTTTATTACTCCATCGTGCTGGATCAAATGGGGAATGTTACTAGCATTACGTGTTACAGCTACCAGACATTTCTTGAAATTCCATGAACTCGAATTAATTCTAGGTATTACATTTGCCTGGATACTCCGTAATAAAGTCAAAAGTCTTCGAACTCCTCCACACAGTCATGCCATACCGTATATGGTTATTACAATGATCATTAAAAGTTTGCTTGTGATTACGTTCAATCCGTTTTGAGGAGAAAAAAGTTTTTCGTATAAAATATTCTCTCGTACCGCCAGACACCTTATCTTTTATTCAGTGATGACACCAAATTTTCTTAAATTAGAATAAAAAGCGAAAGGTCGGATGGTTACTTGAACGGTAATGAACAGCTCGCAAGTACATTTTTTCAGGATGCCGTAAGAGGGGAAGAGTGTACGTAATAAAAAAGAAAAGGAATAAAAGCAAGCAAAGACGGTTAAGCGTAAAGTCAATTTAAACGCGGATAATGGGAGATTCCTTTTAACGATATGCTAACGAGGACTGGAAGTTTCGATCTGGCCGGTCTTAGTGGAACTTAGTCGGGGAAATTTAATAGCGTCAACTTTGCCTTCGTAAAGGTCTGTCTTCCGGGCTTCGAGGTCTGTCTTCTATTATCGCTAAATACGCAATTTAAAGTTCAGATTGTTCCTCGACATTGATTTCACAGTCTCCGACGTCTTTCGCGATTCCGCAAACCTCGGCGTTTGTTCAGAAAAGTAGCTAAACTCTCGTGCGATATAAATTCCAACCGGTAGCACACGACCAAGCCGTATATAAACTTAACGGACCTTTGAAAGCTACCGCAGCAAGGTTACCCATTTACGCTTACGAAAAGTTTTACAAACTTTTTCGCTAATTCATATATCCGCAATTTTCAATGGCAGTAAATTCACTCAAAACTTTCATCTAATTAGCAATTGCGAGGATTGCCGTATTAAATGTTAAAAATGATCCACTCTATCCTTTTAACGGGCCACGTTGAGTTTCAACCATAAATGTACTTTACGAACAACCGTAATTAATTTTGACTAATTATTATCAAAAGATTAATTAAATGATTTGTGAATAATTATTATTACAATTTTTTTAATTATTACAGCTGAAAACCTATTTAAACAAATTACATGAAAATCAATGGAAATTTAGTTGAATTCTCTTTAAACGTATTCGTCTTTGTACGTACCGCGCGAGACGTTGAATTTATGCGTGACGCTGTCGACCCTCCACATGTCTAGTTACTACGCACCGCTACACTACGAGTGACTCAACGGCCAAGAATTTCATTCAGCCGCGACGAGATTCGCAAGAGATATCTGTGTGTATAAAGCAACGTAGGTCGCATTCGTTTGCAGTGAGCGAATGAAGCGTAACGAGCGGCATATCAAAAATTTCTCAAATTCACGTATTTAATTGTGACGTACACAGTTATATAGTATACGATCAAGTATAAGCTACATTTGAATTAAAAAATTCTACCCTTAGAAAAATTTGACTAGTTACAATCGTATTTTGGCAAAAATAGAGAATGATAAGAATTTGTATATTCTGGTTATGCTTGATTATTTTAAAAAAAAATCCATTTCTAATCGCAATAAATATATTCTGCAAATAAAGACATGTTTGTTTTGAGTCAGTTAATTACGCATGCTTAATAATAGCAAGATGGGGAGAAGAATCGTAAATGGCTCGCAAACTGGAATTTCGAAATCCTTGGAAACGCCTCTGCGTGGCAGGAAACACGTCGTCAAGAAACACGAATGATTCCATTTCGTACTCGAACGATTCATGATTTCGCAGCAGCAGCAGTAGGTGGCTGCCATTCCTGTTTTAGAAACGTCCAACGAGCGTTTCAACTTATTGCGTTTATGTTCAATGAACGTTGGTAGTATAACAGTACCATTTGATATACCAGTAGTGGAATGGAATTTATAATATTATTAGAAACGATACTTAGATTTGTTAAGGGAAAGTGCGTGCTACCGTTGTATGCAAAACCTAGTCATATATATTTCTATAATTAATCATATATCTGGCATTGAAATATTTTTATATGTTAAAACTCGAATACGTAGGTCGAGCATTTTTATAAGAGTAAATATTAACGATCGCTTTTTTACTATACCGGTATAATTTATTACTCGTGATTAATATCGTAGAGACTATTATCGCTGGAGTATTAATATCACCTGGTCGTTATCAAATCTGATTGTTATACCTCAGAGTATACATTAATACCTTGATTATTGAATTTTCGGTGATTTTTGTCAAAAGAAACCTTCCTCTTTCTATACATCACAGAAATCGTCAATTCGATAGCTTTTTGGTTTCCAAACCATTAATAAATACCGTAAGAACATACCGAGAATTACGAGCCGTGACAAAGTAATCTTAATCCACGATGCTTAATAAGAACGCGTGGGCGTACTGGAGTAGTTAAATTTGGTATGCCGTTTTAATTAGTGGTACCATCGAACTTTATCACCAACGCACCGGAATAATCGTTCCAGTGGAATTTCAACTTAGTTACCACTTAAACTAACTAGAGATTGAGCAACAGCTGTTGGATATATCCCAACGACCGCAGACTTCGGCATCAACACCAATTTGCAGTTGGTCTTAGAGTCAATCGTACAAAAACAAATCTGCATATCGCTTACGGTGGGTACGTGACTTAAAATTCATCATAGTTAAATCCTCGTAAACAGCTTTGAAAAAGAAAAATAATAACCTCTTCGCACTCAACTAATCGTCATCCTGACGTCACTTCCGAAGTTAGCCATGTAATTGTACCGTTAGGGTTGTTATAAGCGTTTCGTTTTCTTTTTTTGGATGCGTCGTCGCTGCTGTATGCATCGGTGATGCACGTGTAGCCGTATGCGCCAATGCGAATCCTCTCTGTAGGAACGTATGAGCTCAGCGCTCTGAGTGCACGACTGCCGGTCCCGCAGTATAATAGCGCTAATGCAATGGAACTGGGGCAGTCTTGCTTTGACTCGCCACTCAGAAGTTCCTATTCACCTGTCGTTGCGGCTTCCTTAAAGTTGCGCGAGGAATTGCGAACCAACCACATAATTGAGTGTGAGGATCAATAGAAACGAGTTGGACTTGTTATGGAATTACGTACGAAGGTTAGTAAAAAAAAAAAATTTTTTTCCCATGAAAAAATTACGAGCACAGATTTCCCATGAGAATGAAAAAAAAACCAGTCCCTTGAGCCAAACCCAATAAAGATTGGGGGGACAGGAAGTGACTCGGGGCTGTTTTCATATCAGATTTGGGGGAGGGGGGGGGGGGGGGGAGCAAATGATTTCGTAATACGTGAGTGAAATATTAATTTGATTGAAAATATAGAATTGACTTGGGAATAAGATTTTGTTTTAATAAAGATACGTATTGAATATATATTGTGTTGACATACGTGACAGCTAAATTGTGTATACATATAGAGTATACCTATATATGTTTAGACATAATGTATTCTATACGATATGCGCTTATCTCTTCAGTCTTGGATGATTCTGTGTGGAATGGTCCATAAAATAGGATTTGTTGTGACTGATTTATTTAAGGGATCGAGAGGAGGAAGACTGGATAAAAATAAGATAGAGAAATTCGGCGGTTTGTCATTTTCACAAAATCGAGACGTTACGGTGTTTCGTAATAATTCCCACGGGACCTATAACTATACAGAGATCATCTCTCTTGCCATGTCTCTCTTTTCTCTTCTTCTCTGCCATTAAAATGCTCTCTGAAATTGTGGGCTGGAATTGCTAGACGAGAGGGAACAGGTCCGGTTGACATTCAAACGTTCTACCTTTCTCGATTTTCCGCGCTGGGAATTTCGAGGAATTTTTTTTCTTTCCGTACTTCTATGCCAACCTGAAAAACCATGTAATGCCAAAGGTCCAAAGAAACGATCGCAACCTTACTGAAAAGATAACAAAAGCTCTTTAAAAGCATGCACGGCGACCGAAAATATCTCGGCATCGATGCTGGAAATCGAAATTGTCAATAAATTTCCTTTACGTCACTCAAGGTGATTTCTATTGAATTTATTTGGAAAACTTGTAAAATCTTTAAAATACCATTCAAACTCGTTCAATGCTTCTGTATGCTATTAATTTCATTTTATTTAATTTTTTTTTCTTAGTTTGTTAAACGCAATTTTATATTCATAATTCATTCATACGTATACGGAATCTGGCTAAGAGTTGGTCTCTGTGAAATCCCAGAATCATGGAAATTCCAAGAACGACTCTCTCGAATCGATGGTTCTGATCAATGTCGTCAGACGAACCATCAGCAGCCTGTATACATACATATATGTATATGTATATATATATATATATATATATATATGTATTGCTGTATACTAGAATTTCCCACGGATAGTATAATTAAAAAAATCTTCTTTCATTAGAAACTCATCCTCCGAGTAAAGTTCTCGCAATTTGAGCAGCATCCAAGTTGATTTATGATAGTACGCATACCAAACACTTGTATCAATTTTTAGGTGCTTTCAAAGTTCACCTACGATACGAAACTTTATGTTTTGCGAGTCATTTCCTCCGAAATAAGCGTATCACATGTACATACACAGCGATATTAAATTTTCGAAGTTTTCTTTATCACGTTAATTTAAATATGATGGTATCATATTGAATTTCCGTAATTCTCAATATATTTTTATCCACAAGAAAAAAATCCGACGTGAAAATTATATACACATATCTTAGAATCACTGTCAAGTCCTTTAAAAGTATCAAAGAGTAAATTCGTTAATGAGGCCAAATTATGACGCCTCGTCTCTTCGATTATGTGGTGTTCTTATCGCAGGCGTGATGTCACAGTGCCTTTCGCAATGATTTGCGGTAAACCGGCATTAGTTATTATCGCGCTAGTCCCTAGTCAGTGACTTGAGTCATCCAATTTCACTTTCGGATAAAATCAGACAAGTCTCTCCGCGCAAGGTCAATTCATCAGTATACAAGTCAGTTAGCCGGCTGTCATCGACATTTTCAAAACGTCAGTCTCGAACGTACAACGTAAGTGTATCCGTTAGTACTATTAGTGTTTGAAAAGTGTTTTCTACTGTATACTTGGATCTTGGATATACTTGAAAATATCATCAAACACAAGGTACCTTTTACGAAAAAAATTAATGATTTTTAAATCCATTCGTGAGTCTGATAGAAATTCAATAATATTTTATATACGAAAAATTTAATTAACTATTTAATTTTTCACAGCCTTAATACTTCAAAGCTGTGCCTATTCTATGCATTCGGCATTCTGTTGATACTGATAAAGGCATTCCATATGTATTTTTTCTAATATTTCAATACCTAACCTAATTTGATTTAGACATATATTATATGTATATATCCAAGCCATTGAACCGCGTTACGTTATCCGAGATATCACCTACTACGCCTACGAAATACGTGAGATATGCAGATGTCTCTAACTCTCAAATTACTGATAATTCAAGTATGATAACCATCAATGTCTGGAGAGTGAGCTATTCCTTGTACAATGTATTACTTTTCTTATGAGGACTATATGGATAGTATAAGTACTATAGCGATGTATAGGACAGGCTGAGAGCCACTATATGATTATTTAGTCTATTGACTGATAATGAGTAAGACCAGCAAATAGTATTGAAACGTGTACAAAGATATAAGACTATTAAGCTACTATATTACCAAAGTACATTGGCTATTCTACGATTCTCAATACCATATAAAATTAACTTTGTTATCGCCGAATAGTTGTCACAGAGTTGAAATACAGTGTCGTACAGTATTAATTAGTTGTATAATACAAAACGAGGCAATTGTTCATAGCGTATCGACAATACCTGCCTTTAATTTCAATAGAATCCATTTGCACAGAATTCACGGAGAATTTCACCTGAGAATTTGGCTGGATAGACGAAAATCCTATGAATCCTTATGGCATCGAAACAAAGGCGTAACTCCGCGTTTACTAATGGCTCCTAAGCATCAATCCCTATAACTTGATAAATTAGTGGTGCGGATTGAATTAATCAGAGGAACTTCCTTCAAGCGTTTATTAGATTACTTGAAGTGTTTCCCTGGTAAAGTTACCACCGTAAAAGTCCTTTATTTCCCTCAGTTCTTTTCTTGCGTTTCCATCTATTTTCCTTACGAACGAAGCCATGGTGATTATTAGTAATGAATCGTAGTCGATACAGTTTGTAAGCGCGCCAAGTTTGAATTGCGTAATCCGTGTTGTCTGAAACTTGTTACTCACACGTGAATCGCCTTTAGCGGAACGCGGTGAGAATTTCGAAATTTCACGTGATGGTAATAAGACGGGTTTAAAAAGGTGCAAGGGGCCAACTGTCAATTTTTTTCTTACTTTGTTCGCGCCGAACAGGAAATATCAGCAAGGGCGATATTAATAAACGACATTGCTGTTACTTGTATATAGGTAACGCGAATAAAAGAAATTCTTGGGCTCTGGCGGAAAGGAAAGAAATATACAATGGACATCGAATGAATGAGAATTGAGACGAAAAAATATTAACTGAAAGGCAGAGTCTTCGTATCCCCTAGCAATGCTGGAATATTACTCGTGAGAGAGGATTGTGTACGCAAGACAGCGTGGAATCTGAAATTGGGAAATTTTTCGATGAATTATGCATTATGTGACTTTGCGCGTTTTTGTTTTCTGTTGTACGACGAATATTTTCGTGGGTTTGCTCGTTTCTTTGGCAAAACTTGTTTCCTGCGTGTTGCTTGTTCTCGAGCTCTCTTGCATCTTTTCCTTACTTTCCGTGTAGCGCCCTTGAACGTGATATCAGACTTTCGTGTGGAGTGGATAAAAAGGCGAGAAATAAAAGTAAAACGAAAAATTGCCTCTCATCACGGTGGGCGATCATCTATCGTATTCGCGTTCGCGTCATATTTCACGTCTATCGTTGTCATTATCAGCTTAATTAACAATCGCTGCTTTTCGACGGGATCGATACCTTCTGCACAAGCAAAATACATTTCAACTTGTCACGATTCCACTGCGTGGTATGTGGCCTTGCAATTTTTGTCTTGATTAAAACTTAATAGGAACATAGTGCTTTTATATTGGAACTAATTTTTGATAAGTGATAACTATCAATAAATTTTGCAAAATTATATCAATTTTATCAAATTAGCTAAGTAAATTTTTTAATTTTTCTCACAGACTTCATATTGAGCCATTAAGTCACATGATCACTCTATAATTCTTGTGATATTTTATTTATTTTTAATCGACGTAAAAAAGTAAGAAAATTTCAATATTCGCAATTTTAAATAATCGCAACAAGTTTGATAATGACTCGCGTAAACAGTACCGCAAAATTGCATAATTGGCATTCAGTGCGGCTAACACTTTAGTTTCCATCTTGCCTCGCGAAATATAAGGAAGATTAGAAGGACCCATTGATAGTCTACGCGATACGATATAAACCTCAACCAGGGTCAAATTAATTTATGCGCCTATGCAAATGGATTTAATCTCCCAGCTAATAATCAAACTGACACCGACACGACAACATCAAATAGCCAATCAACGCTGCCCGATCTACGATCGAGGTGTGAAGTCGTTAATTTATTAAGAAAAAAATGTCCATGGAATAGTTCCATGTACAATGCCAGAGTGTAGAATTAATAACTATGAAAATATCCTAAGCAAAAATGGTGTCCGAATAAAGTATCCACGACGTTAATAAAGACCTACTGACCCTATGAAAATTGCATTTCATTACAGTGGCATAATTTTCCAGTGTACTATCCTTCAGTCAAGGACCATCCTGAAACGTATATCCACCA
The DNA here is from genome assembly GCA_030142285.1 of Calameuta idolon. Lineage (NCBI taxonomy): Eukaryota > Metazoa > Arthropoda > Insecta > Hymenoptera > Cephidae > Calameuta > Calameuta idolon. The sequence goes on along the minus strand of JARQSV010000350.1, from coordinate 254,241 downwards.
TTATATTTATACTTGAATTTATATCATTGAATTTTCCATAAACCAGGTCAATCTTCTCACATCAGATGTCAAACCTAATTACGACTGTTTCTATTTTAAAGGATATCGAGTTTTACTTGCATTCTAAATTATTCCAGCTCAATGCTCCGTTCCAGCTATGCCAGTTCTAACGTTCCTACAACTTTGCATTTGATCGGATTACTCCAGTTCAAAAGCAGTATGCTATTGGCTTATACGATCGATGCATTATAAAAAGGATCGAATTTTACTTCGGGTTAACCGACTACAAACCATCCTTCGGTATAGGATCAATCCTATGCTCCTATGTATATAATATACATATGTATATCCTGTGACTCTTCGCGAATTTCAATATTTAGAGTAGATTGTACTTCTAAGTAGAATATATATTTACATCTAAGCAACATGGGTTTAGATTAAAGAAAAATTTTGTAGAGGCGTAAAATAAATATGGACCAGCAACGTTTAGATCTAGGCATTGACGATTTTAGAACGTTCCTTCTTTGCTCGGGTCTAATTTATATCGTGTGTATAATATATATAAAGGTATATACATATAATATATCGAATATATTATACGATATACATATATATTTGTAGGTACACGTATCCTCGAGAATATATGATTTATCGACAAGTTTTAAATTTCGACCAAACTCGGTTAACCGTTTCTATACCAGTTTCGAGGAACTGTACCAATTGAAACTGATGCCGATAAGAAATTCGTAATTGTGTTGCAATAGTACCGAATGAATATAGACTTGTCGATATCCTTCGTGGAATTTGATATTGACAAGGGTGTATTATTTCATCGTATATGAGATTTCTTGTCGGCAGACTACGTCGACGTGCTTTGCTCATTGAAAATAGTACAGCGGAGTATGGAACTGCAATAACGTGGCATCAATATCATTTCTAGATGTCAATAACTACAATCGCTACGTGAATTCTGGTAGTTATTGACTTTGACAAAATTCTGAGACGAATATTCAATAGTTTCTAGAATTCATTAATATCTAGCAATATGTACTTAACAATTTTTCTTGGTCACAACTTTTTTGATGTTTTTGTAGTAATTTTGAAAAATTACTTTCACATGGACAAATTATTTTTCTTCTTAGTATCTCTGGTGGCATATACATTCCTTTTTCGTTTTTTTTTTCTTTTTCGTTTTGAAAGCAGAAATTGTTCCGACTCTCGTTTATGAGAATCTTCATGGATAAATATTTTATTATCACAGCACACTTGGCATAATGGTTATCGAAGAAAGATTTCGTAGAATATATATAAGAATGAAAGAGTCAGCAAAGTGAGCAACCGTATCTGCGACGAATGCTTGTTCAGCAGTGGCCATTCTTTCACGCTCATTATTCCATCTAGCAGATGCACATTTCAATGTCATGCGTTCTCTGTCTACATGCGAATTCTCAATGCAATTTGCAGACATATTACCATTCGTTCCGTTGATAGCCTACCGCGAAGTAACAACGAATCGTGTTGTCTGGTTTCTATTTGGTTTCAATGCCCCCTTCTATATTGCAATTTAGCAATAACTATGTATTCATAAAGAAATAGTAAAAGTGTCTCTAAAAGATGAAATATTTTCAAAGTGATACAATCATCCAATATCAAGACTAAAATTTCAATTTCAATAAAGTTCCAGAAACCGTGTGATCTGATGATTATAACAAGACCCTTATTTTTGGCATCTGCGAAAAAAAAATGAATTCCTCGCCCTTTGAATAACTAGATATAGTACGAAGGAATTTTAACGCGTCAGCAAAAACAAGCACGAAACTTTACATTGTAGTCTTAGGACGTTATAAAACCATCTATCCCGTTACCCTTCCTGCTGAGCCAGCGTCACCTAAGCATCGAATTTTCTCACATAAAACTGCCGACCCTTGTGTACGTACACGATGACAGTACGGATAGAAATTATCAGAAAGTCAGCAAGAAAAAAATAATAATAATTACAGTAATAATGAATGACATAAAATAAAGATTCACGATACCACGTAAATTTGACTATCTTCAAATAATGCTACCGCTGTTATCACTACGTGGATCTTAAATCCAGCTGGTCATGGTTGCATATGCATGTTGTAATATATAATATTGACAAAACGGTTGTGTCAAACGGTACACTGATAATGGATAGAAACTTAACGCGAACGTGCTATAGAGGTATATATAGTCAGTTTGAAACGAGATCTATTAATTTAACATTCACGGTCAGAAGTTTAAATGAAAGTGCACAGAGGGCAGCAGATATCGATGCTGTTTGTCTCGAGGGACAATCGATCAATGCGATTCTACGTTTGGAATGGCAGATTCAACTTTACAGTTTAATGCGGTTAAGGACGTCCGTTTCAGTTGAACCAAGGTAGCTTGGATGTTGACTGACAGTGTATACCATACGTAGTGCTCGACTTGTTTGACTTTGGGAAGAACGTGCAGTGGCTTTCGTGAGCAAATATGCAACCAGCCATCGCCTGACGATGCTAATTGGCTAAAAGTGGTCGCGCATCTTTCCTTCGTGGAAGTAAAATTTTCATACGCTTCTGCGTGGAATGACTACAGTATAATTGATTTTTAGAGAATGCGTCAACTTGAAATTTTCGTAGTATTTAGTTTAAAAAGATTCTTTTCATTAATATCTATGGTGACAAGAGTGAGTCGCATTATAAGCAAGACGATGTGTGTTTAATGATTAAAAATGTTTACCTTCATTTCATTGCGTGTCGTAAGGATTATGCTCAGATGTAATATTTGTACTTATATAGAGAACACTTAAATAATCGGTCGATTTAATGTTTTGTGTAATTATATTCGAAATACATTTTCTTAATGCGGATAATCAAACGTGTTACTCGCGGCTTTTAGGTGAATTACATAAATTACGTGGCGGCACGCAGTCTTCGTACGACAGCACGTGTATGCAATTCAATATGTAAAGCTTCCATTATATTCAAATACGTATCGTGTTAATTGAAAATTTTTTGTTAACATATTGTATAACGCAATGTTCCAAATGTTCAATGATTAATTATTGCAATTGGTTTATCACTTAATAAAAAAAAAGAAGTGAATTAATAACCATAAGCTGCTCAAATTTTTCAAATTCCATAAATCTTCAAATTTTTCAAATCCAAACCTAAATTTTCTTACATTAATCAATCGAAATCCCAATAAAACCGTCACTCAAATATAATTCTAATAATTCCTTTAGCATTGGTACGTCCTTGCAATGCAGCATCTCATCGCTAATTTTACCTGAAAATGAAATAACAAACATCGCAAATTTCAAACAAAACTCTGAAACGACACAGCTTGTCTTTTAAGTCAGATTTTCCCCCAAGAAGAAGAACCAAAATGAACGTATTCTGTATAAGGGGTATTTAACACTATAAAATACGGATTCCGGGTTCCCAATGCTCAGCACAAAAACCGTAAGAATTTCAATTTTAAAATAGAAAATCGAATTTCTACGAGTATATTCGAAGCCTGAATACGTTAGCCTTGAACCTGGTGTCCAGGTCAGAATATGTTGGCCATAGCAGTTCGTTCGTTCTCGGATCCGCGTTCCTTATTATGCATCCCACATACGAGCATCTTAAGGTCCTTCTTATGCAAGCCAATCTCACATGCGTCATTCAAAACGTGACGGGGTGTGCGGTCTTTGCGCGAGGCATCAGATACCTACTCCCTTTTTTGCCATGCTCTTCGGATTATCGTTTTTCTCTTTCTCACGAACCGAACCAACCGCATTGTTTACCCCCATGAATCATCGACGGGGTATTCTCTTCGGATGATAATATTTCATCGAGAAGAATGAACAAAGATGCACCCGGTCTTGGGTTCCCATATGGCACATGAAAACATTTATTTCCTATAGAATGGTAGCACTTCACGTACTTCCTTTTTCACCCTTTTATTCTCACCGTATATGTGCATACGTGACCTCTTTTATTCCTAACCCCATAGGAAGACAGTGGTACGCGAAATAAATTCATATGAGATATATATGTTAATTATTTTCAATGGGACACCATTGAACGTCCCTATGTCTGTATATGGTCTGTAACCTGAACTAGCGAAATTTCACAACGGATACGGGATTATCGAAACTCATTTATTCGAATGACTCTCCGGTTCTTGGTACTTGCCGACAAATGGGCTCTGCCTCGATTCTATAAATTGCGCAATTTCCCGATCCCGAAATATCGATTCCACGTCGAAGGCATGCCATTTCCGTGGCCGTTATATCGCTTGGTTCTTTTCGTCCGTTGTACCAGATATATCCGCTATTTTCGTATCGTAAAATAAGACAAAACAAACATTTCGCAATATTCCGTACATGTATGTATGGCCGAGAAAAATTGCTGACCGAATCACCGAAAACCGTTTTTTGTCAGAAATCGGAATAAGATACCTCTTAAAAAAATTTGCATGCAAATGGAAGGGACATGTATGGTACTACTGTGAAAGTTATAGGTACTTGAAACCTTTTGCGAGAGGATTACGATCACGAATTTCTCGATGAGAATTCCCTCCCAAAAAAGTATGTATATAACGAAATTACGAAAGAATGGATGAAGAGGATCGGGAGGGTAACAAAAAAGACTGAGAAACCGAACCAGTTTGCCAGTTTCGAAAGGCGCGCGGATTGGCTCCGAGATATCGTCTTTGGTCTCTTTTTTCTTCGCTTCTCTCACTTCTGGCTTATTTTTTGGTGGACGCTTTTATGCACCGTGTATGGAATAAAGTGCAGGGCGTGACTGGTGCCGCACCTCGCCTGCTTTACTGCATGGCTAATTTGGCGAACACGTAGGCCGACTTGATGTGTTCATCGCGCGTATTAATGTTAATAGAACATCGCTTAACCCCTCGCGATATATATATATTTACGTATAAAAACGATACTTTTCATCCCCATATTATTCGATTTTTCATTCCTCCATTTTGATTCCAATCTGTAAGCAGAGTCAGGAGTAAGTAGATAAGTCGCTATAACCTTAAGCCCTTGGCGTACTTTATGATCACTTCACATCCAGAAATCGATGACGTCCTTTCCACTTTGCTATGAAATGATTTCCTTGAAAAGATACTTCAAAATTTGGCACGACTCAAACACTTGGCATTTCCATCACGATCTTTCGGGAAACCGGTGAAACGCAAATGCGTCTGATTCACGCATTTTCACGTGCGTCTCTTCATTCGTTTCGCCATAAACGCACAGCATCATCGCACGGTGCGTCATGGGGTGTGGAACACTTCACGCATGTCTTAGCATTGCCTGAAGTCATAACAGTCTCAGAGATCGAAAATCATGAGAACAGAGAGGAGCCCTATGACATCAGTCAGGATCAATCCGTTTTGCATGATGATGCATGAACTACATCGGATGAATGTACCGTCCAAAAATATTTGCTTGTATCATTACAATCTTTATGGGCGCGTCTGAGGATCCCCCCTAAGAAATTTAAAGACATCTGAACATTTTAACATTACGAAATCCTAAATGAATTTCTTTCATTTCATCCAATAAATATTAATGACTACTTCCTGAAGTTTGACGAAATTACAAAATATTACGCGCACTCTCGAACTTTGATAAAACTTAAAACTTTACTTTCCTTAATTTCAATATCTATTGATCATACAATATAGAGCAAGTATAGAAACAGCGATTATAGCGATGTGCCAACATTACGTAATAAAGCACCAGATCTCGAATTAAAACGAGTTCAACCCGAGTTGGATCTGTGTAGCTCAAAAAACGTAATAGACGTATTTCAGGTAACGAGTAAATTTCGTCGACGAACGTAGAGATGCTCTCGACGCCATAGACTGACATGTTCTCGTCCCTACGTGTTATAATAGGACTGGAGAGAAGTTTTTGTTACACCAATTAAACTAAACTGTATAAAATTAGACTTCGCTCCCTGAACAACTTCGTGTATTAATTACGCGAATAGTCTGCCTCTCCTCCCTGGCTCCTTTCTCTCTATTTCTCTTTCCATCTCGCTCTCTGTCATAGAAACTGCCATATAACACTTCCCTTCATTTCCAACTCTCACCCACAAGACACGGTACCCGCAATCTCTTTGACCGTTACTGACGTTTTCATGGTGAGCAATAAAGTACAGCGTGGTGCACCTACATGTACGCGCAGAGGGCGGGCCTGGGCTACCTTTGTCACAAGCCTGCAAAGCGTGCGTAATTCTCTTCCTGGTACAAAAGGCCCATAACGCGGCGCACTTCGCGAGCATTAGCGCTGCGTCGCTGATAAAAATTCAAAGCGGAAACAATACGGCAATAATTTTGCTTTACGGCGGCACGGTGGTAGCGCGCTACCGACGTTACCTGCGTCGGTAAAATAGCAAAGAAATTTATGTCGTCGGTCTTCGATGCTTGGGTATATGTATATGAATCTTCTTCATGCTTGCTGCAATGTAATATTATCCTGTTTCGTAATGAGTAACGGACACGGTTCCTATTTTTAGCTCTTCTATGAATATTTGTAACGTAATCTTTATCTCTATTTATCAGCTAACAGATATATTCTAAACAATAATTACCCTTGCGTCTACGTAAACTTGAAACCCCGTTACACTGGTATTCAGACGGACGATTTTTTCCGCTTAGCAAGGTATGCAACTCAGCTTGGTAATTTGTTACAAGTGACAGCAAGTAGTTTTATGAAAATTTGCATTCTTTTTGTAATTTACTATCAGCGTCGCAACCCTTTAATTTTTACATTATTTCTCGTTGTTTGCGTTAACGCTATAAGTCCTTGTAACGATTGTACACCCGGTGGGAAATTGTCAAAAAATGTAATTCTATTATATTTCCTCATTAACAATTTGCTTGATTAATTCATCTAAGTATAATACGACATGAGACGAGATACACGAGCGCCAAAATGAAAACATGACATTTGCCTTGAGCTACGGGTCGATTAACCGTGTCATTGATGCATATGCTTCGGAAGTCCCTGAGACGTAGGGATCAGTGCCGCAGTTAACCACGATAATAACAACTCGACAAGTTATATTACTCCTACACAGTAGAGCATAGCCATCATGAATTTTCAGAACGAACAATCATCATCCACGATAATTTTATCCTTTCGGATTGACTCTCCACTGTGCTTCCTCTCTCTCTCTCTCTCTCCCTTTCTCTCTGATACTCGACACATTTTCCATACACTGCGCTTAACATGACACATAAAACGTTGCGTGTCTACTTATCAGATGTTTCAACCAGACACATGATTTGTTAATTTCACACTGCTTTGAAGTATCACACTAGCAGTAGCTGTACAAACAAATTTTTCAATCATTTTATACATCGCGCCACATGAGAAACTGTCCATACAGATTGTCAACATACGTTCCATACGTCGGGTAGAAAATTATCACGTAGTCGATCGGCAGAGAACATCATGAACAATGTATAATTATCCTGTACCGAGTATATTAATCGAAGTGATTGCGTAACGCAATCTACTATTAAATCGTCTTCATTTCCGATCGCTATCAGAGAAATCCTTTGAAGCTACCGTATAGCATTCGGGTAGTCAGTATTTCCCAACCGGATCCTCATTAATCTTAAATAAATATGACCAATCTTTCGGCAACACCCATCTACTCGCTAAAGGTACATACGTAACACGTGTATCTATAGCATATAGTAACTTGCTAGAATCGACAGTGTATGGTATCCAGCTTATAAATGACTAACTAACTAACTCAGATACTTCGTATATGGTCAGCCCTACATTCTGAAGCTAACGACCGTTACAAATTAGCCTAGTCATTGCCCTCGATATATTGATGGAATTTTAATCGGTTGCACCTTGCTGACAAGACTAGGCACTGATGACTCCTTTACTATTATACCATATCACTGTTACCTAATCTACTGTCACTGTCACGTGCGTTAGCAAGGAACTCGATAGACTAAAGACACGTGTACGCGACTCTCGTCAAGTATCGGGTATGGATTAAAAAGTCATTCGTTCCAATCCCATAGATTTCGAGTCGTGGGAGTAATTACGCGCGAAGCGTCATGCAACCATAAACGTGATGCATGACGAATATATTAAAAATAAATAGGTGGGAATATCCTGGATATTTGATTGGAGTGACGGTGATGTAACGAAGGGTATTAAAAAAAAATTTTGTTAACGAGGTAAATGACGTGTGATCATTGTACATACCATCCGCATAGATATCGCTTTTGATAACTCCTTTCTAACGTGGAACAAAATGGAATGGATAGGAAAGGGTATAATCGATGGTCCAGCATACGCGGACAAAGGTCAGACTGATGGACGCCGCTGGATATCGACCTACACACGTTTGATTGGTAATAATCGATTACACGCTCGTCGATCGATAAGGATCGGTAGTGATCGAGGGGCCTTTCCTTGTGAAAAGGATAAGTATAGGAAGTTTCGGCGAGGCGTATCTCTCGCCCACGATACGTCTATCTAAGACACCAGGTATAAGTCACGGTTAGTTATACGATAATAGTTTAGATGACGGTTCATACAAGTCATCAGGAAATCATTTAGACACTAGTGTTCTTTTTCTTCTCTCATAATGTTCATTTAGAAAATAATAATTGTCCGAAGCAATTTCAGTGGGTTACAAAAAAGAAGCTTAAAAACGATTAAGTTTTTATAAAAAAAAGTACCTTAAAATTTCCAACGTAAAATAATATGTCAGAGAAGTCGTCATGTACTCATTTACTCTATCATTAATCATGCAGCTGCCGTATAAATGTCCAATACCAAAATCCATAGATATATTCAAGGCGTGTAAAATAATGATCCACTAATATTTTTTTTAGATATAATATAATGAAATTGGTATCGGTGCATAGTCGCGACTGTACTGATTATACAGCACGTTACAAAGATAGTTATACATGTTGCACATAGGTACACATCGTTAGAACACGGTATGGCGTTAGTGTACACGTATCCTCTTACTCACAGCATCGTTTAATAATGCCAGAAAAAAAATTACGTGGTTGTACGTAATTCGCAACGAGTAACAAAAGCAGGTACAAGAGCGAAGAGTCGAGAGACGATAATTTTTACGAAGCTTGGAGTAATGAAAATTCACAAGGGTGCGCCTATTTTTGATTTACCTGTACTATATATAGATTCTGTGTGATCGCTATAATATTTTATAATTTTTTTATCTTCACTTTAATTTTCTTCCTTTATCCTGATGCATTATTTATGTTTCGCTGACGTTACGATCACGTCGTGCCCCTACAGTGCGTTCCGTATAATAAGTTTTCCAACGAAATAAGCTTTCAGTCCGCGTACCGCGAAACTTCATAGCCAATAATGCGCCGCTCTGCACGCGAAAATAAATTCAGTATAAATATATAATCAGTGATGATTGCTGGGTGCGCTAAGGGAATTCCACGCGTGTACCTACATACCCGCTTAGGTACCTTGCTATAATGCATTACTATGCATGGAGTGTATTATAAGCCGTGTGCGTATAGTCAAGGCTACAATGCGACGCAAGAGAGTACAGACGGGAAGTGAGATTTATCGAAAGTGAAAGATCCGCCATCTTGTTCCTTAATAACACATGATAGCAGGCAGGTTACTTCGACTTCGTGATTGTATGAAAATTTATGACATTCAACCAGCTTCCACTGTGATTCTTAAAAAAAGGACTTGATTACGGAATATGATATATAATCGCGAAATTCCAAAAAAACATCAGATACAAACGAGTCGTTTAGTAAATTTTTTTAAATCGAACTCAAAAGTACCCAAATTTATGTTAATAAAAAAAAAAAATATGAAGTTTATACATAATTTAGATGCCAGTCATAGATACGTTTCCTAGACCAAAGTCGTTAAATTTATATCAAACATCAAAGGCAATGCTACTCACTGCTGCAATAAATACAGCAGAGCGTAACGTTATTAAAGATTCAAATACTTCCTGAACAGAAATTTTTCTTTGAAGCCCTACCATCCATCAAAGCGTATTTCAAAGAGCAGCAGCTTTCCTCAATTTGCCTCTATTCACGAGATAATTCAATTTCATGAAACGCGTAAGATCTGCAATGGGAGGAATGCAATTATACGTACAGAGAGTGAGGATTGTATCATTACCACCAGCAAGTGTAACGAGTCCAAATTATGGTAATTACAAAATCTCACGCGGCTACCGTACTAACGATCGCGAGTAGGTAACCATGACATTAAACTCGACAAACTGTAACCTCACACGGTAGCTATTTTTCAAGAATTCATCAGTTACCACGATGTCGAATAAAAGGAGGCATCTAATGTTTCATTTTGTGCGAGTGTAACTTGATCGACTTAATTAGGTGTTCTCACGTGCCAGGTTCTGCCGTGTTGTAGAAACGTACGAATGAATTTCAAAAGCATCAAACACTACTGATTATGGACACACGCTAATGGAGCGTTCGTGGGAATCGTAGTGTCGAAAATTAATGAGCCATTCACACGGCATTATTATTATTAGATCACGTCAAAGAACCGATGTCACATCTCAACCTTCAAAAAGTTTATATATAATCATCGACGTATTAAAACTTTGCACCTTAAGGTTTTAAGATAGAAAATTATTATTTTTTTACAACAATGGAAAAGAGGCTGACTAGACAAATATTATCGATATACTTGTGATTTTGGTGTCACGAGTAGTTTATTAAGACTGTCAAAGTCAACATGTGGTCTGGTATTAACATTAACAGGGGCTATTTGAGTAACTCTAATTTGTAAAACGATTGTCAGCGTTAAATAAAATTTAAAGAAAGGTTTTTTTTCTTTTCCTCCACTCAAATACCCTCCATAAATATACCTTGACTAATTAACCGAAAAACGAAAGCCTGGAGTCTATACATAGGTCGTACATTAACAGCGCATGTTTTTCCAGACTTGGATTCAGCTTCGAGAACGCTTGTTCTCTTGTTTATTTTAACCGTAACAACAATAATTGCATCATCAATGAGATGTCTCTGGGTGTTCACTGTACATTGTATATAACCTGTGTTCGAGTGTTGCTCTATGTATAGATCGCATCCAGCTGGCGCCGATAAACTAGGACGAATTAACTCGCTTCCGCCAGATTATACGGCTTCTCGTGTTTTACGTAGACGCCACTGTAGCCATGTAACCTGCCCAATGGAACCGCAGCTAGGTCAGGAATATTTTGAGTTACAATCCAAATACAAAATTCAGTCACTCCATTCACTATTATCCCATACTATTTCGATAATGATGGTAACTGCACAAATTTTGATAATTTTCATTCAAATTCTGTGATACATATAGTCAAAAATTCGCAGGCTAGAGGGGTAAGGAAATATCGGTTTTAAGATAGATGTGTCAAAGGTTGCAGAAATGCACTTTGGTATATATGTATATTAGGATAAGGATGCGTTATGTGGTCTAGGGTGAGTCAAACGTTGAGCGATAGGATGTGATCTTTAGTCTGGGTATCATTGCCAAATTCCTGCTAAATGATTGGGGAGATGCGTTTCACAATGTGGCGTATGCCATAACATTAGCGTCATTATAATTCTTCTTAAAGATTAAGGATAAATGTTTCTCATGTCTTAAGCTTGGAATTATGAGCATGATCAAGAGAGGTCAGAAGTTTATCTGTAGATATTATAGATGAATTGGACAGTTTTCCGATTACACAATTCTCAAAAGTGCACAGCAGGCAGCTCTACCTTCGTTGAATAAGAAGAAACGTGATCGGAATTTAGTGTTAGTTTATTCGATTTGATAGCGTTATATAAATTCTCGTTATCATTGGTAAATTCGTAGCTGAAGCTCTGCGTGGCTGTTACACAGGATCGAACGTGATGGGAGATTAAAATTTGAACGTGAATTTACCACGAATTGAACTTTCCATACTCTATTGTAATTCTCTTCATTGTCAATCGATCATGAATACAATTTTAACAACTTTAATAAACAGCCTGTCTTTGACAAGTGTCAACTACACAATTCAATTTCTTTATTGTCCTTTGTCAACCCCTTATTTGATTTTGTCAATAACACGAATTCCTCTCTTACGCAAATTGGCGCAGTGAGTATACACAACAACTTTGAATAATTTGCAATGATCAATTGGTTTTCGAAAAATTAGGATTTATTTCCATTGATTAAAATTGTGCATTTAATTATGAATCTCTAACATCGACTAATCATACATATATTTTTTATTTACTTGTTAAAAATAAAACTGGTGATAATACACGAAACATACAAATTTTCAGTTGATAATAACTTATACACTGCCTTTTCAATTTTCTCTTTGTTTCTCGGTGGGAAATGATTTTCGGGCTTTCGAACTTGAAAGACAAATGATATCAGTTGTATCTTTATATTTAGCATCGCTTCTGGAAGAAGGTGGAAGAAAATTCTGACCCTCATTCTTTCAACATTAAAGTAATTTACAATCCTCGCTCGTACTGACGTCTCCATAGGTTCTCGATGAATGACAGAAAAAAGTCTCCACGAGGCGTGGGACAATGAATGTGTATCGCGATGACAATCTGTTTAACGCTTTTCTTCATTAAATACCTATCCGCCCCTTTTTCTCTTGCGTGGATCGAGTGATTATTTTCAAATATAAAAGGAAGCGAAACAAGAAGAAAATGAAATGAAACAAGAAGAATGAAAGATCCACAAAGAAATATCGTAAACAAAAAGTTTCAAGGAAATTCCATATTTTTACAAAAGTCATATTATCCACACAATATATGAATTTCCAAGAAAATCAATTCGCGAGAATGTAAAAAAAAAAGCAAAGTAGTAAGAAGTTGACTAGCAATTTTTCAACGCAATTTATTTTCTTTATGCAAAATTACAATGAGTAATTATTTGGACGTCGTAACGACCAGTTTCAGCGATTTAGTTTATTCGACAATATACAAGCGTCGCCGATCGCTGATCGACGCAACGACCAGGCAAAGAAAATAAATGGGGAGATTGAAAAACGAAAAATAGAAGCGAATAAGAATAACGACGGCAATATGCATAAATCATCCGATCAGCAGAGAGAAACGAAGAGACAGCGTGAGATTGGTGGTCGCATTAATTCACTAAGCTAATTGAACTGAATGCAGTTGAGCGGATAACGCTATGATAAATAATGCTTAAACCAGCAAGTCCTTGATTGTGCATTATGCGCTGATTGCAGTCAGGCTGATTGTGAACGCAGCTTAGAGCGGAGGAATGAAATTAAATTTGCAAATTTCACAAATATAAAAAAAAATACTATCTTTATGGAATAATTGAAGAAATACCAAGAGTTATTATTATTTTAACACTCATGCTGCACCTGCACTCCTGTAATGCATTCTAAATGCATCTTTTATTTTATAACCCTACATTGTTCGGTTAAAAAAAATTAACACTACATTTAAAATATTAATTTAATTCTAATCAAGCATAATTTTAATTTAGATTATTTTACTGCATAAGATTAGGCGGTTTAGTATATACATGATGAAATCAATTTTTGGTTCTTTATCAGTAAATCATCAGTTTAGTCTAGACTCGTTTCGTTGCATCGAAATTATCGTATCCCTTTTACCTTCAAGGTGCCAATGCAATTGGCACGTACGTGTAACGCCTAAGGATACTTTCACACGGTATGAATATACAGTATTGCCAGCTGTAGAGAAAGTCGATTTATTTAGTAAGAAGCTGTTAAAGCGTCGCGCCTCCAGTTGCACTCCCTGCGGTACAATCGAAAAAGACAATTTAATTTCTAATTAAATTAAACGTTTCGTCGCGCGTCTGCGTATCACCATAAACGGTACACATGGTCTGACAGTAAATGACAATTTGGTTATAATTTCACAGAGTCAGGTACTTCGTCGGACATCACGCTGAGAATTTCATTTACACAACGGTCCTTTGTCCCGTTAACGACCAGTGCCATTCGCGTAAAAGATATTGTCAATCTCAGGTTATTTTTTATCGAGTTTAATTATTAATTATTACATATGGTAATAAGTAAAAGCGACGGTATACCATTACGTAACAGTTGTTTTAAGCTACCGTGTGGTTCTTGAGCATCGACATGAGATATCTCTAATTTACGCTTTATGCTTTACGTTGTGCAATTGGGATTCTATTACTCATAAATATATATATATATATATTTCTCTTTCAGATGCGGTCGCTCACGTGCTGGACCTTATTTTCATTACTGGCACTGTCGACGTTGCCAGTAATAAAAGTAGAAGCATGTAGCTGTGTTCTAACTCATCCACAGACACATTTTTGCAACTCGGATTACGGTAATGACGTCACCTGTTATATATATATTTTTTTAATAGTACAATCCGATACTGTGCACTAATTGCCTTGATTGGACGTAAGGAATTTTGATTATTTTATCACGTATATGAATATAAACAGCAGTATGGAATATATGTTTATTAAGTATGAGAGATTGTTAATCTGCAGGCAGATAATGATAAATCTTCTTAACGATTATGGTGATTAACCAATATGGTTATTAGCATTAGCGCTACCACCATTCACAGTCCAACATAGTGAAGGTAGTGAATAAATTTACTTGCTAAATGGGACCACGAAATATAATAGATTCTTGTTCGAGTAGTTGAGCTGAAAAGTACCCTCGTATTATTATACGAAGGAAAATTATGTCGTGACTTCAACAGGCTTAAACGCTCCTTAAGTTTTTAATTAAATTTTTAAACGCGTTAACCGACAAACTCATTTTCACTTTTAACCAATATATCCGCATTGGCTTTATACTCATTGCGCTTTAGAAAAGTTAATTGAAAAATTATACAACGTTAAATCTCATGATTGATTGAAAAAATTTCAATCAAGATCAATAAATCTAGTGACAATTTCTTTACCGCGTGGGTAGATTGCTTCGTGTGAAAATTAATATGACGATACGTCCGCACATGATTATGCACTACGTGATAATCGACTAAGGTTCACGTATAGCAGCAAACTCTGTTATCGGTTGGTTCCTGGTCGCGAAGTATAAACGAGCCCACCCGTTAACCAAGGGAGCAAATCGGTCCTGCAGGGTTTCTGGTCTAATTGAGTCTAGCTTTTGATATATTCCAAAAACTCACCATGAATTACGTCACGATCCGATTAGTCGTAACAACACTTTGCTCAAGTAACACTATAGAAAGTATAAACAATGCTGGCGTTTCGCGTGAAACGTTTCTAACCAGTACGAAAAGTTATAAACGGTAGACTTAACGATTAATACGATATCTATAAATCTGGTGAATTATCGTTGATATTTATTATCGTGCAGGAATTCATGATTGGCTGTAATAACACGTCGAATTCCGTAGTAAAAAATTACATTGTCACGTGAACCCGTCAATTCGTTTGACATAGTAAAAATTGCAATGTTATTTTGCGATGCCGATAAGAACTATCGGTGTAAAAAAAATAATATGAAAAATATGATGATTTCACAAATGGCAAAGCGAAAATAAATGATCGACGAAGAAATTCTTGAGCTGGTTGGGACTCGAGAGAGGCGAGTGCCGTTACTTTAGTTATGGGCTGTTTTATGTGAGTGCGCACGAATGAACATAACCCAACCCTCGAGCACACGTGAAACACGGCATGACTCGTGTTCCCCCATGGTGCCAGAACACATAGCCGCCCATTATTTATGCCTTTATTAATTACCGAGAACCACCTTCGACTTCTTGCAGAAGGACCGCCGGAAGGTCCTCGTTCTCATCCACATAGCTTTCGTCGTCTATGTATTTCAGCGTGTTTCCTATTAGTAAACGAGTTTTGTTCTTTTCCAATGAGCATCACGCACAAAGTTATCGTCGTGCGTCTAACTCGTTCGGCGCTTATCGAGATATCATGAAAATACCAAAGACGTCTCATCGAAAATCTCTACGTGTATACGAACACATTTGTTCTGGTGGGCTGGTGCAGCGAAGAACAGTGACGCAATATATCTTGATTTTGAACGACTTCTAGCCATCCATAATTCATCGATAATTCGATTATTAAAATGTGTGTATATATATATTTTTTAAGAAGGGTAGTTTTCAGGACTTTTTTTTGTTGTATGGTTAAGAATTGGCAGTTACGAGGACACTTGGTGTTTAAAATTCTGCTAAAGCAGGATGGTCCTGATAAAATTTACATACTTAAGGTATACTGTCAGGGCCATAAAGCGGCACACACACCGAATTTTCAAAAAAATTCTTATGCTTGACAGACGGAATTGTGATGGGCTAAGAAATGGCCATGCCAGGTTAAAGTAAGTTAGAACTAGAGCGCCACATGTCCCAAGGTTTAGTTTAAAAAAAAAACATATTCGCTTGCCATTGTGGATGCCGCACGTCTTCCTAACTACCCTTTGACAAGTTTATATATATATGTATATGTATGTATGTATGTATGTATGTATGTATATACGTATCGAAAACTCTATTCAAAATTCATAAACTGGTTATACTCTCTCTGGAAATCATGATTTTTCGATTGCCAACCATATCGTCGCACTGTATAAATATAGAGAGTTCGCGGAATATTACTCTTTGACGAAAAACCTAACATTTATCACCGTATCCGAGTCCGATCACCGACCACAAAATTATGAATAGAATTCTTAAGATCTTTGTAAATTATCTGCCCCGCATACGAATAGATTCATTCGATTACGTTAATTGGGAATATCGAGTATTTAGCAGGAAACAGCAGTTAATGAAGTTTGCCGTGGAGGAACCTGAGAGAAGGATATATGTATATACAATTGAGCGAGAGAGCGAGATGGTAGACGAGAGTAGTGCAAGGATTGAGAAAACAGATTAACTCCCATGACGCAACAGCCAAATTTTCAAGGCTTAGCCGACCCCTTTGGAGTTTGATTGATTTTGCCAAAAGCTCAGCTATCTGGACCTGTGAGATGAAGAAAATCAGAGAATGCCTACCCGAACTGTACACTCTAATTTACATCGTACTATAAATTATTATTAACCCGTGAATCCTATAGCGCGACTTTATTTCACACTTAAAAATCCTTGAATCGGTGTAACACGATAATTCTTCGTAAGTGATGCTGTGAGGTTAAGCACTTTCGGGCCATCGTAAATGAATCCCGATACCCACTCACTCCCGTTGAGAATCCTTTGTAGGTGCCTTGCCGTCCATTACGCAACTTCCTGACACCTCGAAGTCCTGTACTTAATGGAGTCCTTGAAATCAAAATACATACTTTAATCGATTCTTAAAACGACACTCTCGACTTTTATTATGAAAGGAATAAACGCTTGCTCTTTATCGAGAGTCTAGAAAGTTTTTACGTAAATATCTTTGCCGTGACAAAAAATATTTAAAAAATTCAGAAACGTGTACCCTACTTTGGAGATTTAACATAATCGCGAATAAATTTGACGATTATCACGTAAAACGTAAGAGAGACCTAATCATTAACCCCCAAATAGAAACACTCGTAATGATTCGCACGTATCGAAAACACGTGTGATAATGCCTGTGCGTCATGCTCCATTAAGGATGCTTTTATTAAGGCAAATACATGGATCTTGCCTACATTCGACCCCGTTATAAATAATGATAATCGACATTAATTATGATCTCGTTAGAAGAGATGCGAACAAGCAGAGATACGAAGATTCATTCGCGCTAGTAACTTCGAAGGAAATTATATCGTAAACGTTAAAATGAAAAGGGTTCTAGTTATCATCTTACATGCTGCATATACACGATACGTAATTATCCACTAGGAAATGTCACGACTGATATTAATAATGACTTAACTGTGAATTTACTTCATTCTCTTATTGCAGTTGCCGTAGTGAGGGTAAAGAAGTTCTTTCCAATTAACGAGCAGGAGGTCGCCTACAGGGTGAAAGTCAATCGAGTTTTCAAGGTTGGTATTAACCGTAATATACAGATCGATAGATCGTCAGTGTAATAGAAGTGAGAAAAAAAATCATGGACTTTATAAATAACAAAAAATATAGCATTGTACGGTCATCATTTTTGTAATTCAGTACAAAGAAATTAATGCGATTAAGAATCATAATGGCAACATATTTATGTGACATTTATCATTTGGATTTTGGACAGACCACGGAAAATTGATCGACCATTCCCATTTCTATAACTTCGTTGTCGGTAATCAATAACTCCCCTGGTAGTCACGTCAGTCGCCATGATGTTCCTGTCATAAGTAAACTCGAAGGCGAAACTTACCCTATCGCCCCATGATGGATACGAATGAATCTAATGAATGCGTAATACCCTTCTAGGAGATGGTACAGTCGCCTGGCCTGAATATAAGGCTGGTTTTGGAAAGATGTAATTTATAATTCCAAGGAGTGACGAATACGTTGAAAAAATAAAGCAATGTAAAATAAATGACATTGATTTTTTTTACGAATGACAAGACGCTGTTTTGTATTATGAATTGTTATGGTGTTTATATATGAATGTATATTATCAATAGACTGATATATCGAATCGGCATTGCATGCTGCTATTATGGATTATTCATCGTTATAATGGCGATTATGAACAATAGCTCATTATCATGCGAATCACCTATGCTCGATAGTCTATCGCAACGGTGCAGGCGACATACTTAACAAAGTGGCCTTAATGTTCGATCGGATTGCACGATAAGGAAATATCCATTCCCAATAGATTGTATCTCGTGGGAGGTAACGACACGTTATGTGGCTGATGTCATTTCGATCGGGATTGATCGTTAAAATTTTAATAGTCAACGAACCCGTGTATCCCTTTACAAGCATAAAGTCTTCTTCGAGGGGTCATCTTTTTGTGCTATTCAATTTTTAAGAGTCCCCTATAGATTTCATAGTCGATTTGTTAATGGAATGTGCATGCCTTCTGACATGAAAATATCAAATTAATTAAATTATATTTATCTCTACATGGTGTAAGATACTAAAATATTTTCTACTAAAATATAATTGAATCCGGTAATTCTGAATTTGCAATATAATTATGAAACTTGATAATTCATAGAACGTTGCTCCTACGAAAGTATCCATGTAAGACAATTATGCAACTCGATCGAAAATTTTTATCCAGCGTTACCTCGTTTTCCGCAAATATTTCGCGAGTTTATATCGTAATGTCTTAAACTTTCGTCGAATTTTCTGAGTATATATTCAATCGATGAAAATCCCTGCAAAATATATTTTATCAATGTATTTTATGGTATATAATTTCAGACTAATCCAAAAGCCGACGTGGCCATGAAGCAAAATATTTTGTGGACATCATCGATGGGCAGTATGTGCGGCGTATATCTGAACTTAGGAGACACCTATGTAATCAGCGCGCGGATTATATCTGGAAAGCCCAGTATATCGATCTGTGATGGACTCGCGACACGTTGGTCCGAAGTTACGCCGCGACAACGCAAAGGATTCCGCCAATTTTACCAACGCGGTTGCGTTTGCGAGGCAAGTATATTTTGACAGAGCCAATATTTTTTAACGCATTTTAGTTATATAATATAACAAGTCCATCAAATATAAATCAATTTTTATATCGAATGACTGTATCAATAGTAATCATTGAAAACTTCGACTTTACTACTTTCCAAAAAAAATGATCGCCACAGGCATGTTAGTTATCACACGCGTTATCAATGAATCGCTATGGATTGATTATGATACAGATTTTTAGCGAATAACTATCGTTTCCAATTTACAGTGCCTGCAGTACTTGTGGCAATATACAGTTTCTAACCCGATATACAAATTTTCTTCTTTCACGTCCACCCATTACTTTCCTACTACGCAGATTTCCCCGCTAAGAAAGCTTTGCACTGGGACGGATTAGATCTACGAAAGTAGTGCAATTCACGTGAATGAAGATAGAAGGATAGAGAGACGAAGATTAAATGAAAAAGGAATGAACGAACAAAAAAAATATATAAAATAAGAAAACCAACGTGAACTCGATTGAAGCCAAGTATTGCCCTCCTGTAGATTTAGGCGGACCCAATGGCCAAGAATTCGCTAAGCTAGTTTACTCGCTTGAGAAAATTGGACAGGATTGCAGCAAATAGGAAGAGCGAGTAAATAAGAGAAAATTGCACGGCCAAAAAAGCTAATGAAAGTTCTTGACCTTCTTTACGTAATTACTGTTACACCGTCGTGTCGCGACACACGTTGGACAACGTAAAACTCGTAACCGGAAGCTGTCAGTGTAGCGCATAACCATAATTGAATTCGCGAACAGTAAATAGAAAATTTAATAACGTCAAGCGAAAGAAAAAAAAAAGTAGCAGCGAACTGAAAAACGAATAATGCTCAGCAAGCCCGGTTACGAGATTTTTTTCCTTTCCCAACCAAACGGAAGCCGACGCTAATGCAAATACACGGAAAAATGATAAAAATGTTCGCGAGCGTTCTCCCTCTATGTTAATTCCAAAGATTGCATTAAAGTAATCGCAGATGGAAGCGCCCTGAATCTTGGCTAGGAGCCGCACAGCGTGCTCAGTGCACTCGTATATTTCAAGAATTTTCTAAAATGAAAAAACGGCAAAATATTCGCATTTCTCCACGATACAAAAATCTCAACAATTTATCCACTGTTAATATACCTTCGATCCACTCAAATTACTAATATCGACTTCTACACTTGATACGCACTCTAACAGTATACCTATATATATATATATTTCAATATATATATATATATATATGTATATATAAATCGCATAATGGTTTCCGATATTCCATATCTTTCTCTACGCAGATTCTCTACACTCACTGGTGGCGCAAGGGTGCAGTATTCGAATCCGCCGCAGGAAAGCGATGTCTATGGGAAAGTGCACCTGGTCCCCAGGATTGCCAAGAAAAGTATGGTATATGCATGCTAAGCCCCGGAGGATGTTCCTGGGTGCCTTCGGTGCCGTATAAGAACTGCATTAAGCAGCATCAACGTCAACGTGAACAGCAACGCGCGCGAGAACCCTGATTCTCAAATTTCATCCACGTCCTCCACACGAATTCTCTCTTCAGGAAGATCATACTCGCATCTACTTATTGTTCTATCTCTAACATTGCATTTTTTACGTGCACACACGCCAAACGCATCCATATGTAATAATGCACAGACGCGCAGTAGTTGCATCACCTGCTGCTTGTGCGATACCGAACGAAAATCGCTTGTTTATTCGTAATGTAACCAAAGTACGAAAAAATCGGTCATCAAAAGTGACAGCGTACAGATCATTAACTTATTTTTGAATTTCCTTTTAATCATATTGAGAATCTGTTTTCATCCAATATATTATAGAATGCACGAATTTTTCAATCGGTATCTGTGTTGCGTTTACCGTTTATTATTTAAAAATCAAGCAATAAATACTAATGATCTTACACGTTAATTTTTCTGGCTAAAATTATCTATTTTCAGGACACTTCCTGCTGAATTCATCGTTGTGGCAAAATTCCTTTATGAATACTCAAAGCCAATATTTTATTTGTCAGCAACTGACGCAAATTATTTAGATATTCACGTATGATATAACAAAATATTTAACTGTTTGGTTTTATTCATAAATTTTCTGTATTGAGCAACAACCGAGGACTGCTTTTCTATTTAATGATAGAATTTCATTGTGAAATAATTCTTCGGCGGAGATGTTCTCACATAAAATATTATAACTGTCTTCTTCTTTCCGCGTTGTACATATTTAAGGTTAATGTATGATATGTATTCTTAAATTATTTTTTTTTTAATAACAAGTACATTTCTTATCAGTTTCGCAGACGTCAAATAACACATCGATCAGATATACATATGGTATAAACAGTTTAAACCAGTATGCCATCATCAGTGGTCGTATATGAAATGTTTAACTTTCAAATGCTGTTATATGATGTTCATGATACTGTCGACCTAACCTAACGTCAAAGTATTGAATTGTCATATTAAACTAATTGACATTATACATATTAATTATATGCGTAGACGTATATGTCTCTTAGCACAATCTCGCAATTGGGATCTATGTTGTTACCCACGATTCGAGCGCGTAGAGCGTGATCGTAAACGTTGGACAAAATTGAGTACAAAAAAATACTAATGTATTTAATTTGAAATTAATTAAATTTTTTTTCATACTAACGTATTTAAGTGTAAAGAATAATATTCCGTGAAAATATAAATGCCCTGACAGCAAGATTGTACGTACGTATCGTCGATTAATTCCCTGAAAAATACCTTGTCCATTTTTTAACCCACCGATCCGATTATTATTTTTTAAGTGCGAATTAAAAATTTCGTTTAAATTTGTATTTACGATTTACTCCATTTTTACGAATCTTATATTACGTGCGATTGATATATGGTAGACGTTAGTGTAATCTGATGCCTAAGGAAAGAAAAGAATAAAAATAATGTAACGATCGACTGTAACTTGTGCACAAAATTACACGGAATTTATTGTATGAAGTTGGTTCGGCAAAATTAAAATTAAGGCGCATTACGTCTTGTAAGGTGTATAGCTGCTTTATTTGTAATGGATGTATAAGTATATTTATAACTTGTCATAAATATGCAAATTTATAAAGATTTTCTATTTTTAATATCTCACCTACTTATGCCTGTCATAAAAAATAATTCAAAAAAGTACTTTTGTATTACTGTTTGTTACGTTACTATCGTGTTGCTACTTTTTGACGTTACTGTTAATCAGATTACATAAAACAAAAATTTCAATGTGTCATTAAAGTTTTTCTCTATGCCTAATTCTATTTAACGTCCATATGTGTAATGCAAAAATACATTGGCTTCTTGTATTTTGTATGAATAGTTCTTGAAACTTTCATTGTAAAATCCAATTGTATAGCATCGTAATAGATATCCCTTATGTTGTACTGCATTTGATGCAAAATAAGTACCGAATGTTAGCACAATAAATTTCTGTTTCGTTCCTAGGATTTCGTTGCGAACACTCAAGTTTACGGGGAGAAAACTTTATCGAACAGATTCAAAGCAGTTTCGCAAGTTTTATCTTAAATGACGGAAAGTAGCATAAATCTAAAATAACAATAATTCAACTCTGCTACAATACCCAATTATTTTTTCATAAAACAACAACATAAATAGACGGGACGTGCCCATAAATATTTTCGCAAACTCCCTAGGACGTTTCACAAAACTGACGAATGTGCAATATCAAAAAATTGAAATCAACGACTCACCATTTCACGATGATTCGGGTAGTAAGTCTGGTCTATCAGTGGAAAATTTTCTTTGCCAAGACGACGCTGCAAGCCCAAAAGATGTGCGAAGACCCAAGGTTTGTCCTGTGAAATGATGAATTTGAATTGAGAACCTTTTTTTTAAATTCCCTTTCTTATTTTATGAGCCAATTTACCACTGGCTGAACACACTTATGTAACCTGGAAAAACTATTTGCACATACCTGAAAGTTGTAAATGGCCGTCAGGTTGTTGACACTGGGAACACCGCCATACATCATACCAAGAAGAAGATTCTTGTAGTCTTCACCAGCATCACGTAAATTTTGACGTACAAGGACAAAATCCGGTTTGAACGATCTGTCAACAAATAGAAAATCAAAAAATAATGATTATTTATTATAAATAACTAACACAAAATCTCCAGTGTTACTTAGCTGACTATAGAGCATCAAGTAATACAAAAGCTCGTCATTGTCTTTTACGAGTATACAAACGTAACTACGATAGTTCTCAGTTAAGTCAAGTTAAGTTAACGCGCTACCCACCATACATACAGTCGTTACTTTCCGTAATAGCGTCACGACGTGGGTAAACATCAAAACCATAAAGTTCACGACGCGGCGAAACTTTTACGAAGTGCAAGAGTTAATTATCGCGTAGGTGTCACACTGGGATTACAATGCTCATCCAGAAGTAATTTCCTCATCCGTTTCTCGCGAAGTTCCAGCAACTCTAAATTATTTATATGCCCTCAATTTTGTCACGGTTTCAGGGACGTCTCCACGTCCTAAAGATGCACCTCGGTACTAGAAAATCTTGTATCCATATCATAGCGGCAACCTCCAAGTTCGCCAAGTCACCTCGCTAAGGGCGTATTTGAATAATGATCCATTGTTCCCAGTACGAACGAAACCTTAGACATTGTTTGACATCATCAAGAGTTCATGGGCAACTATTTCTTTCCGAGAGCTTTATTTTACACGTATATGTATGTATATAGTCACGATTTAAATGCCTTGAAAATTTGGATGAAAAACCTACCGGATGACTTTGGTCCCGTTACGAAAAACGGCCATGGAAACAATGGTGCCTGCTTCGCTGGCCGTGAGTGACAGTTCCCGAAATTCAGCTTGCTCAACACGAATTTCATAATCGTTGTGCAATCGACGTCCCCGAAAGTATTTGCTCCAATCGGTGTTCTGATCGTCAATTACCAGCAGGGTGAAGCAACGATCCTTATTGAAAGAAGGTCCACGAGTTGCACCCGATACCGCTGCTCCCAGGATAGACGCACCCTGTATATATAAAAATGAAATTTATCGTTGAGGATATATGAATAATTCACTCTTATAATTCCAATCGATAGTACTGCTGGAACGATAAGGGTTAATATAGAATTTCTGACATGTTAAAAACTAATTACACTTGGTTACTTGATGCTACCGATATGATATAATGTGAACGTATGTTTAATAATAAACTTTAAGTAAGTACAGGCTATGGACTTTTGATGAGTTTGCAACGAAGTTTCATTATAACTTGATAACATTGCTTGACTAATATAGCACTATTTGGCTCAGTATTATAATTAATAATTTATTATAATCAAGAAACTGAGAGTATTGATTTAGAATATTTTCGAATTTGAATACATAATAATATACTAGGTGAAAGTAGAGAAAAAGGCGTATATACTGTGACGTTACTTTTACCATGTCCCGCCACTAATGGCCAGGATATCGTTTTGCCTGTTACGAGAAGAATCAACATCTCGTTTTACAAGACACTCGCACTGACAATCGATGCTCCAGGGTCACGAATGATTACTTAAAGTAGCATAATCAATTATATTTTATTTTTATCTATGTATCACGACGCACGTAAAACTTGGAACAACGGACAACCAAATCGCATCACTCTCCCGGAAACTTAGGATATAAGCAGCCTAGAAGAAGGAAGATGGGAATATAGAGGGTGATGCCGGATGAAGGAACCTAATGGTCGCAAAGGGGCCGAATTTGACGGGATGTTGCCATCGACGTTTCAAGTCGACCTGTGGGAAATCCTGCTAATAGGACCCATGAGTTATACGGAAGCTGCCGAAAAAGACTGTGGGAACTACGACAACGACGGATCGGTAATACCGTTGCCGAAAACTTACCGTGTTTGCTCGGAACACGGCAAGTTGCCTCCGCCTTCTGATGTCACCTATTGTTCTTTTGCGCTCAGGCAATTACCGATATTTGGGTAGCGTATTCCTCATTGTAATTTGTTATTGTTCTGGCCTTCTCCCGTATACGTGCTGGTACTGGACCGCCTGTAATCTAATCACTTATTTTTTACTATGGCTCAAATTTGGTTTGCTTCCCTTACCATCCGGTTTTGTAATTTGATTACCGCTCAAGGGAGCAAAATGTTAATATATTTCTTTATTCTGTTGTTATTGTTACTAAATTTTTGTGTTTTTTTGATGCGAAACATCTAACGGCGCGTTCCGCAGGGGACAGAATATAAGATACCGTATTTTCAGAATAGCACTGAAATATAGGTATACTGGAATGCGTACGCTGTAATCCTGCGGTAACCAGGGTTATCCCGCTATCACAAAATTATTTTAACAATTGACGTTTCATATCTAACAGGCGTCCCGCGACGACTCATTTTTCGTGTGCTACTCCTCTCCCGTGTGTGTGTCATAAGGACCAGCCCCTCTACCATTCCCATGGGCCGAGTAGTCAGGGTATCGTGGAATGTACCAAGTTGGTGTTTTGGCATCTCTCAGGTGCCAGGCGCTCACCAAAGTTGACGAATCTCGCGTTTCTAGTGAAACCTATTTTGAGTATTCCGTTACAGAGCATCGTTTTTGGAACCTCCGACTATTGTGATTCGCGCTTAAGGATCTAGGATTATATTATTATCATTGTATATCGGTCACAATACCACGTAGTATCCATCCATTCGACTGTACACTACTTATGCTTACTTTCGTTAATTTCAAATACTCTTTGTACTATACAATTAATACTTCAATACTTTTGATGTAATAAAATCCATAAAACTTATAGCAGTACCCAACAAAAATTGTTCCCTTCATATCCTTTATTCTGCCCTAGGGTTTAAATTCGAATACTAGGTCACAATCACACTGATTTAGATGATGTCCTTGACAGTCGTTAAAGTCTACCAAGCATCTCATGTATAAGCAAACAGATAGACGGGTAGGTATGACCCTTACTCAAACACAAGTCTCATAAAATGGTAATAAAAGTTCATCTTCCGTAGGCGGAAGTAGCAACACGCTGCCAGCAGCAAGATTATGCTTACATTTTTTATGATGCTCACGCAAAGGGTGGAAAGTGCTTTTATTTTTATCATTCAAATGAGACTACGGTGACCTGTCTCGTCGCCAAGCAAGACTATTGGGGTTGATACCACCCTTTTGAATTTCGCACTGAATGCTTTTCACAAAATTCGATGATCGCCCATTCCGGATGTATCATCACAGAATAGCTTCAGGCAATTTGAACTCTTTGCCTGTCATGGGTAGGTATGACGTGGATAAAGGGAAACTACTCTCAGGCATTTACAGCGCGTGTACACACACTATCAGGAGGAAAAATATCTTGACAAGGGTTGATATCGGTCAGATTCATTCGAATTCTCACGTTCCACAGTGTGCTTGCGATTTCATCATCTAGCTGGTAGTGAATAGGAAATCCAAAATGTTCAGACTGAGCCCAAACGCTTATAATAAAATCTTAGGAATGGATGAAAATGTTCTGTGTAGAGTGGTTTTCTTTTTTCGTCTCTTTTATAAGGGACGTTGGACCAGCAGGAGTAAGCACTTCCTGTGCTAGGATTATATCTTATCTTGTTGCTTTTCTCATCCAATAATATCTAAACCATATTTATCCTTATCTCTCTGAGACGTTTTCAAGAAAAACGAAAATAAAATATTCATTCCTGGTTAAGCTAAGCTCTCAGCAATTTTCCATTATCTTTCTTTCCTTTCTGTGCTCTCCTTATTTCATCCCGAAAAGATAACTGTGAATTTTGCGCAGGGGGATAATTAATTTACTTGCTTGACGATGAACAATTATATTTACAGAATTATTAAAACGACCTCGCGTATAACAGCGTGAATCTGCTTAATTAAACGAATGTAATTACGTCGCGGAAATATTCACGGAAAGTACATTTTTGCAAAAAAACGAGTCTCATTCTGTTTATAGGTATAGTAGGAGTTGAGAATTATAACGTGCTCGGGATTTCAAGTCTCATCCCTCGTTACTACGTTTTTCGTTTACACCCAGGGGTAATTCGGATTAGAAATACGATATTCCCTAAATCTGCTAATGTTAAAGCAGATGAATCACGAACTCCATGATTCTCACTTACTCATGTTTATCATAGGGTCTGCCTGTGCATAATGCTTTGCATATTCCAGCACTCAACGGAGTATGCTACGGCATGGACTGGGCACGATATCGGTCAATGGCCCTATTGATCTGAATATAACGAAGTAAGTAGATCACAAATAACATAATCAATACAGAAATATATTAAACAGTTTTTCGTTTTAATAAGATTTCGACGTGAAATTCTTACGAAACAAAATATATACCTCTTGTAAATGCAAAATGCAGATATTTAATTTAGTCAACCAAGCAAGATACATCAATCTATAGAAATCATACGAACAATTTATTGCTAGCTTAATCTATATAACAACAAAAACAAGAATAAAACACCTAATTTCGCAGACCGATGTTCTCGAGCACAAAATGCGGCTAAATCGTTTTTTCGTTTCATCAGTAAAACCATTAAAATATATTCTCGCGGATTCTGAAAATATATTTTCAAGTGCAAATATATCATCGTATTATCAGGCGTTCGATATTTTATTTGTCACGCGCACACGATTCCGCAAAGTCACAAACCTTGCGAATGAATAATGCAAACGTTGAGGTACAGCCAATGGTCGTAGAACTATGAATTAACGTGCCTGGCCGTTAAATAAGAAACGTAACGGGCACGAGTCTCCGTAAACGATGCACGTTGCTTGACAAGTTTTTGTTCCGTCGAGCTCGCAGGATTTTCGCTAACAAATTGAAATGTTTGCGGTCGCGCAAAAACTCGGCCGCGGCTACCGGTAACGGACACATGCAAATTGGCAAGCTGCCTCGTCTACGTGGATATTTGCATAAAAGTCCAATTAGTTGATGTAGTTTTCAACGTGCGTTTTCAGGAGGCAGCTAGAAGCACTGCAGGCCACCCGGTGTCATGATACGATAGTCCAAGCAACGACGCAATTAGAATGTAATTAGGCTTATGAGCAGAGATTGTGCATCGTGTATTTTGCTTTCAATTAAAAACCCATTATAATTATATATCAGATATGTAGCTGCTTAAGGACAATTACGGGTTTGGGACTGCGCATAAAAGCTTTGTATATGATGCATTTATGCTACGACCCAATACTGCAATAATTATCGACAGGATATCAAGTTTATGTCGTTTCAATTATTTTCATCGTAAGATTGAATTTCGTCATGAAACTCAAATCGCTTCAATTTGGTCGCGCATAGATTGCAGGATGCATAATTCAGCCTGCAATTTACAATTGTGCTTCAGGCTGTTTGACGCTTATATTAATGATCGGTGACACGCGAATTCGCGAATCGGATTACCATATTTACTCGAGCTTGTACATTCCATACTGCAGTAAGAGCAAATAAATTTTGCAATACATGTACGATTTTACAAAATATTTTTTAGGAACGCGTAACTGTTCACTATGTACGGAATGTAATGTGTAAATATTTAACGTCAGTTTCATTCGATGCTCGGATTTAGTTGTCTAATTAACACGAACGGATAACTTTTATATTGCATGTTCTCATAGAATATTATAATTTAATTTCCTAATACTTTAATTAAACGTATGATAGTCCTTTTTATTTTTCTTTAAAAAAAAGAAAGTAAATGTTTCCCTCGTTTGAGTTCTGGTGTAATAAAAAAAGAATAAAAATTTATGTAAAATTATGTATAGTTTTCCCAAATCCCTTGTACTCGACAGTTTTCTTTTGATTTTCTTCAACGTTTACCCCTAGGCTCAAAAAATGTCTTAAGCCTGCATCAAAAGCATTTCGTATCAGCATTTTACGTCTTCCACTTTTCACTGATTGTGAGCATAAAGCACGACGGGTCTGTGATGTAAGCACTAGATATGGTAGGGAGTAAATTATATAGGTATAGTGCAATGTGAACGGAGCATAGTAAAACTAAACGCAGATATATTTGAAGAAGGCTTGAGGTATTGATCGCTATCGGGAAAGGTTCGGTGCGCCTCTTGATATGCAATGTATTCTACCGCTGAAAGGCGACTCGGGATATTGAAAGGAAACAGTAGGTGCGGATGGCGAATAGCCAGACAGCAGCTCAAAGGTAGCTGCACGGTTCTGTATTAACAGTAAAAGAAGTAACCACTGAAAAATAAGTATTTGAAAAAATGATACAGATTGGATATTAAGGATACTTATTTATTCAAGCATTTAAATTTGACATGCAGCTATATTTCTTATATTTAATAATTATATCTGTCATTTACAACAAGTTACGAAAAACTTGAGAAAAATATTTAAGTAACCATTTTTTTAGAGGTTCAAAAGTTTTTAACAATATCTCAAGTAATGAAACTTGTTGGAATTTTGACGCGCGGGTACTTGAACATCTCGTAAAGGAAACTTTGATAATTCCGGAAGAGCTTCACACGGAAAGGCTCTTTTGGCATCAAGGACATTCCGCTATGGCGTACCGTAAATGTTGAAAGTCGCAAGCAGGTACCGAACACCCATTAAAGTAATGAATTACCCTTCAGCACCCTTAAAAGGGTGCTTCTTGAATGGTAGAGACTTTCGAAATCTCTTTATTTCTCAGCAGGAAGCGGTTGCACATCGACTGAGAAGATATTAGCTACTGTCAGCTTCAGAATAAATTAATCACTCTGCTCTCCTAGCTCGAGCCCTGAATGGAGCCGTTTAGCGTAAGAACCATATTTAATGAAAGGAAGGTATATTTTTATTTTGTTAAACGGTCAAGAAAGAAGTCTAATACGCACTGTACAATAGAATTGAATATATGTATAATTGAATGAATAAAATAATCGTGTTCTATGTCGACCAATCAAGAATTGGTATAAAAAAATGCCTAAATATATTTCCCTCTTGCGTATCCTCGCAATCTTCTTCCTGAACAATAAAGGACGTCGCTACTAAAATTTTCGTACAGTAGCCGGACGTCTGCTTTAAGATGAAACTGCTAGGTAATTAAAAAGGTCTTAAATAGGATAAGTGGTAAAAGTAATATTATGCCGCGACACGGTTATTGCCTTGTCAGCCATGCTTCATGATAAGCAAATCCACTTAAAAAGTCTTTCCCTTTGTCGCAGACTATACATATATGACTCTAATTATCCATTCAAGACAGTTCACCCATCGTCCTAGCAAACTTCTACGTACACAATTCTAACCTAAAAAAGAAAGTTCAAAACGACCGACAATTTCTTACAGTATTTCATTGTAAAAGGTTCAAGGAAATGGACTTCGCAGCAAGTAAATTCGTAAAGTCATAATTCCATATTCACGTAAGTAAACTGGCCGTTGGCCTCGTAAATCTATGAAAATGTATGAAAAGTCACGCGCAAAAATCACCACAGAGCTGTATAAATATAACAAGAAAATGTTAATAGAAATAAATAAAAATAATTTAATAAACATTTGTCACTTGCCTGATCACGAGCGGCACCAGTCAGACTCTGCACCCTTTGGAGCAAACTTTCCCGTGTTTTAGCTGGCGATGATGGAGCGCTGGTTGTCCTTGAACTGGGTCTCAGGTTCAGGCTTAGGTCACCTCCACCGGGTTGTTGAGTACCGGGAGGAGGTGCGCCTGGCACAGGTGGTTGATTAGGTGGCGGTGTAGGTGCAGGCTGCGACTGAAGTGGTCTATCTGGGACACCTTGATACGGTTGGGACGAGTCCTGACGGCCCAGGGTGGCCATCCCAGATTCAGAAATCGGTTCATCATCAAGTTCGGAACTTAAGTCGCCCGACGAGAACCTAGAAGACAAACTACAATGGCCGCTCTGATAAAGACAATCTCCTGGACTGCTTTCGTCCATTTAGTGCAAATTAAGCAGCCATTACGTGTGTTCCATAAAATGAACAAACTCGATGACTGATGAGACATTCTGATGACCGTAAGGATGAACTTTATGATTCCTCATTAGAGTACCATGCATCAGCTCCTGTGCAAATCTGAAAGTTCACATCCCGAAGAGCATGCATACTGAAACGTTTGGTGCTGAATTAATAAAAAAAAGGAGTATTTTATACAATTTTAATTCACTGCAATATCAACAAAGACTGTATTTTCAATTATTCAATTGTTCACGATTATACGACAATCAATAAGTCGGTTAAGCCACAAAAACGGTATCAGAGTTATTAGAATTTCAAGTATCCCAGCAAGTGGTACAGAAGTTACCAGTGCTGACAGTACAGTTTCAATGAATGAGGTGCAACTTGTTGGGACTCGCGAACACACCACTAGCGTGCACGATGAAGTTTAGCTAGGAACGAGTCGTAACTCGTATTGTTAACCATCGCATAGGGATACGTGCAGCAAGTAAAGAATATATATATATATATGTGTGTGTGTGTGTGTGTATATATATATATATATATATATATATATATATATATATATATATATGTAAACCCCCGTATGCCGTCACAGTGTAGATACACTAGACTGAAGTTCAGAGTGAGTACAGCGGGTGATATGTGTTGAATTAACGTTGCGGGTTACGTCGTACCCTGGATAGCAGTGGCTTACGAAGTTCGCGGTTGGCGAGTTTCGTTAGGCGTTAATTTCATTGCCGTCAGTTTGCGTTATTTACCGAGATTTACGGGTGGAAATAACGATGAATGTGTAACCGCCACGCGTGATAAATAACAAGTATGTCGCCGTGAATTCCAAGCACGGGCGTTGTCAGGTATATTTGATAAATCATCGGCCGTACGAAAGAGTCACTTTTCACGAGGGCGTTCATGGAAGCGTGTAAAGAAAAAAAAAAAAGAACATACTAATAATAAACGAAGGTAATAACTTTCAATTTCAATAATAATTGACGTGGTAAAAATAGAGAGCGCGAAAGTGTGGTTATAAATTACGTATGCGAATGCTCAGTCCCACCTTTTGCTCCTCCCATTCAATTTTGCGACTCGTGAAATATAAATGGATTTCAATAACAACGAAGGAACGTTTCTGCCGTGGAATTAATTTGCAATATCGCGGCTCGTATACGTTTCAATAAAATTGCCGCGATGCGTTGCTTCGATCGATGGGGGTGGCGAGAGAAGGATCGGTAAATTGATTTGCGTCTTCATATATGAGTTTCATTGAACATTTTAATTTCACAAGGGGTTTTGTTTTCTTCTCGCTGAATTTACGAGGATGCTTGAAATTAATGCGTCAAAGGGATGCGCCGTCTGTTGATAATTGCTTTTGTATCTGCAATTACATCTAATTCGTCTGCACAGTCATTATACGTACGATATTCTAGGTCCTTTATTATTGCTAACTGGTGTATTGCAAATGACTCTTATCATTAACATTGATATCTATTGCGGACATATAAGAATACGTGTATCGCATACAGTAATAATACGAAAAATGAGCAATAAACAAAAAACCTCGAAATACATGCAGAAACAAGTGAAAATTGAAATCTATTAAAAGTTAGTGAAAGTATTGAAACAAAAATTAAAACGTGCAATAATTAAGAATATCATAGAAAATGGTTGTGTTGCGTAAAGATTCAAGAAATTCAAGAGAAAATAAATCTCAACTTCGTCAACTTTAATTCGACTCAGCAACGTCCGTGAATCCATTCGGAAATTCATGAAAGACAAAGAGTGGACAAAGGAGATGAGAAAGTGAAGACAAAGGAGTGGCTCTCCGAGAGAAAGCAAATCAGTGAGCCATACATGGAATGATACTAGTACACGAAAGACGTTTCCAGTCACGAGGGCGTTGTGATCGCACGATACAACTATTACTAGTAGTAATAGTGCCGGTAGTCGAGAAGAAGGAGTGCAAGTAAAAATAAATATAAAGAAACAATTATATGATTAAAATCACCTTCGGACAAGCACGAAGACCAATTTACTACTCACCTCCGTTTCAAGTAGTTGACATTGGAGGTGAAAGATTGCCGGAAGCTGGAGAATGAAATGTTGCCGGGTGAAGGAGCAGTGCCGCAATACTTAGCGCAGCCGCCGCGTCCGGTAATCTTGCCGGTTCTTTCTTGCTTGATCTCTTTCAATTTAATATGTCCTGAAGTCCTCCTCGAGGATAATTTAATTGCTCATACGTCTTCTTTTTCACTGGTTATTCGAAACGTGACACCACCGGTACTTTCTTCAAACTTGAGAAAGACTTTGGTTTACGCACGACAAGTTTGCCTCTTCGCTATTCCTGTACGTAGGTTCAAGATAGGTCAATAGATGGTTGGTAGGGGTTGGTTGATAGGGAGGTAGTTGAGTAATTAGGTTGGTACGTCTGGTCGCGTCTGTGTCTCAAGTCCTTATTGACACGTTACAGTCCTTGGTAATGTTGGAAATTCGTGATAAGCTTGAACGTAAAGTAACTCGAAATGAAAGGGTGAACTAAGAGAGGTGAGAAAGGAGAAAATAAACAATCCAAGTTGAAATCTGAAACAGACAATTAATATGATACCTGAGCGATTAATGAGACAATTTGATAATTTCACGTGAAAAACTTTCTTATCATTATTCATATGTTACATTGCCACAAGAGAACTTACTCTAACTTGGGAATTCGTAAATTTCCAAATGCCAATTAGGAAAATGAACGAGTATGATAAATGTCTTTTTTGAAGTATACGATAAGTTTTCGCAAAGCCGTCTCAAACTTTGCTTCTGGGATGTCGCCACAGTCTCATTGAACGTTGCTAACCAAGCGTACAGCATTTACGTGATAACCGAAGCAACATATTCGCGATGATATTGAATAGATTTTGGATAAGCTAAGGGGCCATATCGGTTATTTTAAATCGGATTATATAATTAACGGCAAGTCATGGTTATAATTTAATATCGAAGGAGATGCATTAAGGATACTGTAAATAATCAGAGTATGATTAATCTTTAGGAAACTTTCCGAGTATAAGAGCGAAGCGAGATATCCGCATGGTTATTCAAAACTTTGCGATGCTCAACGAACATAACTGAATGTTTCCAAGAAGCTTTGAGACGACGCGACGCTTTTAGTCGACGTCGCTTCCTTTAATAAATGGCGTCTATTTGGAATTCACTAAAAGATCCTTTAAACGAACTTTTGTGACAAGTAAGATTCGAAGTTTGTGCCAATAAATTTACGCGAAATTGCGATTAAGCGGGCCTTTGTGAATTAAAATGAATTGCAAAAAAGAAAGAAAATATACGAGACGTGAATAAAGAAATATTACAAATTTACGAGAAATACGAATCGTGATAAGAGTAACGCGAATGTACTCAGACGTTTATATAACTCGAAAACATGTCGACGTACAATATTGCAAAATTTGTCTGCAAAATTTTCGCGAATCTTCTTCTCATATAGTATTGATACCTTATCTCCTTTAAGTGTATATAAATTTCAGAAAAGTCTATCTCGATACGTCGTCCTATCTCCTCTCCCTACGTTCTTTCGCGAAATGCATTCGCCATTTATGCATACATGCATACATGTATGCAACTATAGACTAGAAAAACTGCAATTGATCAAAATGACTTCATGCATGAATCTTTGATAGGGATATTAAACTTTTAAATAATTCATTAGATTCCAATTGCCACTTTTTTACTAAAAAAAGTTGACATCCAAATAAGAAACCATTGTGTGATATTCATATTGCGAAATATCAATGCAGCTGCGAATTGCATTATTTCAGCATATCATTAAATTCAATGCGTGACGTCAAAAAGTCATCCGTGATCACGATGATCTTCCTTTGGGGGGGGGGGGGGG
>JARQSV010000350.1:132203-214632 GCA_030142285.1 Calameuta idolon | reverse complement strand
TGATTATCTCGAAATTTTGATATATGAAATAAAAAATGAAAATACACGTATTACTCAGAGTTTGACAAGGAATGCAATGGTGCTACTACAGTGCGTTTCATAACGAACACCCTGTATATATATATATATATGTTTTTGTGCGTACATAGAGATTCGTAAATAAATTTAAAAAAAACATCCTATATTATTATTAAATTGAATAATAATTTTGTATAGTACTAGTGCTATAACTATAGCTATTACGAGTTATAAAATTATAGCCGACGGATACTATCTGCAGAATGTATTATAAACATGAATGCTGAAACTGCCCCTGGGAGCTATTTAGTTTTCCCATTGAAACTACACACATTTTCTGTTAAAAGTTGTACTTCAAGTGAACAATATTGAGTGCGCAGCTTTAACATTTTCGACGAAAATACAAAGTGTAAAACAAGTTGCGCCATATAAAGAGCTCTTTCCCAAAAATGATTGCAGAAATTTTCGTTAACGTGGGATGATAAAGGAACGAGTAAAGCCAAAGCAGATAATAACCGGACCATTAGGGTAATTCTGAAAAGATGCTTTCACGTCAATTTTTCTGTATACATAAATATTACATGCCCCATAAGAATTTGTATCTGAGAAACAGCAATACCCAGTACAAACTTTATTTCCGCGAAACATTTACGAGAAGAAAATGTTAAGGAACTAGGTAGGACTTGGCTGGATTTCACAGAGATGAGCGGACGGAATAATAAAATGTTTTCTAAACCGAAAATTTAACCCTTCACTGACATTGACTAAAACGTTACAACGGGGGGATACTGAAGCTACGTTTTTCGAATGTAAAATGTAGTAGCTGCCTACCCTTACAAAGTGCCCAGTATAGACACCTAGGTACTTGCCAGCAGATGTTCGCAAGTATTAAAAAGAAAGGAGAAAAAAGGATAGAAAAAAAATTTGACAGCCATATAAAACTTTTACGTTTACCGATAACTTACTAGAAAATTCTAAAAATCGTTTGAGCTATGAATAAAAGTCTGAGCTTATCGAGCATGAAGACTTTTAAGAAAGTCAGGTTAAAAAGTGTTAATGAGAAATAGGAGAAATTACAAGTGTCACTAAACGAGCAACGTAGTAACGTGTAATTTTGGCTTTAAAGCTGAAAGGAAACGATTTCCTTTTGAAAAGGCTTTCGATTGAAAATATCAATTTACGCGACTGATCGTAAATAGGTTTTTACCTTGTGAGCAATAGAGACAAATGACTTTTGGCTATTAAATAAAATTGGGCACAATAAACTTTCATGTCTCTGAAATTCAAAAACATTAACGAATAGAAGTTTTCGGACTGTCCCTAAATACGAGCATAGCACTTTAAAATGTTGGATTTGGAGCTAACAGGGAAATGATTTTTTGTTGAAAAAATGTTTAATTGGAAATATGAATATAGGTATTTATTACGTGTAGTATATTAATACTAATCTAAAGTTGTAAATAATGAAGGGAAACCATCAGAAGGCGTTACCGGTTTCAATCACTTTACTGGCTTTTCTTGATAATATCGTAGAAAAATGTCGTAACCTCATGGACGTAGAAGGACATTCACGTTACTCTTGGCGAATGGGTTGCCATTAATAATTCCAATGCTCATCCGGTAGACGCGTACTGCTCTCTTGGAGACTATACGCAATTGTTGGCCACCGGTGGTCTAAGAGTTACCTAACTGCCATGGCTACACATTTTAAACGATCCTTGAAAGTTAGCTTGCACGTTTCCTCAACGGAACATAGAGAAAACGCCGAATCCGGCCACTCGCAATTTGGCAGGAGTTCAAATTGCAAATGGCTGGATTTTCCCATTGCGACACGTACGTTCGTTTCCTACGAATTTGTCGTTGGTAATTTTTTTTTTAAAATTGATGCAAGCATCATTTTTAGTGAGACAAAGTGAACGAGTTATAAATGATAACCCGATTAGTCATGATACTGTCAATTCTATAAAAAAGTAAAGTAAGAAAGCATACATCAATTAGAAAAACTTAAATTATCAGCTGTCACAAATTGTAAAATCACTAAAAAATAATCTTATACAATTTGGCATGTGTATAAATATCAGAATCGTTTGCCTTGATGTTTGCGAGGGATGAAAATTCGATATACGAATTATTGCCAAAGTTTTATCCGAAAGCGTAATCCGATTACGCAGTATTTAAACGTCGACCCTAACGGAAGTTTTATTCCGATTCACATTTTCCTCCACGTTCAAAGTTGAACCGCGATGTCGATGAGAATTACAACAGCAGCAAAAAATAATTAATCACAGTTCGTTCCATTTCGTGTAAACTGACCTAAAATTTTTGACACTTGTCACTGTTCACGTTTCAAAATATACAACAGACGGATTACTTGTACTCACAGATCATCATGTTTCTAGCTAATAACCCCAGTATACAATCCTTCGCTATTCAGATTTCGATGCAAAGTAATGAACGATAGTTTCCAGTTCACCTATAGAATTTAGACCACTGCTGACTATATTAGCCATTCGAAGTTTACACCCATGTTATTTCCCAGACTTTTAGAACTACATTTATACTACCGTCATCTGTATAATTTGGACAATACCGGATCGACATTACCAAACTGCAGGAAGCTATGAAACGTCGTACGTTTGCTTTCCATTGAAAAAGCTGTTAAAGAGTCCGTGAAAATGAAAAGCACACAGTGACATAAAGACAAAAGATTAATAAACATAACAAAAGATAGCAGACAATGCAAATAAGAATAAGACTTAACCGCGAACTCGTTCGAGTTTCTTAATTAATTCTACAGATTGTAGAATTAGCGAATCGTCATTAATTGTAGACAGCGTAGCAATAAAAATAATAAATTACAACAAAAAGGTGTTTTATTAAATAAAAAGACTCGACGACTATGAACATTATTATTTTTTTCGATGATTGATATCTATGCTGGAATTGATATCGATAACTGCTACACTCGGTATATGAAGAATCGTTGTTATCGGCTGAATTTTGAAACTCAATTAGGTAATTATGGACCCTCGTATTTCAGCTTATAACATTCCACCTCAGAAATTCTCAGCTACCGGGTGACTCTATGATGTCGTATCACTTTGATATAACGTGCGTTACAGAGATTATTAAGACCAGCTATCCAGGCGTACACGTGTCGTCAATGCGTTCAGCCTGTCGTGGTGTGTCAATTGCATCATACTGGCAATGATATTAGAATATGGTCGACCGGTATTATTACATCACTATCGATCACATGCCAATCAATTGAATTCATCATAGGAAACTAGGATCGCCTAAATAGATTCTAACCAAACCTGTTTCACGATTGACTATGAGGCCATTGCAATATTGATTGGTGCATATGATAGCCTCGTCACATAACATCACTCGATAACCATTACTTTATGCAATAATTATTAAAAAAAAAGATAATTTTGTTAAACAAAATTTTATTTGTTCAGAACTCTTGGAAATTGGTTTTAGGTTGAATTAAAGTAGCAAACAAAAATACATTGCAAATGCATATTAATTCTTGGAATATAAAACAAGAGTATTAATGAAAATAAATTAAAATAAGAGATACGTGCGTTAATTGTATAACATTAAGGACTTGAGTTAATCGTCAGTTATACAAAGTTCCAGTTATCACAACACCACTTTAATTTAGTCAAAATGTCTCTGTGGCAAAGAATTTAATTACACTTTTAAATCATAAAGAAACTTGAAACACAAATTCTAGTTAAAGTTGAAACGTACGAATGTTTCTTGAAGCAAATATATTTCTGTAATCTGACTAATTTTCACTCTCATCAAATTCTACTATTAAATAATATTTATTTAGTTTTTCAATGAATTAACTTAAAAAAAAATGATTTTTTATCACTTTCAGAATAGTCTATTCCAAGCCAAGGAACATTCACACTGATCGATGTTCCTCTCGTTCAACTATAAGCTAAGCGACGCCGATTGCATTACCATAAACACCCTTTTTAATATACGTAACACCTCTAAATAATCACATAAAACAAGGATCTCATTTTATCCATATACTATATTATACCTAAATTCATTTATGTGCTATAGAATACTATACAATAAAGACAATGGACCCACGAATAGATCCACCAGGACCTATCATTTCAGAAACAAATATTCAGATGTTAAACATCACTCGCATCAATTAATTCCATTCAAACTATCTGTTAACTGAATTGAAATTGAATGTGACGATGTTCATTATGTGAAGACATTCTCATCCGACCGTTTTTTTTTTCACCGTATAATTCGTACTTACATATGTATATACGGATAGTAAAATATATTAATTATTATAGAAAAATATTCTGCACAAAAATCATCAGATCATTAAGTATCGTTAAATTATGAAAATCTCTTAATTAACCTCGCTCTTACCGATAGCGTATATCGCCAGTACAGTTTTAGCATTAAAGATTTTACTCAGTTCCATAACGGCCGCGAAGTCGGTTTAATCGTGACAAGTATCTGGAAAATATTTATTTATACTGCTTGCCGGACAGTTCGATTTAACGAAAAGGCTCACTTGATAACGTAGGATAGATATGAACGTCAGTATTAATCGCTTTCGACATAAACATAATAATATATTTATCAAAGGTTGAACAGTCAAACGGGGCATAATACAGACTTCCGGCATATTTTGTTATCAATTATCAGGAAAAAACTTTTTGGTTACAATCATTTGGATCAAAGTCGGAGTCTGTCATACTCATACTGAGTATTTCATTTGGTAACATTGCATACACGAGTATGATATGCAGTGGAATTTCTATAAGTCAAAAAGCTGGAACTTCTATAAGTCAAAAATCTCTACAAGACTGTGGAGTTTTCTAATGCTTCGCCTATATAACTTGAAAACCCCGATAGGCCGAAACTAGGATAACTTGAAGTACATTTCCTTTCCCTTGAGATTCGAGTTATCAAAGTTCCACCGTACTTTGTCATGGTACGATTGATGCTTCATGCATAATTAGTAGGTATAGATATAAAGACTGTTCAGGTATATATATGTTGTTTCCGTAATATATTTACAAGATTGTATATTCAATGCTTACAGAGTTTATAGACTAATTATTATTATACGTTGAGTTGATATTGATCAATGACGTATGGGATAAATAAAAATCTTTTAGTGTATTTACTAACTTTATTCGCTGTGTATTTTAGATGGTGCAATTTCATTATTTAAATAAGGCTCGCGTTAAAATTCACGTAGCAGTCATACATTTTAGTGAAAACGTGTCTGGAAATGGGGGAAAATACTTTTTTTTTTTTAATAGCGGGGAAATAGCAATGAATTTAATTCACATTTTCGCGTTCGAATATATGCGAAGAATGTGCAGAATACAGTAAGGTTCAAAATGGATACCCAGGGAGAAATATTGTTAACGTTGGTGAATGAAGAGCGAGAGGTGTTCGCGTATGAATAATTTTTTTCAATAAACGAGCAAAAGCATACGTAGTGAACAGATATGGAGGTAGAGCGTCGGCCATTTTCGATTTATGTGCGAAGCGAGATGAACCCGCGTAAAATGCCGTTTGAAAAATGAATGAAAATCAATGCAAATACCATTAAATTGCCAGACGACCACACTCCGCCATGAACGGCGGTAGAAAATCGAACTGGTATTGGAATACATGTATTCGAAGTCAACCGTGTGAAACTTCATTTCAAAAGTGAATTAAACACAATGCAATTCCGTTAAACGATCGGTTTATTGCAAAATCAATCAAATAAGGAAAAAAAAATTTGTTTAAACGGTAAAATACCAGGACGCACAAAGGTTGGTAAAGAGACTAGTATATGTATAGATATATGTATACGTATGCTACGTACAATAAATAAGGGAAAAGTAACTTAGAAGTAATTTCACCCTAATTTTATGAAATTTGACAACTTTCATGCTAATGGTTAACAGAGTCTGATGTTTTGATGTCTCGAAAAATTTTTTCGAAATTCAATTATTTTTACTACGTAAGGATTTAATGGTAGAATTTACCAACAATCAGTTTGCGTGGATGTATCATCTTTTGTATTTACTCATTTTCGTTGAGACATTCTTCACGCTGACCGAATGAACTCTCACGAGAGTTTTGTCCTAGGATGAAAATTCTGCAATTGCCCCAAGGGGTGCTTGTAACAAATTACTGAAACTGCTGGTTCAAACTTGGACTGCTGTCAAGTTTCTTTCGAAGAAGGGTTCGATCTTAAAACTGGTTATGTATGCTGTACTAAACACGAATGCCAAAGGAATTCAATTTAAGCAAACAATTCAGTGAATTAAATTCAAACGAATTCCCACCACTTTTCTTCTTAACTACTAACAGAATTTTCTAACGTGTTTATTATGCTCTCCGTTAACTGATCGTTTCGAATGTTTCGGTAAAGTATTCGTCGAGTTGTATCATTCGTGCCAAATCGTAATTGAATAAAATTTACGAGCTTTTTAAACTATCGAAATATTTCGCAAATTTTCATAGATATCTCTCTACTATAAATAAAATAATCAAACGAACTAGTAGTACCAGAATAACCTATGTGCTAAATACACAGCATGATGTATATGTCAAACGTTTATGATATCTCTTGTACCACGTCACTGTAATTCTTTTTCAATTTCTATTAATCTAGAAACAAAATTAGGTGTATGAAATATTAATGAATACGCATTATTGCTTAAGTCATGCATAGTATACAAAAATTTATATTCAGGAAAGATAAGACACGAAACGCTTACACAGTGTTACTGATAAAAGAAGCTAGCAGAAAACATCAGAGAAATATGGACACACCAGGATCGCCCCAGGTTGTTCAGTCACCCGCTACGACTATTTGTAACGCACTTTAACCCGAGTCCTAGGAGGCCAATCGATATAGAGTGGGCTCCTACCTCTAATAGCACTAGACTAACTCGTACCACATGGCAAAGTAAAAGAAAAGTGATTAAAAAAGCAACGCGAAACCTGCAGATTTACGTTCACCGAGAAGGAAAAAAAATGAAATGATAAAATGTATGAAATCTCCC
This sequence comes from Calameuta idolon, assembly GCA_030142285.1. Classification (NCBI taxonomy): domain Eukaryota; kingdom Metazoa; phylum Arthropoda; class Insecta; order Hymenoptera; family Cephidae; genus Calameuta; species Calameuta idolon. The sequence continues at coordinate 207,547 of JARQSV010000350.1, read as the reverse complement.
CCAAAGATTACGGATGACTCGATATACATAAGCCAGTGCCGACGAAAAATTCACGCGCAATTTACTAAAATAAGTAATCTTTCCTGAGCCGTTTGTCAAGCAGAACGAGGTAATTCGAAATGAGCCGTTGAACATGTTTCTTTGAAGAATTTGGCCGATTATCATATATAAAGATATACACGGGTGTATAATATACATACATAAAGTATACGGTGTACACATAAATATGTAATATTAATATGCCGCAGACATAGGGAAGGAAAGTAGAATCTTTTGAGGTTGAATGTACGTTACGAAGGATACTCATACTGACTTTTCTACGCGTAGGTAGTTCATACGATTAAGGACTCGAACCGAGGAAATTATGCAGCCAAGAATCGAAGCACAGAAACCACTGTCCCCAAATGTATTTCACTGAATTGAAGCCTTCTGATGAAATTTCGGTCCTTATGGAGTCCGATTTTCCGATCACTCTCTAGAAAATTGATAAAATATGAGTAAATAAAGATATTGCCACACTGGCTGAAGTGTCATGGCCGTCGCCATGATTTTCACTAATCGTGATGTCGCATTTGTTACACAATTTCACGGAACTGTAGATGAATATCGAAAGAAAAACTCTGTAGGGACTGACAAATTTCAATGAGGAGCACAGCATGTCACTACGAAATCTCACATCAAGCCTATATGAACATTTTTGGGTGCGAACAAACCCAGCTGTCAACGAATATATTTTCCTCAACTAGAACATTCATTTTGTGCCGCAACGAACGCTAGTAGTAGTCTGCGACGTCACAACTAGTCCCATGGTGCGTGAGCCGTGGTCTATGATTATCATTCTTCATTCCATCTTTAATTAAGCAGCGTTTATATCTAATATTTCAATATCTTTGCATCATTGATCCAACCGTTTTGTGGACGTTTCCGTTTCACCTGGTTCATGATTTCAAAGTTTGAACATATTCTAATGCATATTCGAAGCTCCAATGCCAAAAGTGTAAAAAATAGTAAAAACCGAAATATTTTCGCCTCCGTATAATATTGCATTGAGCACTACTGCATCTCGTGGTCGTACAATGATTCTACGGCTTATGTCAACGTGCGAATAATTGTCAAGTAAGTCACGCATGTTTTCACGCTTTGCCACAACTTAAAGCAGTATCGTCGGTTGCTACGGTTCCCCCTTGTGAGGAAGGCGGTAATAACTGGGAATTCAAAAAAATAAGTAAACTAATACGATCTATAAATTGAATTTTCGACAGCATCCGATATCAAAGCGAGTAGAAGATAATGTTATTGGATACAGTCCATGCCAATATTTTGCAAGATAAGAAGGATTTGTGAATAGACGATCCAATGAGCGAGTTTAACCGTGGCAGAATAAAGCGGCTGCAGAGATCACGTACCTGGTGACTTTGACGTATTAAGGGTAGAATAGTGAAGTTGCAGGGCGTAACCACCCTGTCTTATGTATACCTATACAGCGTATATCCTTTCCAACGTTTCCATTACACTCGAGGTTTTCGAGTACCTACATACATGCGAAATTCTCGACGCTTCACGTCACGGAAAGACCGATAGCAGCCTCACTTAAATCTTTCTTTTCCTTGTGCCTTCTACTACACTCTGTACTACATTTGACCACTTGTACTACGCTCGCAATTTATTTCTCGGAATGTCTAGTAGTTTTCTTTACTCATTTTATTTTTTTTAATAGATAAAGTCGAAATTATTCGTTCATCCATATTGTGATGCGAAAATAGTGTAAATTTAATTGATATGTATAAATGAAACGTTAAGTTTTAGGACACTGTATAGCTCTAAGCTGATGTAATAAAATATGTAAAAATGAAATTTAATTGTTACGAGATATTGTAATTGATATCACGTAGTATTGCCGTATATAATTCTTGGTAGGTTAGTTATAAATTATTATGTTTTTTTTATAAATAATATCACCGTATAGTAGACGCGCTATTCTTTTTTTTTGTCTAACCAAAGGTTGCCTCATACGAGTATCAGAATCGTGGGGTGAAAATTGTGACCTTAGGGCGAGTGTAAGGGTTCGGAATCTGATAAAGATCTCTTGATTTGTTACATCGACCCAAGCGTGAGTTTCCTTTTACGACCCTTTCGACCCTCTTGCAGACATATCTCATTCCCCTAATACGGATATGCCAATGTGAGCTTCACGCACACGTCCTCTACCTGTATTTCCACTTCGATTGGATTTAGGGTTAAATGGATCTTGTAGAGATGAACTTGTGAGAATCGTAACCAGTACCCTTAGAAGACTAGATCATGATGTTTAAAGAAGAGTTTGTCAAATATTTACTACAAGTTTTTTTTTAATCTTATTTTGTGGCCCAGTCAGGAGCCATTAAACTCATTGGTACACGAATAAGGGACGAAGAGATTTTTCGGAAAGTTTTAACCTTTTTTTTTTTAATGAAAAAATATGTCTAATCATTTCTGTAATATTTTACAATCTTTCGCTTGCATTGATAAATATTTCAATGTTAAAATTCGTTTTTGCAATTGCAGCCTTTTAAGGCATCATAAACCTGCTGTACGGCGCACTGATAGTCATAGCCATTTTTATAGGTGCAATATTTTTACTCGATCGAGGATAATAACTTCGAAAGTCGGTAGTCGGTACTAGGAGATTGCGACTCCATCACGTTAAGGTATTTCATTGATCCCTACCTGTGATAGAAATACTCGCAATACCTATACTAAACGGTAATACGATTCCATCATTTTATACATTTTCAATATATCCTCCATAGCATTCGTAACTCAAAATACGATGATAACGTATAATATACGTATAAGAATATGACTCAATACGGATTGACATAATTTGATCTCAACTTATACATTCTAATGTATATTTTAATTGTATGAAAGAGATATCGAGAAAAAGAAATTTGTTAAAAAATTTTTTCGTTCGAGCATCTCAAACGCTAGCTCTGTGAAATAAATAAACTTCATTTCCGATAAACTTTTTCAAAACATGACGTACAGCTTTTCATATTTCCGGCAGCAGGAAAAATAGTAAATAAACGAAATCGCTCCAAGTTAATTTCCGGTCGAGAAACGAGATTTATCAGTTTTTGAACGGAAGAAGATATGAAAAATTGTAAATGTCATCTTTGTTTGTTGTTTACAATAAAATGTGTTTGTTTTCATCTATTTCTTACGTTTAAACAAATATATATACGACATTTGAATTACATGAGAAAAATATATTAATACTGTAATGTACGTCATGCTATTGATAAAATAGTAAAATGCAACTAACGATATTGGAGAATGACGATTATATGATATTTATAGTCACAACTGCATTTCGTCGACAACGTAATTCAATCATGTTACCGAAATCGTTATGAAAACTAAAAGGAATAACATTAATTCAATACTTCGCTAATGATGTTATTAACCAACATATAAGCGCATAACACTGTGTATCATCGCAGTTGTGTCTACAATTGAACTTGTGATATTAACCAAATTATATTTATATTAAACCATCCGTTGAGAGATATTTACATTTTTTTTTCTATTGTTAACTTTCAACGAACTTTGATGAATCCTACTGTCGATATCAACGAGACGTATAATACTTATAAAATATATTTTCATAGACGTTAATCTTTATTTGTTCGTATATACGGAATTATCAATTTTCGTTATGCGAATCGGAGAAAATTTATGAGCAAAAAATGGTCACTGTAATCCGTAGTGCTACAGTTGCTCCAGTATAATGAATACTACAAGTGATTAAATGATTCAGAACAAAAGAAGAATCTGTAGGTACTTTCGTATTCTTTTTTATTACCTGTCATAGTCGTACTATTCTGAATGAAGTATAGATACAAATGAGCTTTTCAATTTTTCAATATCCATGTGAAGTATGACAAGCACTATTAACGTCCTCAGACTCTATATATCAAAAAATGGATGTTGACCATACGAATAAAAATTAAAGGACTAAGAACACACTTTTCTTTTTTGAAAAAAATGTGAGTGAAACAAAATATTTTATAGCCTATAAAACCCAATAATTTATTGTAGTCTAAATCAACTTGCTTTACCTTTGATAACAAACAATGATGAGATAATAAGAAACAAAAATACCGATAAATAAGTTGATCACTGATTTTAGAAAAATTTCTCAAAAATCACTAAGATACCCACAAGACTGAAAGTCTTCCGGGTTCCTCGACACGAAGAACACCGTCATGAAAGGCCTCAGTGGCCGACACTTCTCTTACCTCGAAAACGTCCTCGTGCACGAGAACGAGGAATAGACTCGAGATACTTTAAAACACGTGATAAACCGCAAACACGTTAGATCTCTTGAAAGTGAAATCTCACACGTGTTTTTCACGAATTTAACGCTTTTCCAAGATGTAAAAAATAAGACGAACAATTTTCCACGACGGAAACGTAGAGGTTTGCGATCACGTGAAACTGGTACGCGCCACGTCTGCGTGGTCGAAGGGTGGCGGCCTGCGCACTAGCTTCAGCCACTACGGTTCTTACATCCGGGTTACGGCCGCATCTGGAAATCACGATATTTTCTCCAGCACGTCCCGATCGCCGCCGATTTTTTCGACTGTAAATATCTCTCGTGGATGGTGGACACGCTCGGAGACTAGAGAGGTCCGTACAGTTCGACTTACCTATGTCGTGTGTGTGTACTACCCACTAGTTCGCCGGTGAAGCAGTGAGGCTCGGCCAAGAATGGTGAGGGTGTCGCCCGGGATCCCAACGATCGATAAATTCGCGTCTGCGCTACCGGAATAGGCGACACCCCTTAACACGGTACAAACTATATGCACTTCCTCCTTTACTGATATTGTTCCGCGTGCTATAGTCCGTATCTACTATAGCTACCTTAATGCCTTCCTTAACGTATAGGCTGTGACCGCGGATTTTGATTCTTTTAAACATACGATTTAACTTTAACCAATGTAACGTATATAGGGTGGCTTGAATTTACATTATATTTCTGCATATTTACCTATTTATATATTTATTACTTCTCCTCGTAAAACTTTTACTGATCGTTTCATTTATTATGATTAGCTTCATTCTATGGTTAGATAAGCGCACCGCTGGGACTTAATTAGTTTTTTTATGGTATTGGAAAAAAAAACTATTTTTTGGAATTGTGATGATCAGTGTTGTGAAATTATATTTTTTTTAATGGGTCTTCTATTGCATAATTTTGTTATCATTTACACTTTTGATAGAACGGCAATTGTATGTATCTTTGAATTTCGTAATATTTGTCAGTATTATTGCGGAATGGAAAATGGGTTTAAGCTTACTTGGAATTGATATTATTGTTTCAAGTAGTGGTTAATTGTATGATGGGAAAGATAAGTTAGATGTACTTTCTGTGGATTCAGGTAATGCGGAAAAATATTATTTTTGAAATTAGATACAGCATGACCGTGTGTAATGAGATTTTCCTATTACTGTATTACAAATTTGCGGATGATCTAAGTAAGATAATATATATGTATACTGGTATAGGCAAACAATATTTTTATATGTATGAATTGCTATCAATTTATTTTCAGGACAAAAAAGAATTAAACAAAAACGTAAAAGCCCTATGAATTATTTGTTCAGTATTTACTAAATAACAATAATGGCATAAATTGTTTTGAAATGAAATAAAAGTGTCAATTTCATAAAAGTATCAGTTTTCAATTTCAATCACATTTTATTTGCGAAAAAATCTACAAACAAATGTGTACGTGGAATACGGTATTACGTCCGACTTTCAATAAAAATCTCTTTTCCTTACACTATTGCGATAAAAATTCAGAAATGGTCATCATCTCGAAAAATAAAGGTGCTGAAGGATTTCATATCATCACATCGCATCAATTCTTCAATATTTTATCATACAAAATAATTTTTTTTAATTATCATCAAAATTTGGCATAATGTTAATTCTGGCGATAACAATATAATATAACCAGTCTGAAAACAGGTACGGATGGAGTTATTCAAAATAGAGCATCGATGCTCTCGGGCTCGAAGAAAATCAAATAAGAAAATCGGTCCAGAGGTAACGAGGAAAATGTCGAAATCAGTTATGGAAATATTGAATGTCGCGATTGCTCGGAAATTGAATATCCAGTATCTTAAATATACTTTTCTGTAACTGGTACAAGCCACTACAGGACTTGCTTTTAAAATTCTATTATTCTTTAATCCTTACTTGTGCTTTGTGAATTTCTTTTGTAAAAGGTCTTGGACGTCTACGGCATCGTTAGCGATAATTATACAAGAAGTTTTATATAATGATCAGCTTTTCCCATATTTTTTGTTATAACTTTTGCTTGTATTTTCATTCATGTTTTTACTTATAAAAATGTTGGAAAAATAAAAAGTATATTTACATGATTAATGTTAAGGGTAATTTCCCCCCAAAAATATATATTTCTTTATTTTAGAATTTGAAAATATCGTAGTGAAAATCGTCTGATATACAGTGTGTTTAAGTTTGTCTACCCAAGTAAAGATTTATGCATTGTATCTGATTAAATCCAAATATTTCAAAGTTTGCGTAACTTATTAACCACGCGCCGGAGTCATCTTTGTCTCGCTAAAAATAATTATTAATAAACAATGGATTTAAATAAATATCAAACGCTTACGCGGTAGAATAGGATGTTTTGATTCAACGAAAATAATATACGTTTCATGTGTGGTATTTATAAAAACGTGCCGGTGCACTTTGCTATTGGCTTTACTATCCATCAGTATAACACTAGTAGGTACATTTCAACGTGATAAGAAAAATCGCTGCAGTTAAGAACATAAAAATTGCCAATACGGAAATATTATCCATAAAGATAAATGTTTCAATAAAATCCAACAGTCATACTGGTTTTAAATCACGACTATTTAGTTTAACTATGTAATTCTTTCTATAAAAATGCAAAATTTCCATGTATATTTCTGAAAATCCATAACCACGATCTTGATTGATCAACAAAAACAATATTAACAAACTTTGTACTATCCAAAAGAAAACTTCTCTATGGCCCACAAAATAACACATATCTATACGTATTTTGTATCCTATCCATATAAATACCAAAGTCCTATTTTATTACGTAATATTAAAATGTATTGGTAATTAAGTAAATAACGACTGTACTATAAACCCTACTAAAGGGATTTACTTTAATGAATCTAATTCAAGAAGATTCATTTTATAGAACTAGAGCTTAGAACTTGATGGTACGTCAATATAAAAAATGGTATACAATACTGATATACATATAGAATAACAAAAAAGCACCAATATTGTCAAAATTTTAATTTTATCAATATGGACAAGTCGTTTTGCTGAATCCTTATATATATACCTTAATCTTACTTAGGAAATGTCAAAGTGAAGCCGTTTAGACAAAAGTGCAGGAGTCCAGATTGCCTGAAGGAATTATCCTTCTGAGAAAGTAGCTGCGTTTACCCGTATCACCTTTCTACACTCAATCCGAGTGTTCTTCAAAGTTCCTTCCTTTATTCCCTAAGGAGGGTTGAGCCTCTTCTCAGCCCTTGAGAGTTACCAGCGCCATCCATTCAACCATTTAGTAGGACAAGTAGAGAAAAGCATAGCAACACTGGCGCGCTGACTATTCCCAACAATATTCTTTGTAGTTTCACCGCAAGCCAATACGAAAGCTTGTAACACAGCAAGTATCACACAGCTCTCTGTGCTCTCGTTACTTCTGTAAATTGCAAAATTTAAATATTGCAGCTTTTTTCAGATTATTAAAAATTTTCCTTTATTGTTTTTTTTACCCCATGCTGCGATGCAACATTCTCTTCATTTTCAAAAACTGAAAAAGAAAGAATTCTTCTTGTATATGATTTTTGCGGTATTACTTTTTCAGATAAATATAAATACTGACAGATGCAAAATATTGGCTTATGGCCAAATCGACGTACGTTTAATTTATGTACGTTTTTTGCAATACATAAATAGTAAATATACATTTAATATGTATGTATAGATGTATAATTATGTTTATGGAAAATATTTGATATTTCAGGTCATCACAAAATCTTAATTAGTTGTTTCATACAATTCTATTTACGTATAGGGTAACTGGCTTTTCGCACATGTAGAAGATTAAAGCGCCGAATCTGCCCAGTTAGCAAATTTACAATTCAGCGCACAGTAGTCAATTATCGTAGAAACAGGATACTTCGCTTCATCAATTACTGAATAATTGTGTCCTAATAAACTCATCCCGTAATAACATATCACAAGAAGAAACCTGTTGACGCAGGAAATTAAAATACAACAAAGAATCGTTCAATAGATAGTACAATCTAATGCCTGAGGAAATAAACGGGCATTACTTTTGTTATTCCACGTGTCTGCCTTCTACTACATTTTCTTATTCATGTGAAACGCTTGTTTCACTATGAATTAATGAAATACGCAAAATTCAGTATATTAAATTAGAAATAAGAATCGCGTTACTGTCTATCGATTTATCGATAATAAATGACAAATACTAATATCAAAATCAATAAAGAAACGTGCATAACGGTTGGGACAAATTGAAATTCAATAAAAAAAAACTATTCATATAATGTATATTCTCTGAATCTTAAATGAAATTCACTCTTGTATCTAATACCTATATAATATAAACATACGAATTTACAGTATAACAAAAAAAATATTATCACCAAAAATATTCATATTTACCACGCATATCGAATGGAAAAAATTTTTTTTTATCTTGCTTCAGATGCACTTAAAAGGACCATCAACTAAATTCAGTACTGTACTGTGTATCATATCTTATCCAGCATTTCACCCTTTCCGGATGAACAAACATCTGACGTTGGATACGATGAATTTAGGATGGAATTTAAATGCAAATGTACCTTGAGAAGGGAAAACTCTGTGACGAAATAGGAAATAAGAAACCAGAGCGGGACAAACTTTTCTCAGAGATAGAGCGATGCGTTCTTCAAGTTTTCCGAAAAGACTTTACAATTACTAGAAATCTTTTCGAGTACTCAATTCAATGACGTTTAAATTGAAATTCAGTCAAGAGCGATTGTCAATTCTAATCTATAGCCAGATGAGAAATACTCAATGCGCAATGAAAACAGGATCGAGTTCTGCGCCACACAAAGTATAATCAATAAATAGTATTAAATAATCTTAAATAAACATTGCATAAGAATCAACCCTAAACGGTACGAATTGGATTTATAATTAAAAAATAAAAATATATTACTAATACTATTTTAATGGCGCCGAGGTTGAATCATTTCAGGCGCCTTTTGTATGATATATACTGTCGTCGAAATATTTCCGAACAAGACCTATACCTGCACTCAAACCTTTTTGCGTCAGTCTTTCTCAGGCAACATTCGATTAAATCATATTCACGATTTATCTATAGAAAAACGTATATCCCCCTTGCCTACGTCTTGTTCCCAAAAAAAAAAACTAAAAATATCACGGTCTACTTTCGGAAATGTTATCATTCTCTTCTGGAGAACAGCCTCCAATAAGGACAAAGCACGCAGTAGAAGACCTCGAGTCATTTCTAAAGCGTAAGATCGGTCACTGGTAATAATTTCGAAAAAGAACAGGAAGCTGACTGCATCGAAAATCCAAACGCGGTTCAACGAAACTCGTGAAAACTACTGTCAGGTAGTTAGAGTATTCTACTTGATCCTTTCATATGATTATAAGGAGAATTTCTGACAGTGATAAGAAAGAGATTCTTCAATTAAGACTATGATAAGAATCGAAAAATCTAATTGCTATTTACTTCCGGTGGTAGATATTCATTTAAAATTTTTTTGTGCTTTCTGCTCCTGACGGATGAAGCGCTAATCTCGAAAGCTTTTTAGAGTGGAAGCTTGTTTTATATATGGGTATAAAATATAATCTTCCATTATTCATGTCCTGTTTTCACTGGCAAACACGATTGTATATAGCATAAGCACTTCCTTTAATTTTCATAATGCATATTTACGTGGAATTAAATATTCAATAAACATGCACTGCGTAATACGAAGAGGATTAATATACCGAGTGTGATTTTTAAAAATATTTATAATCACAAAATACGTTCTTCGTACATAAAATTTAATTCTCAAAGAATGAGTGTCTCTGTTCTACTATATTTTACAGATATTTCTTCATCCCCATTATCTTCTATTTATCCAGGACGTTACGGATATCAAAGTACTCGGTATTCCATTGAGTCTGTACGGAAAAATTGAATTTCACTTAGCCACTATTCAATTTCACTAAAGACGTATCTTTCTGCACGTAGAAAACATTGAAACTCGTCTCTATCCCCTACACTGTAATCTGATCCATTTTAGCTCATCCTAATTGGATTCTAAGCGGAAAACGGTCGAGAGCTTACTTGGTTCTACAAGTTGGTATTTTAAAAGTTGGCGGCGTCCACGGAAGCGGCAAACACTTAAGATCTACGAAAGCTCCACAAGTACAAGTCTTATTTAAACATGTTATACGGAATAAATGGATAAAAATATATATACAAGAAAAACACGAAACTCCATAAGATAGTGTTATCCAACTGTCAGGTTGGCCAAAATAAAAAAGAAATATAAAATATTCCCCCATAAACGAAATCCATCACAAGTACCAAATTTATTCTTAAAAATCAATTTCCAACCATTTATTTTCCTTTTCAACTCAACCCTCGAAATACGATAACAAGAAGTCAACTCCACTAAAAATTCAACGAACAATTTGCCAACAGAATCATTGCTCGAAATGTTATTCACATGCGTCATTTTAAATTCCAAATAAGGTTTCGTATTCCATAGAAGATCTTAGTATGTAATTTTATCTGTCTGCCGATGACTCGGAGAATCATGAAGGACGTAAAGTTTACGCGTTATGAATTATTTACATTCTAATTTACCACGGTTCGAGTTCTTAATGTAAATTCACTGACAGCATTGCGTCTTATCGTTAACGTGAATAATGATCAGCTACGTCGAAGAAAGCCTCTCTATCTCTCTCTTTCTCTCAGTTTCATAAAATTACTTGATCGCCTCTAATCATCCTCTTCGTAGTGTATCAAATAGCTATTCCCATTGCTGTAATATTCCCATTGCACTTATAGCTTTTCGTAAAGCAAATCGAAACCGAATTTCCTTACGATCAGCGTGTTTTAAATTATCCTTGACGCGTATCTTATTCCCATCTACTGTATCTACTGATTGTGAGTTACCTACTTATAATGGGATTTACATATCGCGAAAAGCAAGATAATTTGCCCCTGAATTCAAAAAATTTGAGGATAAAACCCAATTATGTCATGTACACGAAGTGTCTGACTAAATATGCATATTATCTACAGTTGGGCAATGAAACGGATAGAAATGTAATTTTGAAAAAAGTTATTACTTTAATCAGAGTTCGTTTTTAAGATTAAAACTTTCTTTATTCTGTTAATATTATAGATGGGTATATTGCTATCCATTGGTTTTTATGGACTTTACGAATATTATCTAGAATTCTTTTTAATATAATTTTTATAATGCTATATATTATTTTGTATATGTTATAATAAAACACACGCGCTTCTCAACAGTACAGATTGAGAAGGGTGAAAAGTTTTCTCAATGGAACCCTTATTTGATTGGACTATTACGTGTGTAAGGGGTGATACGACACAAGGGATATCGCCCGAAACACAGGGGTTCAACTTACAGACAATATGCCTCAAATTGATTTCCACCGTAGTGCCGTCTGCTCTGTCACTTCTCTCACTTACATGGGAAATTTTATTTCACGGCTATGATTCAGTTTACGTCTCTTTTATCTTGCATTTGCTTCATTGTCTTATTTTTCCGACTTTACTTAGGAGGCTACAGAGGGATGCTTTTCTGCCAATACCATACAGCAACTTTTTTTATGTGACTTTTATTTCTATCAAATTTCATTCTTTAGACCTGTCATGCCTATATGGTGTTATTGTGCTTTTATGAAGGGATCTCATCTATAGTCATTTTTTTATTAACTTTTTATTCTCTTAAATCTATCCTGCATTTTTTTTAATGGAACTTGGATAGAAAATTATTTACTGTTTAGTCATTACTACCCTATTGCTTTGGCTTGGTCAAAGTTCAAATGGAATACGATATTATAATATTAATTGTAATACATATTGAAGCGAAATAATATATAATATATAATATATTATATTTTTATTCCAGCGTATGGTCTTTCGATCTTGTACAATCCCACTCTTACGAAATAATATACTGTTCATTATATCCAGTAATTTGTAATGTGTAAAAAAGATATAACGTGACTCGCAACAAACGCACCATCTGAAGTTAGCTTGACCAGATAATTTCTATTGCAGAACTACCTACAGGCGGTGCGTTTAATGTGAATGATCCACGATAAATATATTTTTTATATATTAAAAAGCTACCCTATCAATAAAGAATAATAAATAATATTGATGGAGATAGTAAAGACAAATACTTTGAGCCATTCGAAGATTTTCAATATAAAAATAAAATGACTTGTGGACAATTTTATAGAAAGGAAAGTATAGACCGATAATTATATTCACCCTCCTAAGGATTAACCCCAAAAGTTTGAAAGTTCACGGATATTATAACGCCTTTGTGACATTCTTCAAGGGTGGCAAGTCTTATTAACGTCAACATTGCTGGTAAGTGGTGAGTTTGCAATTTTCTAAAAAAATGTCACCCTTAACAAAAGACGATATAATCCAGGTCAAAAATTCATACCGGATACGGTGAATAATAGTTTATTGTTTGGAAAGTTCGCTATAAGCACTACAGATCTCATTTTTATAAGGGTTGATAATACCTCGATGACCCGATGGATTAAAAGGTTCGACAGCTGAAAACACACTTTACATTTTTACACATTTCTCGAAACCCTAAAGTCTTTTATCGTTTAGCCATTTCAGCTCACAAAGTTTATCACTTAATACCTTAAAGCATCTTATTGGTCTTATATTCGTAGCTTGTTCAAGCTCTTAAAAATTCTGTTACTTCCTTAACTGCGTCTTGCGCGAACCAATTCAGCTAAACTTATTGATTATTATGCATTAAGACAAAAATGTTTTCTGTATTATTTTCACAGGAATCACTTAAAATCCATTCAATACCATTGTTCTCCATCGAAAGGAGAGGGTATATGCATTTAAAGTATGATCTTGTTTTACTACAAAACATTGCAAATAATAAACAACCACTCAGAGAAAAGCTTTAAGCTTAAGCTATAAGCTTTATGCGTCTATATACAGTGTACTACTAAATATAGCTGCGTACTCGTTTCCTTCAATTAAAACATAATCCGTATAAAAAAAAGAGTGTAAATTTATAGAAAAGCTTGATAATCCCACTGCGAGTCTAATGCCAATGTAATCCATACTAGTACTATACAATTCTAATAGACGATTTAACGTTGTCAGTACGCAAGTAGATATATTAGATATCTACCGTATCCAATGTACAACTCGAGTAACCATTCATCGAACCGGCTTGATAAGAAGGCTCTCTACATTACCGACAGCAAAAGGCCGATTCTTGCTGCCGCTTTGCGGCGCGCAAACGAAGTTACCTTCTGGTGAAGAAAGAGGGTCGTCCTCGGGTTCCTAGAGATATGAACGCGTGGTTTGCGCGCACGAACGAATGAAAAAGGAATGGCGGCTACGGTACCGTGAGTCCCCACCAGAACCGGAGTCATACTCGAGTATCCCACAACGCACCAAGAACAGTCCTCTTCGTACAGTCCTGACACTCGTTTCCATCACGCTGTAAATCGTACAGAAGGTCAGGCTTCTTAAATCGAACGAGCACCACAAAGTTCTTCCTTTTTTTGAGAAAAAAAAAAGAAACGTTAGATCTAAGACGAAAGTGATCAACTCTAACGGAGTAACATCAAGTACTCGGCCACTTTCTCGAAATGGCAAGGATTTTTTCGACGACAGAATGTAAAATGTGACGTGCGACTTACTCGATACTTTAACGAGTGCTGCGCGGTGTACAGTGCTCTGGAAGCACCATCAGGTACCATGAGGTTCTCCAAAATGTCAGTGAAAAGGACAAATTTTTGTGAGGCCCCGTTTGCCCTGTTGCCGAAGATATGGTGGCTTTTGGTAATCCTCGGTATCAGCGAGGTGAGCTATATTTTCTGTTATTTACAAATGAAAACTTGGGCAAGGTTAAACAAAAATTAAATAAACTATTAAATATATATAGCGGAGCACGATACTTGCTTTCTCATAGATCCCACAGTGTTAGCTATTAACCATTTAATCTTCAAAGTCCCATACAGTCCAACCTTATCACGTATGCATTAACATATTTACGCGCAACGAATACGCAGTACCATCTTTGAATGTCGAATTACAAAGATACTCGCACGTTAGACATAGGGAAATGCATATGTATCAGTCTGCACCTTAATGTTGTCAAGGGTATGGGACGACATAACTGAAGGATATTGTTTCCCTCCATTTATGGAAATATCATACAAAAGATATATTGTAAACAGGACAATATTGCCATTCCAACACGTGGTATACTACGAGGCATGAATTTTTTAACGTATATATTAATCGATAAAGAATTCTCAATGGCGCTACCGCAAATAAAGATTGTCCCATTATTTACATTAGTCACTGGGTCTCCAAGTGTATCATCGCTATTTCTGCTAGAACGATTCAATGCAATGAGGCCTTGATAAATTACCAAGAATTCCAGCGTTCAAGAGAAGCGTAAAAGGTGCGTCAATTCCATTGCGAATACATCTTAAGACAATTTACATAAATATTTTAAAAACAAGTATTTCTTAATTTCAAAAAATATTTTCGCCAAACCCACTGATCGTTGCGCATACGAGAACATACTATTGTTTTATTAAGAAATTTCAAGCCTATTATACCTAAAACATTTTGTATCATTGTCAGACACTTTTTTAATATAAATTATACTTTTTAACACCACAACATACGTAAAATATTCGATCGGCTCGAGAATTCTATCTAAATGTAAACACGATCGATTTAGATATATCAGCTGAAAACGGACCACGTGCGTACCACTTTTGAACACCTGTTGCCGCGCCGACTGCGATCAACCGATGCTCATTTTATCAGGATGATTTGATTAGTCACGCTAAAGTTTATATAGTACAATCAAAATATATATTTACTTAACACTATACCGGAATTTCAGTGCGTAAACTTCATTTTTGTACGATTGGAATATACGAACGAATTTCTGAAGGACCGTTAATCGTGGTGTAAATAACGGCTCGTTAGTTGGGTAAATGAAAGAGGACAAGAGCAAGCGCCGACTGAATACCACGCGAACCACCTTTGTCTTCTATGGTATCATTGACACGTAATGAAGCAACTATAGCCATTTTAAGCAAAACGACCCTGTCATAGATAAGCCAACCTACACAACATCTACCTACGCCGTGTCACCTAATAATTCGATGCATATATATATATATATAGACCTTTTTTTTAAACCCACTTATACTTTTGCAGTGTTACGAATTTCAAAAAGTAGTAGCGTCACTCAATTCATATCCACTAGGCGATCTCGTTACATTTGACAATGATATATGCTAAATTGTATAATCATTGATGGATATAATAAAATATTGTATGACCGTCATTATCGAAGTTGAATACTATTGTAATTATACAATTCCGTTCATGGCAGCAATGGATAAATTATGTTTTACGCAATAGAATTTTTCATTTTCAAAAATACTTAGTTGTACGGTTTTTTGTTTATATACTTAACTGTGGTGACTAAGTAGCAGCAGCCTTTTATAAAGCTTCCGCGAATGCTTGGTAGAATTAGTCTAGTCGTAACGAATGACAGTAGAGAATATCGTAGCATTACCCTACGACAGGAAATTCCAACGTGACGCTACTACTAGGAACTATGCATCACTGTGTTTTCAGCAAAACGTGTTTGCATCTGCGTATAAACGGAAACTCATCCGTACTCATGTTAGCTATGCGTATAATGGACGCTCATGCGTATGGAATTAAAGACGTCGACGATTCGTTTTGAAATTTATTCTCAAGCTGGATATACGCAGAGAAAGTATTATATTATTATAAAAAATACATGCCACTTTTACGTGAATAGCGTACAAAACGTAATATACGTATAAAGGAAATGTTAAAAGATACAACAGAGGTATAACGACACCATAGAATATATTACTTTCAAGTCCTTTATACATATAGAATATGTTATCATCCAAAAGCCTTATATATTTACATATCCATTTGTCGCTGTTAAAGAATAGAATCTGTAGCAAAATAATATTCATAACCTAATTACCATGTAAAGGAGATCCATTTATATAACAGTGAGTACCATTGAACCAAAAAATCGAACCAAGGCAGAGTAAAAAAGCACGTCCATATTATGTTTAAGATACAGAATTACCTGAATACAGAAAAACAATGAGCACCGGTAAGGAAGGGGACGCATCTCATTTATAAGATACCGCATTTACTAAGAAACTTTAGGACCATCATTCACGTTATTATAAAAAGTACAAGACACGCCTGAAGCCCGATGGAGCTGTTGAGATGGAATGAAAAAAATGTAATCACGTGGTAAAATTGTCCGACAAAGTGGTATAGCCCCACGCAAGTTCGTTATCAGTATTATCATTCACAATCTCGAATATCGCTATGATCGATAAAATCCGAAGGATTGCACGTAATGTAAAGTCGTATCGTGATATTTTAAAGTTACACGTTCCCAAGAACCTGTATGCACAATAGCACCGAGTGCACTTGCACGTGGCTACGTGAATATATTAGGTATAGTATTATGCAGCTAACAATAGTCAGTCAAATAGTCAGACAGTCAGCCACTCAGAGGATCATGATTTAAATCCTTGGCATTGACAGGGCAGACCTGGTGCGAAATCTCTTCACGCTTTGTGTACGATATACCAATGGCTTACAAGTCCTAAGCCGTCGTGTTAATGTTCGAGCAAACGCGAATCCATTTGGCAGGGTCAGACCTTGTGCACTTATGCTAGAGAAAAATCTGCCCTTAATGGCGAACTGGGTAACGCTGACATGCTGTTCGTGATAAGCAGTGCTTTATGCTGGTATTTTTACTATTAGTTGTTACCGGTCAACTATTCAGGTTTAACGATTATAACTATACAAGAGTGACGGGGGTAACTTTTTGTATAGGACTTAGGATAAAAATACCATTGAGCGCCATGCTTCGTAAAGTGTACAGTACAGGGAATGCGATGAAGAAAATTTATAACACGAGATATTTTTTGTATTTAATTTCAATTACGAAGTTTGTCTCAGTTTTTGGTCGGAATTGATCTCAAGATGACTATTTAACCCTTAACTGGCGAAGTGGGACTGAGGTTCGTACCGAATGTTACGGCACTTTGTACTGGGGTGGAGGATGGGCTTTTTCTCTATCTGCGTCAATACTGTTAATATTATTGAAACATTAAAAACGTTTCAGTCGATTTGAACTACCGGAAGTGGTCGTACTAAATTTTTGGTAAAAAGCTAGTGAGCCTGAGAAACTGGATGACCTAAACTTTTTCAACTATCTGTAGTTAGGGACTAAGGCGAACGAGTCGTTCACGTAGCTATAAATTTATAGTAGACGTTAGTCCATTTTTTATGGTTCGAATCAGATTGGGCGAAAGAGGTAATTTCATATTAGTTTTCATTGTAAAGCATGTAAGGTGGTGGTGCGCACGTTTGAAGTAACGAAGGAAAGTGGAAAATGATTTCTAACGGTTTTGTTGAATGTTGAAAATTTTTTATTTCTCCTACGTTACGGTATTTACGGAGAATCGTTTCAAAGAATGGAACAGTTGGTGGGTAAGAAAGTTATGTCAGAATATTCTTTGACGTGTAATAACCAACTGTACGAAACGTCGTCGTTGCATATGGGTATTTATCGATTATGGCTACCGACCTTGGGGGGTCTAGATGATCTTGTAAAGACGATCCTCTTCCTGCTATCTACATTTCCCATAATCGCAGTAATTTCACACAATTTACTTTCGTCTATTGCATGTACGAGAACACTATGGCGGATACGTATAAGAATATAAGGCGTCTATAGAAAAATCCCGTTCCACTTTTCACATTGAATTAGTTGCTTGTATATTTTTTTATACCGACGACTAGATTAAGTCATCGTATATCGTGAGATATACATGTAGCATAAAAGACCTAGCAAATAGATTTTCATTTATGAGACTGCATGACGTCATTTACGTATTACAATATTTTTTTGATATTGATTATTACTTCCAATAAAAAAATTCATAACCTTAATTTTTTGTCTTATGCTCATAAATATTCGAAAGCTGATCTGAGATCGTAACTCGATACGAAAAATCGTATAACAAAATCATCAATATATTTGATCCAACATGGGTGCACCAAAGGTTAAAAACAACATGACGATTAATGATCGACAGTTTCTTTTAATGAATCGAAGTGAAAGTGTAGGTGAACAGCTGCCCTAGTACTTTACTTCCAATATACCTATAATATCTTTTCACGAGATTCTTTAAACATACAAATGTAAGCATTATTTTCAGTATTTGAAAATGTCAACTATTCACTGTAAACAGAAACCGAAAAAAATTGTTTCGTTCCCACGATGAGAAATCGATAATTGATTTTCATAAATCATAATGAATCACGCCGTAGATCAATCATAATCGAATCAACATCACCCATCACCTAAATCCTTCACATGAGCGCATCCAAACCGAAATTCTTTTCACATTCCCTCTCGGAGAAAGTGAACGTCAACCTCGGCCATTGACCATGACGATGAAATACACTCTAGATAAGCAGCCACCACGAAAGCACTACGATAATCTTAAAGCTATAGCCGTAGGCGTGAGTGCCCCTTTTTTTCTGATCATTACTTCAAAAGGGATTGCATCCTTACGTCATCAAGGGAAAGTTTCAATCGGCCGGAGGGCGACCACACAGAAGACAATAAGACGAGAGATCTCGACATAATTCACTGGTTATTTCTACCATAAGAAAATATATGCAAATACGTCTCAGATTAAAATTAAACCAGATTTTTAAAATTTATCAAAAAATGTCTGTTTACCTTTCATCAAAGAAACTTGATTTCCCTTTTCTTTTTAATTTAATATTTCTCCATTATCAATCGTGCTCACGTGACTGGAATAAAAATTCAGGACACGGTCTCAGTTATCGGCTAAAATCCATAAGCCCCAAAGCGGTCGAGCGGAATTCTGGAGATATCTTATTAGATAAGTTAAAAAAGAGTCGTAGGCAATCCTAGACGTGCGTATCTCTTTAGCTCTGAAGTAGAGACGTGCTCAGCACACGGATCGCGCACTGACCCTCGGGCGCGTAAGCACGCGAGATGCGTACGATAAACAAGACAAGATTAAAGTACGCAAAGACTCTTCCCGTTGCGGTGGCATTGCGTGTGAAATGGTGATGGAGACGGAACGATAGTAAAGTGAAAGCCAGACACATATGCTATAGGTATATGTTTGTATATAGAGTAAACGAGCGAGAGTTCTTGCAATATATTTACATAAGTTTCTGTTGATTAGTTCGAAATTTGTTCTATTTTTTTCATTAATAGTTTTTTTTTCTACTTACAATGTACAGTAGGCGTAATAGTAGGTTTAACACGGTCGTGTTTTTAACGAAAGGCTTCATCGGCGAATACCTATTTGCTTATAGCTGCGCCAAGGCTCGTAATACGTAATCGAGTGACGTGTCTCGCAGGCATAGTCATTTTCAGAGGCATACGTTATCCACGGTTCATGGAACGACTGCCGGCGCAAAGGCCGAAGACGAATCGGCGTGCTGTGTGGTAAAGTCGTAAAGGCATGAGGAAGTCACGTACCGCTAGAACAATGCACCTCTGTCACCTCAGTGAACTACAAGATACCGACACACCGCACGGACTCTTCTTCTTCATCCTTTTCTTTTTCTACTTCTTATTACTTTCCAAAAGTCGTGGATCCGTTGTGGAATCTTTAGATTGTAAAAATTATAATTTTGTTTTTATAAAAATAAAGTTTCGGAAAACTAAAAAAGATGTTCCGTCGAATAGATACAATTTTTTACTACCCACTTCACTCAAGTTTACACTTCAATTATCATAGGTGCACATGTCAGTTGTTTCACGTAAAAAAATTATTATTTTTATTCGTAGTATAATAATTCGTATTGAATAAATACGAAGGTATATGAGGATTGGTAGAATACAGAGATTCGTTTTTAAAAATTTTAATTGTCAACTTTGTTTCCGTTAGGATTATTGTACGATCGTTGCGCGCATGCGCACAAGCTCTCGCGTTATCTTTGCGAGACCAACGGCAACAAGAGTAGTGTATGTGTAGACGAGTTACGAGGCCCGTTAATGTCCTGCATTATCAGTTCTTTTACTCGTACGATCATTCTCACAAGTGGTCACATACGAGCGGCCTGTACAATCACGCGCTTTGAGAAAGTATTGATAGCCAGAGGGCTGACCGGGTCCCGAATTATCTTGCGGCACGGCACGGTCTTTGTAAGGCCCAAGCTGATGCCGAAGCTGAAATGCGTGTTGTTGACCCTCGCTTGTTCGATGTTCCCAGTCTAGCCACTTTCATTCCATTATTTTTTCTTCACTTTTTCTTTCTTTACTCTTTTTGCTTTTCGAGACCGGCGAAACTGCTCTTTGTCGAATATGCACCGGCAGGCAATACTTCCTTCGTCGGGAATGCATTCCCAATGAGGTCTTATCCTCCTGCGGCGCATTCCATGAATTAATAAGAAACAACCGAAGCATTTTGCGATTGATATAAAATTATTTTTTTTATTTAAGGATTTACGATTAATGAGTTTTGCGAGATATATGTATCAAGGTATAGGATATATATAGGATCTAAGGTACATCTGTCCACAGTGAAATATGTGACTTGTGTTTCTGTTATGTATACTTTTTTTAACTATAGCTATAATGGTACAAGTTTGCAATTCGTTGTAATCAATATGTCAAATGTACGTAGATATGGCAAAAGGCGTGGGATTTCGGGAATAAAAGTATTGTACGATGCACCGCGAGAACGAATAAAGTAAAACCAGTTTGGTCGACAGGAGTTTTGAAAGTTATGTCTTGGCTGATTGCTGCTCGCTGGCGTCCATACGTGGTTGCAGTGCATCGCAAAAAAAGGGACCTCTGGATACGTTTCGTTGCATTCACTTTTACGTTGTTACCGACTCACGTGTTCTTGGAAAGCATGTTGCATACAGACACACGGACATATAGAAAACATACCTGAAGATTTACGATATCCAAATGAAATTCACTTTCGCTTCGAGCAACTATGCAATTAACGGGAAAAATTGTTCAATATAAACGTCTATAGTTTAATTTTTTGAAACCGACATTAATAAAATCAAAATGGCCGGATAAGTGAAATTTCTTTGAAATACAGACATTTTTCTCAATTCATTTAATTGCATGTACAATAAATATTTGAAAATATTCTTAGCGCCTTCCATTTAGTATTGCAAATACCGGAACTGATTGATCCTTCTCACATACCTGACTTTATAACACAAAATAATTTCGTACACAGCTTTCGCTCATGAGGGAGTAACTGCAGCTCGTTTGCATCGAGCAATTTGCAGTGGTCAGCGTTAAACTCAAAGTAATCTTAAGTCACAAAGGTGCAGTGCCAGATGACCATGTAAGAGCATGGTACGCCGAGGGTGAGCGAAGGATCCACCTTTTGCACTTATTGCACTAGCGCGTGCCAATATATGTCTTCGAAGCATACATACTATACGTATATATGTATATACTATACACATTTGGGCAAGCACTATACGGTACAAGCCCACACTTTCTACCTCAGAAGCTCCCGCCAGCACTTCACGCATACTCGGAGGCTATTGCTGAATATACACCAGGACCATCCTTACTCTCCGAAGGGATACTTAAAACAACAAGAAACGTACCTCCTTGCTTATTTTGCCAATTGAGACTCTGGCAGAGACGACTGATGGGAAAGAAAGGTAATTTAGGATTTTTAATATGATCCAGGACCCTCTTCTTTGCCATCAACCCACGTGTCAGTTTCCAAGTCCCAAACGATTATCATATAGAGATGGTATGGGGTAAAAACGGCGACCTGTCTTCTGCAGCCGACTGTCCCATGAATTGGACGGGTTCCTAGAACATTGGCTATCGACAAGACGAACGGTGCCCCAGGTTCTCGTCTCTTTCATTGTTCACGAGCCAATTGGTCCGATTCGGCTCTTTCCGCGGAATGAGAGGCGCTTAGTGTGTCTGGGCTCGCAGACGGCTAACAAAACACCTCGCCAAACTACTCGGCCATTTTCGTAGGAACTCGTACGGCGGCCCTGCTGGCTGCTAGCTGCCGTGAAACATTCTCAATCAATGACCAAGGATAAGAAGTGGGTTGGCCGTCTGAAACTGAAAGTTGGCGTGGGATGACAGCTGCAAGACTGGGACCAGTCCTTGCTTAGTTAACCTCAAAGGAAGCGTAACGAGGCAACGGAAGATAACCAATGTGGTCGTACAGTGTTATCTGATTGCAGGGAAACACTATAGAAAATTAAAGAAAAAAAAAAATTAAAAATTAATACTAGACACGTACCATGCGTATGTCGGTGAGATCTATCAAGTAATTCGATTAATGAGCACATCAATGGGTATGTCATTATTAGCCAGACAAAAAGGCGTGGATGCGCATCATCGTTCCGAACCATTCTGATGATTTGATGGGAGTCGCACTCGGTGAAATTCGCAAGAAAAACTAGCTCAATTATTGCAGCGCACGGTAGTCGAACGTATATCGATTCGGTAATCGAAATCGAGTACAGCGGACTGGTCGAACCGGTTCGATTTAGTCGAGGTGCGCAAAGATCGTCCGATACCCACCGAGTTCGGTCACAGTGACTTTTACGCAATTTACTGCGTGTATTGACCCTTTTGACCGAAAAAGAAATCTCGTGAATATTTTCGTACTAGATTTCGTCACCATCGTATATTAACTCTATGAACGTGCGATGTTAATCTCGGGAAGAAGACGAGCATTTACACACTACTGAACGATACCTAGCCTCACAAAAACCATAGTAATAAATTCTACTCTTTGTTAACTGGGAATCTAACACGATACAAGTCATCTGTAGATACATTTACAGTCACTGTAATATACACGTTCACGTATCCACAACGAAATAAAGGTTTCGTACAGTTCAGGAGCAACTATTCTGATCTTCCACTAGTTTATCGCACAGGCGTCCATAACCTCCTTGCGATTTATCATGCTAATGCACGTTCAACGTTTGAGTAATAACGTTTCACTTTTGAATTGACTGCGTCGTTCTCCAAGACGAACGTGAATTTATGACCAGGTATAGATATACTAGAAAGAATCCGTATCCAACAACTAGAGAAATACACTTACATTCAAGAATGTCAAATAAGCGCCTACGAAACTTTCAGCGACCTACGGATCCGCCGTCCTTACGTACAGGTAACCAAATATGTCCTGGGTTGATTCGTGAGACTGGATATCTTTAAGAAATCCCACGCATAGCTATATTCTATATGTTCATTGCTGAGACAATTCTTGTTTATTATTATGTTTCGTGTATTTTGTGATGCGTGATTTTATATATTGTACGTTCCACGCATTAAGCTTGTGTTTCATGCACTACTCATCCGGGCTTTTGTATCTAGTGATATATGCATGATAGGTATTTCCATATACTGAGCATAAAATCGAGCATAATTACGTAAACAGATGACGATGGAACGATTCGCAATGAGAACTTGGCTGCACGACGTAGGAAAACATTATGCCAGGAACGGATGGCAGATTTAATTATAGCCAGGGGCTTTGTTTGGCTAGTTCCAGGTCAGTGGTCAGCTGCTGGATACGGAGTTCCAGCCGACGGTGACGGCGACTTGTAAAGCTGGCACCATGACCATCCGCGTGAACGTCAATCAAAGTTTTGTGGGTGCTGTGCACGCTAGAGATTTTCGAACGCCACCCTGTATGACCTTTGGCAATGGTTCTAATCATGCAACATTTGATATCAATTTACTTGCACCTAAAGGCGCTCCAGAATACTGCGGTGTACTTATCAATAACGTAAGTAACCTTATCCATGTCAATGAATCCTATTTTCACTAGAATTTTTTGAAATAATTATTACAACTTACCAAAAATATATCCATTCACGTATCAGACTTTTATTTCAACTATATATCCTATACACTTTTCAGAATACGGAAGAACGTTCGGTGCCCATTGCCGTCAGGATACATAAGACACTCGAACTGGCGGATGACAAGTTTTACGTTATTACCTGCGGCAAAGCAGGTTTCAAGAATGCCAAGTAAGTCTTGACTGATTGGAATAATCTGTTCTGTCAACCGTTTTAGAAAATATAATCAAGTTAATAATAAATGTCTATAGCTGTTCTCAAGTTATTATTAACGTTGTATTCCAATTGTCTTCTAGTCAAATTTTTTTTATCTTCGCCTTAGAATGGTAGGGTTATTAATGTTATTATCCTCATATTTATAGGCTAGTTATACGATTTGCGTATTAACCAGTCATAACTTGTAAATGCGACGTATCTATTACTACCATATACACGAGAGCACGATCTTCCATCCAAGAAATAGAATGATTCTCGAATAGCCTTCGACGTCTACTTATTCATTCATGTAAAGTAAGCTCGCGACATCGCGTCGTAGAGTCGCTTCCAGTGGGAATTACCTTTCCGGTTGCTTGATGCATAAACCGAGAAACAGCTGCTACTTGCCACGTGCTAATCGTGAAATACATGAAAAATTATGCGAGAATAAAAGAAAATTTTTCTTTTAAATTACACATTTACATAGTTATACAACTGGTCTTTGATAAATATGTCATTTATTACGTGGAAAAGAATATTAACAATCTATCGAGTCATGCTATTCTTATCTTTAACTTTCGAATGAGCTAGAAAGAATTGACGATTTTTATTTTTCAGGAATGAAACTTCACTTGTATCATTGAGGCTTTTGGATGATGGGCGACGTGTACAGGATGCTATCTACGGTCACAACTATACTTTGCGTGCTGAGATCTCACGGCCAGATGGTTTGTAATGTCTTATCCTTTTATAATATTTATGCAGCACTGCCAAGTCGACTTAACATATTTATAAGTTCCGTTTGCCTCTAACCGTACCAGGATTCACAGCTCCAGCATGAACTGTAACAATACGTTTCCTTAGCAGCATGAATTCTATTATTATCCAAAGAATTTCATGAAATTATGTTAATCCGTATATAGCATACAACCATTATTTCAATACAAAAAAATTCTATCTATTTACAGGAACGTACGGTATAAGGGTCAAATCCTGTTTTGCGTTCAACGAGAAAATCTCTAAGGTCCCATTGATTGATAATAGAGGGTGAGTTGTTAATTGCAATATATAATTATATTATAGTAGGATCTTATCTTGAGAAAAAAAATAAAATTTCTTAATTTTTACATACTTCATAAGGCCTATCTTCTATTTAATTTCATTGAGGTGGTCAACGTGAAATAATCGAATGTTACGTGATCACTCGTCAGACCAGAATCGCTGCGCCTAAAACCTCGTTCGTATTTCGACATGGAAGAACGTACGATTCGTTAGCGGGCGCAATGGTATTTGATATTTTAATGGTACGATAGAACGTGCACGCTTGAATGCATGCATGTCAAGGCAGCTTCCTACGGCCCCGCCTTGCATGCCGCAAATCGCTTAGCCAGGAAAGTTTCTTCTCAGTTTCCACGCGATATGTGTGTAGACAATTGCGTATCATGTTCACATGTCTAATTTTAATAGAATCAGTATGGAAAATTTGGTATGATGTTCAAAATCTACAAAACTAGGTTATAGTACATTCACTTACGTATAGGTATAAAAGGGGCATAGTTAATGGCCAAATTTATTATCTCAAAGAAGATGGTGAACTTTACTCAAAAGAATCCATTTAACGTAAACATCATATAAAAACGAGACTACTAAAACTTGAGAAGCTCTTTGAATTTCCTGACCCTGCTGTGGCTCCATCCGTGTTAATGTCCGACCGTTTATGTTCTTTCCAAGATTAGCTAATATAATACTCTCGTTATGGTCCTGCAAAAGGACGAAGAAAACGGAGGTCAGATGATGCTTAACCGGTAGAGGGTGGAGATTCAGTGACTCGTAAAATTGCACTTATAATATATTAATACTAATATCAATTTGGTATAATTATTTCTTTTTTTTCTCTTCCACGTTATTTCATTCCATCTTCTATTACTAATAGTGACCTTGCGTTGTATTACTTTCCTTGAAGAACTGGTATTGCCTTCCTTATGAGTTAATGATCAGTCAGAAAAAAAAGGATATAACGTTACGTACGCGGACGCATAGGATGCAAGATTAAGGAATGTTTTTAACTCTACGTGGTAAAATATATTTAAACAATTTTTTTTCAAGATGTCCTGTAAACGCACGAATGATGACGAAATTCGTGTTCGATCCTACGACTGGTCAGGCGGATGCAACACTCTTTTCAATGTTCCAGTTGCCTGACAGTCCCCAAGTGCATTTTCAGTGTGACATCGCAGTGTGTAAAGGTGAGTATAGTTATTGTCTTTAACCATAAAATGGTGTCAGAAAATGGTTGAGTGACGTTTCATAATAAAATTAATATTTATCATTGACTCGATGCGAAACCAGTTTGCGAATATAGGCCCTCGTCAGTCACGGTTTATTCAACGAAAGATCCTGCCCGGATAAGAGCTCGAAACCCGATGGGAGCGCGCGAAATATTTTTACCGGTCTAGCAACTGCCTAGCATTGTATTCAGAATATTACAGATAGCACGTAAAACTTGACAACGCTTACCCATAAAACTGTATTTATCGTGACCACCTCGCTATAACATTTCCAAGAGGCGCGCGAGACAGCAATAGACATTAATTTCTGTTTATCGGGATTTACTAAAACTCGTTCTACGATATTGCCGTTGTACATTTCGAGCGAGCTAGTCCACATCCGGTTTAGCACAGCTTAAAGTCAATAGAGAACCACAGTGAGAATGGCTTGTATATGGCATCTCACGAATATAACAATATTACCGAGTTAAAAAGCATAAGAAATTCTAACTAAAGACAATATATAACTTAACACCTATTTAAAACGTTCTTTTTTTCTTTTTTTATTTTGCTATATTAATCAAGAGAACAAAAGTACAGTCTCTTCAAAAAAATTATTCTTTCCCACAGAAAGCTGTGGAGTTCCAATATGCGACGACGACGAAGATACCGGTATAAAAGGCGCATCCACAACTGGGCAGAACGTTGCAGGTGAAGAAGGAATTCTTCTGGCTGGTACCAGCGTGTTCGTCCTTCATCCTGGTGCAGAGCTACGTGAGTATGCTAATGTACTAAGGACTAGTTAGAGTTAAGATAAAATCCATCCGGCAAACGTAGTCGAAAGGGAGCAGTTTCGTCTTGATGGAAGTGATTAGGCGACAGAATCGATCATACCAAGCAGACATGCCTAGACATATCGTTTGGAGACCGTTAATTAACTATGGATTCTAATAGCAATCCTTGTCAACAGTTATTTTTAACGAGAGCACATAAAGACTAGTAAACATACTATATACATATGTATATGTATATTATATATACATTACATATATATACATTCGAGATGCGCTTAATGGCAACACGAACTATTCGTATTACATAGTAGGCATGTAATTATTCCTAGTGACTGATGTGATGTTACCGCCTAGTCACTCAGTCACATTTGACTCTGTAATATGCTCGCTGATTTTCTAACTGTATCTAATGCTCAATTGCACATACACGCATCGTATTACAGAGATATCTTACGTGTGCGTATAGAACGTATCGATACGTTACTTAGGCTCTCAAGGGTCTATACACCATGATGGTAGGTACCCGTAGGTTTACATCGCTTCTACATCCGCTTTAGAAAGTTGCCCCGTTGTTGACACAATAATGCGAAAATAAATTAGCCTTTTCGTAACTCGTTTAGCTATCACCGAACGCTTCTTGCGGTAACGTGGTAATCGTGACGCAATTAGTACGAATGCTGTTAATTGTCGCGTTCGATGCCGCGGGAATTAGCCATTGAAATACCCTTGGTGTTATCTTCATTGAAAATAGTTATAGTTTGAACTTATGGTTAAAGACAATAATTTGACCACATGCGTTATTTGGAAACTTTTAAGATGAAGTTAAAGAGTGAACGTACTTGATCTTTTCTTTTTACATTAGATATGATTTTGTTATTTGAGAGTTGAACAGATTTTAGTGTAGTTTTGTCGATGATCCAGAATACAGGCTACTTTTGTACGTTTGATATCGCTTCCTAATTTATCATCATTTTTTGTATGTAATATCCGTGCGCCGTTCCATGTACCATTTCCGTATTTGTTCAGGAACTGGTGTTCAGTATCATTGCCGCGAATAGTTATATTGCCATTTGGTAACGAGCTTTTAACGGCACATTTGGAAAGACTGGCACGGAGATTACAGACTCATACCTCCGTAACATAACGTGGCATAACAGAATAACGTAATAAAGCATTGATATTCTACGAATTTATCGTGACGCAGCAAGCTGAGAAAACGCAGAAACGTCTGCTGAAGACGAAGAGTTTGCTGGACATTCTTGGCGCATCGAAGTGGAAGGTGAAAGTTAATTACCAGCAAGTAGTAACGATCTGTCGCGTGACAAGTCTCTTCCTGTGGCAGTAGAAGAAGCCATTTATTTTATTTGCAAAGCACTACTCGAGCCTCGTCATTCGTTGCTGCCTCGTTTAATTATTACACACTCTTGGGTAATTTTTTGTTGCCATGATTTTTCTTCATACTTTTTTTTTCTTTTTCTTTCATATCCATACAAAAACCTGATTGGCCTTTATGATAGAACCATTCGTTGTACGATTACAAAGAGAATCCCATTAATTACATTTTATTTGCCAAACAATTGCGCAACAATTTTTTTGAAAAAAAATATTTAATTATTACATTACTTATTGTATGATGCAAAAGCATCTTTTTTTACATGGAATGTATTATAAAGGTATTATGAGATAATTACGTCGACTTGATTAGGTATTATTTATAAAATATGTAGATATATCTTATGATTTCAACTACAGTCTGAATCGTAATTAACAATTCGGAGAACGTTTCTACGCGTCTGGAGACGACCCTTTGTTGCGCGATTTACGTTCAGTCGCATGCAGATAAAAGTAACGCGGTTCGGATAAGCAGTAAATAATATTCGCCACAGGCATTTATGGTCTCGTATTGGCATTGCGTAGCGAGACGTAAGCGAGTGGCGTCAATCTGCCCACCGCATTGCGGGAATTCTCATAAAATATTCCTTGCCATATTCTATGCTGCGCATACGAAAAACAGTGAGTCGAACAAATTCAAAAGACGTGGTATATGTGAATCTGTCATACCAACCCTTGTAAGTAAAAAAAAGAAATAGAAACAACAGTAGTGACCAACGTAAAATTAAAATGCTTTGAGTCTTTGAGACTAGGGTGTTGTAAAAGTTAATTAGCCAGAATAATCATGAGCAATGTTACCTAATTAGCGAATGGGACGTTCCGCAGTTGGCTCCTATTATATTGCAAAGATGCTTCTTATCTCGTTTGATCCTCGGATTTCTAAAGCGAGTGGAAATTCAAATGGCAGAAATTCACGATCGCATTCGCACGCATGAAATATGGCGACGTATCTCTTTGGCGTCGAGGGACATTTAAAAGCTCGTTTGTGGAAGGTGGCCGGCGTGAATAATGATCTGGCAAAGTAGTTAGTTCTGTACTTGACAGAAATAAGGATATCGTCTCTTTGGTCCTCGCTCTTCCTTGCCACTAGATCTTACAGGACTCGGATGGTGGGCGGTTGAAGTAGCCTCCATTACTTATGTCTACAGCAAAGTGTCCATCCAATGAACCACCCACATGACACTTATGTTCCTATCATCCGGACGATTAAGTTCCCCTGTAACAGATTTATAATTATACATGTAATTGGTTTTCTTATTTTCGAAATTATGTCTAGATAATGACTATATTACATTACCTACAACCTCGTATACCACTGAATTTCATGTTCGTGTCATAGTAAAAGTTTGTCCAGACTTTGCAAGGTGCAATAACTCGGCTAATCTTCTAACCTCAGTGACATAAATCAGTCATGGTATCGGTGCCTATTAAACTAAGAGAATGGACCACCGATAATCTTTATTTAGGATCTTTCTTGTTGGCGAGATTGCTTCTCTTGCGCGTACATGTAAACCGGTCGGGGTGTGGTTCACTTTGATCCCTCTTGGTCCATGCTGATGTACCGGTTGGTTCGAATGGTCACATTGGGCCCCTCTCTTCCAACATATATGCGCGTAAGCTCCAATGTCTTTGGCCAAATGTATGGTACCTATACATGCATCTACTGTTCAGCTCGAAGGAATTTCGAATGGCTATTAGGAATTCGTGCATTGCAAGTACGCCATTTCGAATTCAGTCCGGGTACCAACGTGTCGTTAAATCGTGTCCACACTTCGTAAGAGGCTTATCCGTTTATTTTTTCAGTTTATACTTTACGTTAGACTTTGGATTTCTGCATGTTATATACATTACAAGATTTTGTTTTATATTACTTAACACTTTACTATAGGATATCTTCTGGTTATCTGAAACTTTAGAAAGTCTATCAATGAGACAGTTTTATTTGGATTAAAATTTTATAATTACGTCACTTGATTTTTGTAAATTTCTTTCATAAGGGTGGGTCGAGACCTGAGGAATTTCGCTGATAATATGTTTGACAAGGTACGTCCGGCTTTGCGAAATATTGCTGGTAATGATCGCGTAAAAATTATTATGGACGAACACACTTTACACGGAATGTTTACTCGTCGTTCGTAAATCATTGAGCATACAAAGAAATATTTCCTCTTTGTCTATCCCATGTAGTTCTTATTTAACTTTTGACAGAAGAACGATCGGTGTGTGTCTTAAGATGAATCTTTAGACAACGTGTAAAATTCTTTTCTTTTGTTTACAGCCTATCGGCCCTTGTGCGATGATGGGAGTGTACATCCACCTTGGCTTCTATGGCTGGCTATAGCTCTTGGTGTCCTGTTCCTTATCATGCTCATCATCAATATCTTTCTTTGCTCTGCAATGTCCTGCAGTTGCACTCGCACCGAAATCATCGAGAAGGAGCCATCCATCATTGAGGATTACGATCCCTATCGTAGCTGGCACGGATCTCAATACGGGTCGAGGTATGATTTAATCATTGTACTAACGATTCATCACGTACTGTGTTAAGCCTACTACTAATATTCCAATCGATATCGATGACAATTCCAAGAGATCATACTGACAATTAATTTTACATATACGCTCAGTTCGTTTACCGAGGTCCACATAAAAAATATTCAACGTATTCATGAATAGATCAAATGCGTCTGAGACGGCAGGTACATTTATTTTCCCGTGTTATTTCCATTGCTGTCTTAGACACTTTTTCCCTACATCCATCGCAACTCACTTTTTGCAGTTACGGTTACTTGGTAGACTAGAAAAAAAAGTTTTTTACTACCTTTTGAAGGAATTTAAAAATTCCAAATGAAACCTCTTCATCCATTCAAAGTCTACGCTCGGTCTCGCGTGTCTGCTCACAACGGTACGTATCCCCTTAAACATCCCCAGTACAAATTACGGTCAAAAGTTTCTCGCGAACCAGTCAATACTAAATAGGGTTACCGATATCGATCCAAGTCGATCGAAGTCGCATACGCTGTTTCGTAAATTCCAGGCAATTTAACTTTCACATACAAAGCAGACACTTTAAGCGATATACCCTGTTCCAACAGGACGGTTTTTTTGGCGATACTGTATTTTTTTTCGTCGATATCAAGTTATCCAGTTTCCCTAGAGGTATGATACAAGCGACCCGCCTCAACCTACTTGGCTCGAATCGACCTTCTGGTGTTGTAACTGATATCAGCACCTGATACCAGACACACGTGCGAGGTCAAGAGTTCCTCAGTACTTGCACGTCGTATAAAGGCGCGCTCGAAGCTTTATAAATAAAATTACCCACAAAAGTTGAACCTGCCCACGTCATATCCAATGGTAACATCCATCCTTCCATCCTTTATCCCTACTTCTCCTTCACTCCTCCCTTCATCCACTATAACAGAAGCTTCACCATTCGTCTCCAAATTTTTTATTCCTGATCTGTAACTATACGCCTTACATGTTCCCCATGTAATACGCGCACAGAATATTCGAGCGTACGTCGTTCGCATTACCTACATTCTTCACATTACACGGCAATTCCAACGACGGCGTAAAGTAAGTCAAGAGCCGGACAGGTGCGAGAAAGTAACAATAATACGATACAGTCAGTTACAGACTGCTCTCAAGCAGAAAAAAAAGTAAGAAACATGCGACTTGGATGCTCGGTTTCTTTGATAAAAAAAAATGTAAAAAAAATCAGCGCCATGTTAAATAAGCAGGCGGGTATAGGAACTGAGAGATCGAGAAGAACCGAGAACACGTAAGAGCGATCATACAATTTTAAAATAGTTTTCGCATCGGTACGAATATAATCAGCAGAAATGTCCACTGTGTATAGATATATACGTATATCAACGTAGGCAGATACTGTAATGAGAAATTCTCGATGAACAAAGGAGAAGCTGCGCGTCATAAACATCCTTACATAACAAGAGACTCCCATGCTTGTGTACATTTACGTTACACCGTCCTCATGACGCGTAATCGGATCGCTCTACTACAAAGCGATTTCCGCGTTTCCATAAATGCTCCTCCGGTGCTTCACCCACATTTCTATGCTAACGACGCGGAAGCGCGCTATGGTGATTTAATTGCATTAATTAAAACGGAGATGCCGATTTCGTTTGTGAACAATACTGACCGCTAAACGGACAATGCTGTGTCGATGTTTAATTCATGGACGGATGCAGTACCTTATACCGACTCTTCTCGCATATTTGTGCATAGTATAACGGTTTGCCGATCTACCGAATCGTTACTAGTTTATGGTGTATAGTAAACCGTATAGTTAAATGCAGGAATTGTACGGTATATTCAATCAGCACGGATGCGTTGGTTGAGTCTATTATTTTCGAACGAGAATCTAAATATTGGACTTGTTATATCAAGGGGAATTACAATTGAAAATTG
Source organism: Calameuta idolon (assembly GCA_030142285.1). Lineage (NCBI taxonomy): Eukaryota > Metazoa > Arthropoda > Insecta > Hymenoptera > Cephidae > Calameuta > Calameuta idolon. Next base: position 174,127 of record JARQSV010000350.1, on the reverse strand, counting down.
ATAGAGTTGGAAATGATTTTCTTAATAAATCAAAGAAATAACGTGGCAGTGTTGATTCTGGCAATATGACGTTTATCGAAGGAATATTTACTATTTCAGATATTCCCTGAACGGAAAGCCTGGATACGCATCAGGAGGTTCCACTATGAACTCGACAAGATCGATATCGACGAATAGCGATCATTACGCGATCGTCCATTCTCGTCCTGGCAGTCGATACTCTGGACCTGGTCACAAGCATCAGCATCCTCACAGAGGTCCACCGTCCAATATTGGTTCCCATTATTCTGGAAAGTGAACGACGCGGTAATCCTGTATTGTGTGGATAAACTGTCGACTCTCATTCTTACACTGCGAAGATCCTCGTTTCTTTTACGGTTAATGCAATTTACACAGAAATGGCGAAGCTCCATTCGATGATTCCAAGGAACGTTATAATATGAGATCGTTTCAGTAGAATGTTCCGTGAACTGGTCAGATCGGTCGAATGGACAACTATTTAACTTACATTCCTTAAGCTCTTAAAATTCTTTTGCGTATCTGTTAACCCGAAAGTACGATACCAGCGATCGCATAGCTGCGACTCGGTATGGTTAAGTCGTTGCTCGTGCGATGCACATGTGAATGCAACAGGCTGAACGGCCAAGTGTTGGTGCGTTTGTATATCTATGTATATCCGTTGACCAAGGATACTAATGCGAATCGTAATATGTCTGGTAGAACGTAATGCCTTGTTTTATTGTTATTGTGGACGAGGATGACAATCCAATCCGAATCTCTGAGTGGCCATTGCTGAATCAATTGAAGGTATTCGAATTTAGATTTTACTTTAGAGTGCTTACGAACATAGACACCAGTTATTGATTAGGATAGTTTAATAATAATATTAATTTTGAATGAGCCTGCTGAATGGATTTTCTTGTATATAAAATTGACTGTTGAATCGGAAAGTGAATTTATCAAATTGACATCAGTTTTTTTGTTACTCTCTTTTGTCGATATCATTAACTAGGATAAGCCTATCCGTACCCTGGAGAAATATTTTTATTTTTGACATTCTCTTTTTGGGTTCTGCGTACGGAAATGCGAGAGTTAGACGAAGATATGGAAGAGTTATGAAATCAGTGAATTTACGCTATCATTTGGCAGGCTTGAGTTTGCCAGCGTTTGAAACGTACTGATTTGGCAAAACTATTGATGATATAGAAATTTAATTGATTACGAATGACACAAGCGACAGTTCGGCCGTTTCTAACAATTTCGTGTATGAAATTTGTACTTTACATTGTGTCTTTTTTGTTGACAATGTTTAACAAATGGGCACTGCGAATTGAGTAATTACTTACTAGATTTATAAAATAAGATCACGTCTTTACGTAATGTTTTATACCGCCCAATCATTACACTGTTCAATTTAAAATTACTGTATTATTTTGTAATCTTCAATTCTAATCGTTTTACAAACCAATCTGCCACCCGAATCACTTATCCCTTCTTCTGGATATTTAGATAAGAGGTAAGTAATGCATAATTTTGAAAAAAACCGTATTTAATGATGATAATTATTTAGTAACATTTTTATTTGCAATAAATACTAAAATGTGTCCATTATAAATTTGAAACAATAGATAGTAGGATGATATATACATTATGTTACTATTTTCGAAAATAGATTAACTAAAAATAGCGAACTTCTACAAACTGTATCAGCTAAAACGCACATTTGCGGTTACAAATGTAGCAGTACACATTTCGAAAATTTGATATGACAATCATTGAATATCTTTAGATTGCACATCGAACGCGCATATTATTCTTGTAGGTTTCATTTTCATTCGTAAATAAAAAAATTATCTTTGCCATTTCAAATTATATCAAAACAAATAAAATACCAAACTCATAAAACAAGGTAATAAAATTAGAGATGAAAAAATTTCATATCTACTGATAGCAAACATAATGTCGAAAATATTACCATTCAAAATCTGGATACTTTTTGACAGACTTCTAATACTGGCGGAAAGCCTTAGCTTCGTGCAGCAGCTTCACACCAACAGGCAGCTCGCAATTGTTTTGAGGTATGCGTTCGGTCAGACGCAAACACGTACACGGTGATTAAAACATATTGCAATGCGGGCACGTGGGCCCTCGCAGCCATGTGGTACCGGGTTCCCGACCGGGTATTACTTATTTTTTCTTTAATCGGGTCACGTTGCGACCACAGAAAAAATTGAAGCAAATATTATTGGAGAAATGCATTTTAGCAAAGCGAACAAATTATACTAAATACGCGAGAGTTAGACTCTCAAATTAGATTCACTATACGAAAGACCATGGCCGTAGCGTACCCTAAGGGGGCTCAAGGCTCCCGTCGGGAAACCCATAAGGTTCTGTTGTGACCACAACTTGAGCCTGACCCACTGAGAAAGCTCAGCGGATGAGGCGGAAGAGCAACCCCTGACACCATGGTCTGTACGTGTAGCTGTTCTAACAGACTACTCTTATATGACTACTCGAAAGAATATGCTGGACCCGACCAAAGGAATAGCACAATCAAGACACGCACAATGGAAAGTGAGAGGGAACGGAGTGAAACGAGAAGACAGAAAGGAAGATAGAAATAAAGAAGTTAAAAAGTAGAAAAGTAAGGAATAGAGGTATAAAAATAGAGAAGAAATAAGTTAAGAGATAAATCAGAAAGTGAAGAATGAAATATAAAGAAATAAGAAAGTAAACAAGAAATAAATATAGAAATGGATATGAGGGGTGCTTCCAAGAGACCAATATAGGAGACCGGCTCGAGGAAGAATGAGCCCTCTGACAATGAGTCCAGGCACTGCCTTAAGCGCTCCCCCCACTACCCCGCCGCTCCCACTCGCCGAGTCCTGCGCGATGAATTTGCGCGTACATGAATTTGGGCAACTTCCAGTACTTCTAAATATTCTTGGCCAGGATTTCTTATTTAGTTATTTCCACATGTTAACATTTATCTATATTGATTAATTAATTATTTTATTATTCGAAATTTATTAATATTTCTATTTGAGCGTACTTTATTTTCTACAGTTTACAATTTCAATTCAATTTTTATCTACTCCGCATATTTTGCGTGATTTTAATTTAGCTTCAATTTTATATTTTGAATAACTTTCAAAAGTAAGTCAAGATCCAATAATATTTAGTAACATTTGCAAAATATTATTAAATGTTTCGAATTTTCAATATTTTTGTGGTACTGATTTTTTCCATTGTTGCAAAGCTTTGAATATTAATTCTACTAGAAGCGCCAGAGATGAGTAGGGAGATTGTCAATGAGCCCATTTTCATGGTCCAAGTTTTATTTCGGTGTCGACGTGCCACTTGACGAATGAAAGTTTCTGCATTACTGACGTATATGCATTTCTCTAATAATTTTTGCTTCAATATGTCTGTGGTCGTAGCGTGACCCGATTAAAGAAAAAATAAATGATACCCGGCCGCGAACCCGGTACCACATAGCTGCGAGGGCCCACGTGCCTGCATTGCAATATATTTTAGCCACCGTGTACGTGTTTACGTCTGACCGAACGTATACCTCAAAACAATTGAGCTGCATGTGGCGTGAAGCTGCTACACGAAAAAAATGTCTTCGTTATTATGTTTGCTATCACTTATCAGTATGAACTTTTTTTTCATCTCTAATTCTATTAACTTGCTCTGTGAATTTTGTATTTTACTCGTTTCGATATAATTTGAAATGGCAAAGACAATTTTTTATTTAAGAATGGAAATTAAACATCTGTAATAATATTCACGATCGATGCGCAATCAAAAAATTATTGAATGGTTGTCACGTCAGGTTATCAAAATTAATATAGCGAATCATCGTGAAATTACAGGACACAAAAAACGTCGCAGTTTCTAAAAAATTTTGTTGAACTAATCAGTAATCAATTAAATACTGTTGATCAAATTCGTCGAAGTATCGGAAAGTAAAATACGTTAAACAAGTCTATTTATATTTATCGATCTGCTAAACATTAATTCAAGGGTATCAAGTTTATCATACATATATTTAGATACGCATTAAACGAAATTCTCATAATAGTTTAGCTTCACGAAGCGACCTGTTATATGATGATTTGTTATGAATGCAAAAAATAGTACGTTTGAGCATTTATACACGAACAAAATAATAATTGATGTCATTAGCTTTGAGCAAATTTGACTCATACCGCAAAAATAATAGTCACGCTGTACGAATAGTAGTGCAAAAATTAGATGTCATTCAAATTCACTAGAAAATTGCCTAATCATTTAACTAAGAATAATATTGTCTGTCACTGAAGATGAATAATACAATTCGATGTTTATTAAACCTAAATATGTAGTTACGTAATTACATTAATAAAAATTAAAATGACATCAGTTGCATATTTGGGTGTTACAATAAAAAATCGAAAATTAATTTTCAATTTAATTTATAGATTTCAATGCGACTATCTCTATTCGCATTTGTTAGTCGATGTATATTGTATAGTTACAATTGAAATAATAGACATTGTTCCATGATGTAGAGAGAAAGATTTTGAATCAAGGCATTATAAATATTATGGCTGTAGGAATACAAGAATGAATTGTTTTTACATAAAGAGGGTACTTCTTCGTTTGTACAGAACATCCGGTGTCAAATACTGTTGGTGTTGAATGTCGTATAGACTACTTGATTATAGTATATCAAACAACGTAAGTTAATATAAAGTATTATTTATGCGTTCAGGACCCTTACACCAATGTAATATTTTATTTTTATCTAACAATAAGTTAATACCGTAATAAATATTCTATAGATAAACACGGGATGTTGACGAGTCACTGGATTTTCAAAAAATGTTCAATATCAAAAACACAGTATCCCTATTTAACCCTTTACACTCTATACGCCAACTGAGCTGACTGTAATCGAGTAGGCTGGTAAAGCCACATAAAAATATGCGCCAAGCATAAAGAGTTAAATGAAATAATCATTAAAAGATTATTACATATAAAAACAATAGAATATAATCATAGTGTTTTGTATGTTTAAAAATAATATTGCCAAAACATATGATTATTTTTCAATTCTTTTAGATCTTGCGATACTTGTACGGTACTGAAATTATTCATTTATTATTGAATTATATATAATGTATAGCATAGTAACTATAGTATATATTCTGAAGTACACTCTTGCACTACGACGTCTGTGTGCGATATAAACTAATCAAATAAATAAAATATTTCAATTTATTTTTTTCAGATCCTTATAATCAACACAGATAGTCATATGATTCATAACCTTCATATACCACCAACGCTTGTTTCGTTACGAAAGACGTTAGCAGCTAAGTTATTAATTACTTGACGCCTTGCGAATTCTCTAGACGAAGACGCTGATTACAAAAAAAAATCTACTTTATGTTTACTGATTGAAAAAAAAATATTTCAACTAATTAGGCCACACCCGTGTAATATCATAATTACTGTAAACAAGTACTACGCGTCGTTGCATCGTATGATTTTCGTGTATGGCGAATTTTGAAAATTTCTATGCGTGCTGTGTTACGTGCATTTTTTTTAAATAATGAATTCATAATGCTACGACTTTCGAAAGAAAAATGTTTCGAAAGCTAAATATTATCGAATGGAATAATAAGCTAATTATGAATAATTGTTTATAAGGTAATTGTTATAATTATACTACATTTTACAATTTTTAAAGCGTCATTGAATCCTTTCAGAATGCAAATTATAGAAATAAAATTTTATATAATAGACTTATGATGATTCTAGTTTCCAATTTTATAATACCATTAATCTACAAATATTAATTAGTCTACTGCTCACACCTTACTTGAAAATAATAAAATCACATTCCTTATGACTATTTGTGATAATATGAAAATGGGTTCTATAACGTTGGTCATTACCTAATCCTGCGTCATTACTTGAATGACTCTATTTACTTTAAATATTCTACTGACCTTCTTTACGAGGGAAAACGTTGATTAAAGCTAGGTAAAAAAAATATTTACCGTGCGAGTGACTAGTATTCTTCAATTATAATATGAGACATTTAAATATTTAAATAGTTAGAAATTTGAAAATTATTGCTGTAACTTAAAAAGTACTTTACACTGTTTAACGTCACTTATTGATAAGAAATGGAAGAATGAAACCACATGAAAAAAATATTTGATATCCAGCAAGATTTCTTGCATTCTGCTTAACATTATAACGGTAGTTGCGTTGTTTTTCTTTTTGTATAATAGAAGGAACAAAATGCGAACATTTCGAAAATCAATTAGTGCGCGTATCATGAACTAGTATACTTTTATAAAATTGTCCAATTCACTAGATTTAAAATATCTCTATATTCAAACAACTAAATATTTAATATTTGAACTTGAAAGATCATATCGTTTATGTAACATCCTAATAAACAGCTTTTATTCATATATTAAACTTATTTCGTGTTTAAACAATTAGTGTACTTGTATGTATACAGGATATACTTTCTAAAAAACTACCAAATGTTTAGGTCGCTTACAATAGAGAGTCAATATTATACGTTTTATTAATATTTATCCTAATTCTTCATACACGTGTCGATCCGATCGACAAGAGTCATTGTGACAAATATCAAAGACAGTAAAACGAAAGTTCCATTTGGTAATTTACTCTATATCTTCCGTAGTCACGAAAACTTGATCACAAGAACTACGTTGTATAATTCAATTTTCATATAACTTCGTCAGCAAAATCTATTCTATCGATTTATATACAAACTTATCAGTTTTGATTTCCGGCAATCATGCTGACAACTCACGTATTAATTAACAAATAATTACAAGAAATGATCCCATAAGCGGCACATTGTATAGTCTGTCTACGAGTACAATGTGTTTTTTTTTACAGTTTACAACATTAGCAAATCACACGTAGCTCTGGATACAATTTTTCTTACAAAGCATGCATGTACATGGTTTAGTACTGAGATCTATTTAATTTTTCTATTTTAGCATATACTTCTGTTAGTTTCTGGAAATCCGCATATGATTTACTAAGGATTACATTGTTTACGAACTGTCAAAAAACACACTGAACTCATGCACTAACTATAAGAATAATCCATTAAACTTTCCATAAATAACTATATTAAACGTACCGCAATAAATATCATATTAACCATAATTTGTATGTCAAAAAATGCATATACATGCATAAAAAATAGAACATAATACGATTAATGCAAGGAATACGTGTCATCCTGTCTGACACATATTATATTATCAATATACAGATTTTTATTTACTCATTGTTCCATCATATCTTTAACTACTGTTTGCAATGCTCGAGGGATACATAGTGGGCATAATGTTTCTACTTTACTTGATTCAGTCATTACGTTTCCAAGGAGTTCAGCAGTGCATGGAAGTGATACCTGGTCTGACATCAGTAGCTCTGCCTCCATTGTAGGACCAGCCTCAGATTGGTAGTTAGAAATTGGGAAATAATGGCCACAGGTAAAGACCATTGTATCTTCCTCTTGTGAGAGAAAACGAGATACTTCTTCTGGGTCCTATCAAATTAGACAGAAGTATTTTATTTAATGCAAACGTGAATAATTTTCATTCCTGATTATCTTATTTTTAGGCTGTTCATAAAATAATAAATAAATGTAAGCCTCACTAATTGTTCAGTGTAACTGTACAGACTTGATTATATTATCTTGAGGTTTTCTTTTATTAAATTTACCTTAATGTGTATATATGGCTTTGGACCGTATGGATCTGATGTTAAGGTACTCATAACGCCTTCCATCATTTGTTCCGGTGTTTGGTTTTCACTGGAACCTGGATAGCCAGTAAGTGGAGGACCGTAATGTTTGGCAGTTAATACAGATAAAAGTTCTATGTATTCTGGAGTGGGTTTAGCTATGGAAATGACAAGTTATTATGAGTTATGCATCAAGATCGGATTGTGTACTTATCTTTTTTTTTTTTGTTAACAGAGTCAAATAGATCAATTTGCACATTAATATATAAAAAGGTAAGTATTTTTTATTGGCTTACCTTGACCAATATGACGTAAGAGCATTGAACAAACTTGCAGACAAAATTTGGTCGACAAAGAGTTCATCATAGCAAGACTTTTACCCTCTCCGTCATTTTTATTCGTATCTATATTTTCATTCAGTTTATTTTGACTATGGAGAATAAAAATATATGTATATGTAAAGCATGATAGTAGATTCTAATATGTCCAACAAATAGTCAAATGCTACGTATGAATTACGAAAATGCAACGCCATGAATTAAAGTGAATGATGCGAAGGTGCAGTTTTTTCTTCTACTTTTTCTAGGTTATCAAAAAAAAATGGTGTTACGAAATATAAGTTTCATTAATATGTTGTGTTCCCGGGTGAACTCATGACGGTTCATTGAAATGACAATATGTCATTAGCAGATGATACCAGGAATTTTTTAAGTAGTCAGAATTATTTTTAAATGTATCAATTCAATGAAAGTGGAGGTATTTAGTAATTATAATTTGCTTTGGCAGTGAAGGTGCCTTTTTCTAAAAAGTAGATGAGGTTCGATTGGTAAAATGGTTCATGAAATTAGTTGATTAGAAATTGGTTGCTGGAATCTGAAGTAAAGTGGTTGGTCTGTGAATTAGATATTCAATACATAATTTCAAAAGCGAAACGAAACATATTTAATCCAATAAAATTCCCATAAAAATAATATTTTTAACTTGTTCATGCGCCATAGTACTGTAGTATGTCATTTTATCTGATATGAGCATGTTTTTTCAAAAATTCCTTGTCAGTTGTGAAACGCACATGCTGATCTAATGAAATATGTAAACTCACCAAAAAAGCAGCAGACCCAAGGGATAGAATAGTTTGTTCATATGCTCGAGAAGTACATTTTCTAAATGTTGCATGGGCAAATTATATTCAATCCAAAAATCAAGAGCACTGCGTAATACTTCGCACATCATGCTATGCGATTCTTCTTCTATGTCGTTCATATAAAATTTCACGATACTGCTAGCCTCGTGCACTTTGTAATTCTCCTGATTACCAATATGATCTTTGTAGACACTCCGAATAGCAGTTTCTGAGCCCAAATCCTCAATTTTTTTCATTACGCCCAAAGTATTCACTATCTCGGAAGAATTTTCAATATCTTTATCGTGATTGGAAGAAGTGGCGCCGTCATCATTACCAGAAACAGCATTATTAATGGAACCAGCACTATTATTAGCCTCAGTATCATTATCAAGAGCATCTTCTGTAATATCTAACGAAATATCTTCACTTTTCGCATCATCGCACAACTCTTCCGAACCACCTTGACAATTAAATGTGTGCAATTCTTGCTCCAATATTCGGAAGCTATCCAATGATCGACTAGTTGACATTTTTGTAGTTTTCATAGCTTCACACTCTTCGAGCGTTTCCACCATGTTCTTCTCCACATGACGATCAAATAGTTCTGTATTTTCTTGCACGAGTTTAATTTGTGACATGGACTTCTCTAGAGAGGATTCGTCCTTTGCAAAATCCTTGTTAAGATCTTTCTGCTCCTCTTGCAGCTCGCTCTTAGACGCAGATGTATTTTCACGTGGCTTCAAGTAGGAGGAGTTCAAAGCTTTTAACTGATAAGAAAGCGCCTCAGAAAAATTACGATCCAATAGAGCCAATTTCGAGCACGCTTGGTAATTGCCCATTTCCAAACACTAAAAGGAACAGTATTATTCTCGTATAACGATTAAAATAAGTAGACTATCATATAAATGATTGTGGAAAATAACAAGGTAATCTACACTTGCTACTAAAAAAGAAAGTAAGACTGCATACTTTGTTCATGATTTTTTCACTGTCATATAATCCACTGTACTGCTCCAATACGTAATGCAAGGTTAATTCACCCGGAACTTTTTCAACCACGCTCAAGGGACGAACGAGTCCCGCCAGAGGAGTAATGTCGTAACTCTGATAAGTAATTATAGGTGTCGGTATGTTCGGCACTTGACTAGGTGTATCCATAGCGGTATGTGCCGCATGAGGAAGTCGCACGATACGCCTGGAGGACTTCAGTAAAACAAGTTTTTCATCCGAAGCTCGTGAATCTTTGGCAGGTGGCCGTCCCAATTGCGCCATACTGTTCCCGCCCCACGCAAGAACCGTTCCGCCTAAGTAGAGCAATAGAAATTAATGAAATTTTAATTTCACAGAATCACTAAACGTCAAAAGATACGAAATAGTTAAAAACATTTATCGCTAACCAGGCTGTACGGCAACTGTGTAGTCAGAACCACAACACACGCGAATTGTTTTTATCGTATGATTAATCATACTCCTGTCTGTTCTTTCGCTATAAGTCGTAGCCTCAGGATCGCTTATATTATCAGAATTCTTTTGTGCGTTTTCAAAATTTGTATTATCGGTATCAGGAGTTACACTCCTCTCTTCTCCTCTGAATGTGTTAGTCCTTGGAGGTACTTGTGCCAGAATTGATGCTGGATTATATCCGAGAGGTGTTGGTATAGCCACGACACGTCGAGTTCCATTACCTATTTGACCATCTAAGTTGAGACCCCACGTGTAGAGGGAACCATCTTTTGTTAGTAGAGCCGAATGATGACAGCCCGTTGATATCTAATGGTTTGTTGTTTTATAAGTTTTACTATCATAATGATAACGCTTATAATTATACGACTAGGAATCAGTATATCGCACCTGTACAATCTGTCCATTAACTAAACTTGTGTCGACAAGAGATGGTTTCATATGAGTCTGTGCCTCCTCTAATAAACCTATATTCATACTTCGAAAGCTCGGACTTTTAGGAAATCTTGTGCCATTAGCTAAGTTTCCTTGCATTAAAATTGTGCTGGTAGGGCCATCTTTTGTTTGTACAGTATCAGAATTTTGTGCATCATTCTGATCCAATTCCGTTTTAGAATCAACGTTATCTCGATCATTACACCTTTCGGATTCTAAATTTTCAAACTTCTTTTCTAAAGCCGCTTGTTGAAGTATTCTAGACTTCTTTTGTGCTTGTGCTTGTAGCCGTAACACTTGAGGACTCGCACCCCACGTATACAATTTGTTTGTGTAACTTACAGCAAGCTATGAAATATAAGGACATAAATCACAAAAACAAAACAATGAAACTGCATATTTCTCAGATTATGGATTAGTAAAGGAATAATAATTCTTAGAAAAAAGCTTACATTGTGAAAATATCCAGTTGATATTAACATAATTCTCTCAGGTATCAGTGATACCTTCATCGGCAATGAACTCTTGTTGTTAGTACCATTTCCTAGTTGACCAAAAACATTGCTTCCAAAGATGTAAATATGTCCATCTGCCGACAGCGTCATTGTATGTGCATGGCCAGCACTTATATGCCGTATAACAATTCCAAGAAGACTAGTAACTAAAGTCGGCATGTTTTTCTCCTCTGTGTTCCCATGACCTAATTGACCATACACGCCCCAGCCCCAAGTAAACAATCGACCATCCATTGTTAATGCTACAGAGTGATATTGTCCGGCTACAGCATCCACGATCACCTCTTGCGCCAAAGATGAAACAAGTTCAGGACTTGGACATTGTAACACTTTGCCAAGTCCAAGTTGACCAAATTGATTGGCACCCCATACGTAAACACCATTATTAGTTACTGCTAGAGAATGGCATTTACCACATGATACACTGAAAACTTCAACTTCCATGCATTTGAAGAGAGATACTACTTGTGGAGGTCCATACTTTGTGATAGAGGGACCAATACCTGAAGGTAGAATTTAAAAAAATACAATTCATTTCTAGATTAGAAACCTTGCAATGTATATATATGATGTAATTTCTAGAACAAGTATTAAAATCAAATGATAACAGACCAATTCTATGACTCACCTAAACAACCTTGTACGGCATTTCCCCATGTATATACATTGCCATTTCTAATTAGCGCAACGTGAGAAAATCCAGCGCTCAAGAGTCTCCTTCTAAAGTCTACATTGGTACTGATATTGTCGCGATCCTGAGGAATAAGAAAGAGTAATAAAAACAATTTGTATAATACTGCGAAGACTTTAAAGGATTATTGAAGACAATTTATATTAAATTGCGTAATAGAATAATGAATCCATTGCCTTTTCAATTCCCGGTAGCTGAATTTGTCGCATAAGTATCGGATTATAACATAAGTGAAGTGTTCTTTTGTGTATAAGAGTAAGTAATATCATTAAGAACGTTTGTATGAACTCTTCCAATAGTGTGCCCGTTTCCTCCTAAAATGATTTGTATAAATCAATTTGTTAATTAGTAATAGACTCGTTACGAGGAGTATTTCTATACTCACAAGCATTTCCGACATATCTAATGAGTCGCACTGACTAGATTGTGAACTACGGGAAGTAGTTCTACGTCGAGCTTTGCAACGAATCAGCAGAGGCCTTAATACCACGTTCGTTGGATCGTATAATGAAATTAGTCTCTGCAATAATAAAGCGAATTATATCACTACCTGTGTATCTTAAATAGAACAAGATACCGCATATAATTAGGCCTAATGACATATTCAACGAGCTAACCGCGAGATGACGGGTTTATGAAAACGGCAACGTATCACGATAAAGATGTGGGTAAAAATCAAACTGTCTCTTATAATACATAACACTTACCTGAAGAACAAAAATCTGCAAAGTGGTAAGATGGGTAGAAACGAAAGTCATATGACTTCTAGCTAGACTATGGTTTGCTAGCAATGCCTGAATTAAACTTGGTTCACTGAGGCATATTAGTAAGCCATCTGAAAATAATGAAGCAAAATGTTCGGAATGGCGTGCAAGGCTCAATAGTCTAATAACTTTTGGAATTCTTACATTTACTTTGACAAGGTAAAAGATTTGAATTACTCGAGTTGAAACCTTGTACAGCTTTCAAGAGAATATCCAGCACTTCGGCGTAAAGACCTCTTTGAGTGGCCAGATGATGTAAAATCTTCCAAAGACCAGTTTGCCCCGCGATATTGATGGCTAATAGTTCGTCATAAAAAAGGTTTGTGGACAAAAAATATCTGAAAACAGGTGTTTGCTAAATGCTTTCCAAAATATGCATTGATTAAAAGTCAACGTAGAAACTAATACTCACAAAAAATCTTTATGTATATGCTTCCACTGTTGTGATGAATTTCTCAAAGTGAGTTCTGTGAATGCCAAAACACTCAAGTTACTCAAGTGTATTCTCGTGGCCGTTGGTAATTCACTAACTGCTGGAGGTGTCAAGCAATGCGTGACACAACTTAAAAGTTCTGAAGTGTGACCAGCTGATGCGAACTTCAATACACTTTTTAATAATCGACACTGAAAGGAATTTTATCATATGTTATATGAATTTTAATGAAAGCTGCAAATTGACATTATTTTTACTCACTCTAGATAATTTATATAAGACTACTGCTTGAGAAAATTCCTTATTCGACAGGAGTATATCTCCAGCATGTTCTAGTAATTGTTGTACATTCATTCCAAATACTAGAGCTAATCGACTTGCCTTGTCAACCTCTTTTCTTTGAAGTACCAAATCCATAAATACCATTAGTAAAGATTTCCTATAGTATTACATATGTTAAATAAACTATATTCAACATCATTTCAAATTAGAACTTCAATTATGAAATTAGTAATTGATTAAAAAATATACTGACCTGAGAACAACTCGATATACAGCAAAATTAGTAACAATTATACAAGTATCCACTAGAGGCACATCTACGTTAAGGTCCTCGACCTTTTTCGGTAACGCATCTCGATTTTCGGTTTCCGTTGGGACTTTTTTTGATTTTTTCACTTTAAAATCTGTCACTCTGTACACCTTATTTATAAACTCCTTAGTATTTTCAAATAAAAAATGTCCGATCACAGAATCCTGATTAAAATTGGCTTCTCCCTCTATCCGACTTTCGGACAGTGGACAGGAAATAATATACAATGATTGACGTTGAACATCCGTTATATAAAACAATCGTTGTGTTAATAATATATCCTCAGAAAGTGGCGGCATTTTGTGTATGTACAAAGGTACTATGGAGACGTCAGTTCCGTGAATCTAAATGAAACAAGTTGGTAATTCAGTAGTTATACAGAAGACTGCATAATTCAATTGATTACTTACTGTTAAATGATTTGTGGGCGAATGATAACCTGTATACAGATGCTGGCCTTGTCTAGTATATTGTGGCGCAAGGAACATATCTTGAGGAAGTGGCTCAGGACTTAATGAATCTGCTGATGCCTCAGAATATGTTTCACTAGAAGTAACTTGTATTATTTCTTCAGTCCCACTACTACTGCTGCTGTCTGAAAATAAAAAGGTTCCTATTTAGATCAGTTATAAGTGTACACTAATAATACCTCACTTGTTGATAGAGTGGATACATTTTTTATTATTTGACTCATAATTTACATGAGTAAAAAAACTGTAAATATAAATTACATACCTCGTCGTAAAACAGGTCCTGTTAAACTACGACTTCTAGTTTCAGCCAATTTCTGCTTAAGCATAGCAAGTTTCTCAACGGAAAGCTGTTTCAGACCTTGCAGTCGTGATCTTGTAGCAGGCAAAGTTTTTATCTCATTTTTGGGATTACTATTTGTGTTTGGTAAAGGATATGAAGGATGAAACGATTTATCACTGTTAAGTGGATAAACGTAACCGTTTGTGCGTTGTTCCAAAATCAGTCGCCATTGTTGTCTTGATTGATTTGTTATTAAAAGCGATACAACGTCGAGGCTGTTATCCTGGCAAATATGCAGACTAGAAACGTTTCCTTTAACATGTGTTAAACCTACTTGTTTTCTACTTTCGAGATCAACAAGTACTATTTCCCCGTGTTGAGTTCCTATGATAGCTATGTCATTAGATTGTATTACACCTTGCCACCACACCAACGCGCTTGGCCTATAAAATATTTTCTTATTAATTAGAAATAGCACAATAAAAAATATAAAAACAAATTTAGAAAATGAATTCTCTGATATATAAATTTTCTGATTGACTTACCTTGAATAGGAAGACTGAGAATTTAAAGATGTGAAGGACGTTATGTCATTCGTTGCCCATTTCTGATTGACAGTAGAACTATCATCCACTAGTGCTAAAGCTGGTACTATATACAATAAACCATCGACACTGACAACAAGTAACCATGAACCTGACGGATCAAAGCATAAAGCTGCTATTGCTTTCTGTGGTGCTTGAAACCATGGTATTCTCTTGATTATTGGTGGGGAAGAAGCTTCCTTCAAATAATAAAATCCTATATCTGTGTTTCCAGTAGCAAAAGCTAATAATTGTTTTGTTCCAATTTCACAATGGGCACTATGGTAAATCTCATTAGCTTTAATCAAGCATTGCAGTTCAAACAGTTTCTCTTCTAAAAGATTTAACGATGCTTGTGAGCCTTCAACGGCTCTTTCCTCAGCCATCACCACAATTAGTAGAATTCGCTATGTTTGCACATATTAACTGTAAAAATAAAAACTATGATCAATTTTAATTTATAAAATTAAACATTTATTTATAATTAATGTTTAAATACCAAGAAGTCTCATGTGGCAAAACATTACAATCTTACTCTGCAAGTTTTATTTTAAAGCATTCTGCTTGGCAATATACCAAATATTGCAAGATTCAGAAATACCTATAGCATTATTGAGACTAGGAAAATGTTTCAGATTGATTCATATGCTAACACATTATTTGAAATGATATGGGATAATACTTGACCAATTAGCAACATTTCATGTCAAAGGTAATAATTAATAAATCATAATGTACATACCACTAATATATAATTTAAATAAAGGTATATGATGAAATTAAGAAATAAAGAAATGTCTTGGCTTCTATATAAATTGTATAATCATACTATAATTAAAATTAATTCTTTAAGAAAGTACAAATTCTTCACAGCAATAGTTACTGAACTAAATAATTATATAATATACTACACTTGCAATAAATATCATTTAAATGAAAAACTCTTAATATATTACCAAGTACTGACTGTAATTCTTCATACGGTACATGAATGCAGAAAATACTTATAAATTTATAAAGTGAGAGGTTAAGTAAAAGAAACTTGGTATTAAAAAAAACTGTAATTCAGAGCAAACTTGAGATTATTTAAAAAAATATTTGTACATTAAACACTTTCAAGTGATCAAATAATTAACCCACATCTTGACATTGTTAAAAAAAAATATAGCATTTAAATGATAGTTTGACATAAAGCTGACATGAATTTCAATTACTGCAATCTATTTTATTTATAAATATAAAAGACATACTTAACATTTGGAAATTTCATCTAATTCAATGTCGATTATTTCACATATGATCAGATAGGTGTCTGATACGAGCCTCTAGATTTAATATTTAAAAGAAAGGCGTTTTTAAGCGTAACAAAATAAAACTAGCGTGAAACAATCATAATTCACACTTATCACAATATGAGCGCCATTATGTTTTTCCATACGTCAAAGGTTTGGGATTAGGTTAGGTAATTCAGATATTTCGTCCGCCATGTTTTATAGGTATTTGACACAACACGCACGGCACTTCACGCAGCACGCAATCTAGGGTGTATTCTAAAATTGCTATCAGTAGGTACTACCAGTATCGTCGTGTCTCTATTTATTAGCATGCATTCGAGTGAGACGCAATTATACTCGCAGCGAGTTTTAAAATATACCCCTAGACAAACCGCGTTATTTAAAAGAATAATCTAAAATAATATAAAAGCAATGCCAAATGTATGAGTACATACATATTTTTAAGAAGAATCTAATCATACAAAATTTATTTCGTAAAGTGTTGTAAACGTAGGGCAAGCTTTTTATAGAGAATGCCTACTACATTTTTGAATCACTTATCATTTCCTTTATTTCAGGATTGTGCAACTTTATCTTATATAATTCGTATATAAGAAATTGGAACATAATTGGATTCATTTTACTGTTAGCATATAAACACAAAGAACAATACATATTATCTTGTAACAAGAACATATATCATTTAAATAATTCTTCATTACACTACTATAACAGTGCATAATCATTGTCAATTTCTTAAAAAATTTAGAGTCGAAATGAAAATAATATTATTTTAATATAGAAAAATCATGGTTCAAAACAGAACAGTCATGTATAATATCATAATATTGGACAGTCATGTATGATACCACCACCTATCATAATGTTGTATTAATTGTAATTTATCAACAAATAAGTTATGCGTTAACCATATTTTTAATTAATACTATTATTTTCTTATTTTGCATCGCTGTCTTCACATGAATAAAAAGGCAACTGAAGACAACAATTAAGTGTCACGAAGACATACTAATTACATTAGTACACTGTAACAATTTTGACACCATCGTAGCGAGTTTAAAAGAAACACTCTGTAACAGGATGCGACTCTTGATTCCAGCATTATGCAGCGCCATGTGATAAATATCCGCGTAAAACTACAATCGAAACAAATTCGTTAAGCTTTCATAAGGGCAAAAATACAATCCTTTCTTATACCTTTGCTTTATCGCCTTCCATTGGCTGATCAGAAAATTCTTGACTGACTTCCGTGCATTGGACCACCATTGCCTGAAGTGGTGTCACCAACAACATCATATTCGATCGCTTAAAATATTTAAATTAATAATTCCTATACTTATAATAGAATAATTTAGGTGTCATTAAATTGAATAGCCGCAAGGAAAATGCAGCTTGCTACAAAAATTAACTTTGAGTAATGTCATTTAAGTATATTTTTCTTACTGTGTATCATTTCCTTGATACCTATATCACGACTATCAAAACGTTTTTATGTATTTATATTATACCTGTTTTGCAATGCATCCATGTAATTCTTTGAACTGCATAACAATCTGTCTTGGACTGCACGTTGCGTTCCAACGGGACCACGAAAAACTAAAAGCCGTGCACAAGAGGCCCATGCAAGTTTGCAAATGTTTTTGAGCTACAGGATGCTTTACCGGAAGTCCTTTTACATAACTGTATGCGTCCCGTTCAGGAAAGAGATCACATCCACCTTCACGCATTTTCTAAAATTCAAAGAAACATAACAGAATACATAAATGAAGTAAATCATTATATCAACTAAATTTTGTAAAAATTAAATATCATATAGGAGATAAAAAATCAAAAAATAAATGAACTAAAAATACAAAATAATATCGACTGTATTCATATTATTAACAATATGATTTTCAATTCTGTTTAATCTATTAATATAGTTTATTATAATTTTATTATACAAACCCGTATAAGAAAATGCAACTTCATATATTCGCCCACTAAATTCTGTAAAGCAGTTGTCGTGCCACCAATCAAAGAATGCAAACAGACCAAATCTTCCTTAAAAAGTAACAATTACATCTGCGGTTAATTAGGCATCATTTAACGAATAAATATTTCACGAAGCTGCTGCTATCTTCGACTTTTTTAAAAAATTGCATAAATGCAAAAATTGCAAGAAACATATACAAATAGAGTGATTTCACGTACTCTGACTATAAATTCAGCTTGAATAATGGCGGCTGTTATACTCAAGATAACACCACCACCATTTCCTTTTCCCATTTCAGGCTTCAGTTCCCAACTTTGAAAAGGTAAATTGATAAATCGGAAGCCCGCAAGGCCGTGGACACCAAGCCTTCCGGTTCTGAAAGTTATAATTTGCTTCTCCTCATTATATTTGATATCATGAACGTCCTGTGTAGACCAAATATTCTTTTCCGATATCCAGTGAGCCACTAATGGTGGCTCAAACCAAAGAACAGACTCAGGCAACCTGCAACCAATGCAATTTCTTTTGTAATTCAATTTATCTAATTATTATGACTACTCTACAATCTCTGACACCTATACATAATATGTACCTACTTTCAATGGTTATTGAACAACTCACTTGAGAGTCACTAAAGCGAGGGCTTCCATTGCAGCTTCCAGAGCTTTCATTTCCGCCTCGATGACTTCCGGTGACCTTTCGGAATCTTGAGCAGGAGGTGGTGCCTTATACGGCTTGGAGAACGGTACATATTTCAGCTCCTTTGGAATTTGCACTACAAAATAAATAGAACCAATGATCTTAAATGACACTTTATTTAAATTATAGAGTTTCTGTATCGAATTAAATATTCAAATATTCATATGAATAAAACTACACAAAACACAAATATCACTCCATTTCATGTTTTTTTCACAGTTATCTATTAAATCCATATAATTTGTTTTAACTAATTCATAAAAACATTAACAAAATCAAATTTTTATAAATAAACTTTTATACTTATTCGGGTATTGTCACACCCACCTTAAACTCCGTTTTACATTTTTACATCTTACACACGTCGGATTAAGATTATTAGTTTTATAAAAGTTAAGCCACTATACAAACACCTACACAAAAGCTTCTGATAAATCGAAATATTATCGAGCCAGTACCAGCTGAACCTATCCAAAAATATCAAGATCGGACTGTCAGTTAATCTGATAATATGTTACATTCTTATTAATTTCCATTTATATATCCATGACAAGGCAAATAAGAGACTTATCAATTTTTAGCAATTATTTATGTAACATAATATTGAAGTTTAAACAGTCTTAAGCGATTCTCATTTGTTGAAGTGTATAACAGATCAAGTGAACAAGTGCAAGGTTCATAATAATTAATAATAAATTATAAGCAACATATAAGTATAATCGATATATAAAAAATTGTGTAAATATACAATTGTTTTAGTTACAAGTAAACAAATAAATAACAATTGTGTTGCAAAACCGAATATACACTGCCGATTTGTATCAATAAAATGTTTTCATATTAACAAAAACATCAATTATTTTCCGAGAATGCAGTTGCACACAAACTTGATCGGGATTAAGTAATTTCGCTAAATACTAATACATATCAAGCAATGCTAATCACTAAGATTTCTTTACATATATCACTAAAATATACTATTCTAATTGTCATCCTCCCGTTACATTATGCAGCAGTATGCAGTATGAAAAAATGTTTATGTCAGCGGGCAAACAATACTACAGAACTCATACTAGCATTTAATCATAATGGCCAAACCATAATTAAAGGTATTCTAATTTATTTTAATAATAAAATTAATTTTTCCTTTAGAAATTCCTACATTTCATTGTTTAACAGGTGGGGTGAAGTATTTTATCTTTACATAATCATTCATGAATCGGTCAATCGTAATTTTAATACAATTTGCAACTTGCAAATTACTCTGGAAAAAATGATTATATGTAATTATATAAAATTGTATATAATCAGATCAAAAATTTGTCTCTATTAAATCATATTTAAAATTTTACAAAAATGAAAATGTAAATTCTACACAATCGATGCTCTGTAAAATAGTTGTAATAAACAACCCATTTATGAACAAAACTACTCTTTGAGAATATTATTTAGTGGATTTTTTTATAATTTTAGACCTGATTAGATAGAGACAAATTTTTTATCTGATTATATATTATACAATTTTATGTGATCATGCATGGCTTTATATGATTGTATATAATCATTGATTTCTGGATTACTATATGTATACTGAGAAAAACTTTATTAACTCAAAGCTATAGATATAATGATTTTGATATAAATGAGAGTGTTATCGTTGGATAATGAAGTCTGATATCCTTTGTATAATGTGAGCGACCATATCAGTCGATTACATAAAAACAGAGAGTAATATTAAGCCCCGATTTCAGGCTAACCCAAGAGAAATATAGCTTAGGATCTTTTCTTTTCCGAAATCAATGGAAAGCAGTCTTCCGCTAGAAAGTTAAAAACTTTTCGACGTTTTAGTTAACAGTTATAAACTTGACACCATGACATAACTGGAAACATTTTGTATCCATTTTATATGGTAAAAAAACGTAATACTACAATTTCGTAGACGACTCTTCGGTAAAGTAGAGATTGCTGCTTACTCATAAGCTCGCTTTTGAATTTTATCTCGTGGTTAAATAATTTTTCTATAGTTTGCCAATTTTTTTATATGCTATCACTGAATTCAGAGCGTCAAGAAACCACAAGGGTCCGCTCGATTCTTACATATCTTAGGATAGGCAGAAATCGAGACTTAACATATGACAACCTCCTTTTACTAACGATAAAACCAATGCAAGCCTTTTGAATAATCATTTTAATGGCTTAATAACGTTCCTAAATGAAACATTTTAATCATTTTGCCTTTTGTAAGTTATAAATAACGGAAAATTCGATACCGATTCGAATTTCATGGAATTTTTTTCAGCTAACTGGTAGGACCCAACTTTCTGCTATATACATATGTATACACATATGAACATAACAAAAATTATATTGCATTATTATTATTTCCAGAATCTACTGATTTTGATTACGATACTGATTGCAATGTCTATTACATGAAAAATCTTACACTGCAAAGTATAATCGTATATTCCTCCAAGAGCTTTAATGGCAATACTGTTGCCGTTATTAAGCAGAATATGCCTTTCAATTTACCTTCAATCAATGATGAAAACCGAATTTCCATTGATTCTTATAATGTGAAGCACAACGTCAGAATTCACAACTTGGTACTAAAAGACAACATCATACAATATTTAAATAAGGACACAATTGAAAACATTGACGGTAACTAAATATCGGTATTTATGCATAGATATTCTACGTACTCAAATATGTAAAAAAAATCTTGCTTTTTTAAAGAGCAATATATTTTTTGATTATATACAAAAGTGACTATCTATGCAGCATGCAGAAAAAATGAAATATTGATGAATGTTTTTGTAATTTCAGGATTAAACAATCTCGTAATAAAGAAAAATAATGTGCGTTTGGATAAAAGTGAATTAAATACATGGCATTATTTATTTCGAAAATTGGAGAATTTAACGGGATTGTATATCGAAGAAAACAGTAGTCAATTTAACAATTTACTTGGGCTGTACCATAATGATACAAGTAATGCTTTTGCATTACCAAATTTGGAAACTCTCAGTTTTCAAGGAACATATTTCAATGAATTAACTAAAGAAACGTTTAAATGGTTGGAAAGCTCTTCTGTAAAAACTTTAAATATGAAATTTACTAATATTTCGACTGTTAAAACAGGTATTTGACTATCACTAAAAGTACACTGTAGAAATTCATTTTTTTACGTGATTTATTGTTTGCAGGAGCTTTCAAATTCATTCAAAAATCATTACGGAATTTGGGTTTGTTATCAGCAACCATATCGTTAAAAGATTTAATAACACTAATGGAAAATTTGCAAACTTCTGAGGAAACATCAAGTTTGACAGTACTGAGTCTCGCTAATTTGAATCCTAAAGAAGTTCCTTATGACGTACTGAAGCCTGTACAGTATTCCTTATAAACTTTGTCTCTATTTGGAAATAATTTTAATACCAATAACGAAAATCAGAATATAAATTTTAAGATGAAATCAGCTCTATTGAGCATGAAAAGTGAAATTACCTCAGAATCTGCTGAAACAACAGAAGAAACAGGTATCAATAAATTGAATAACATTTTAAAAATCAGATAATAATTGACATGTTTTTTTTTTCAGAAGTAATATCGTCAGTGTTTCCCGACATGCCAATGCTTTACGAACTAGATTTACGAAAGTGCAATATAACGTACATTCAAAAAGAATTTTTTTATAATATAGGGAATTTGAAAAAGCTTCATACGTCCTTCAACAATATTTTGATTTTGTCATCGAATATCTTTTACGTCCTTAATCATTTGATTGTACTCGACATAAGTTACAACAGATACTGTGAATTCGATAATCCCTATCGGGACGCTATGACTCTTGAGAGCGAGTCCTTTGCAGGAATTAATTCCTTGAAATATTTGAACTTCACAGAATCTGAAATTAAGTTGGAATCTTCTATTTTCTTGAGTAATTTACCCTCAAGTTTATTAAAATTGTCTCTGTGCCGAAGTTTATTGATGTACCTGGCCGAAAATATCTTTGACAACTTGACTCAACTGATGGTGTTAGATATTTCGTATAATACTGCACTGGCTCCTTACATCACTCAACGACAATTTATAAACTTGAAACAGTTGGAAGGATTACACATGGCAGGAGTTGATCTTCAAAATATATCAATGGTGACAAGTTAGACATCATTGAAAACACTGAATATTCGATGTAACAATATTGTCAACTTAGAAAATGTATTTCACGCATTTACAAAACTGCAATACTTGGACGTAAGCTGGAATTTTGTGACATCTTGGGACGAGACAATTTTTATGAATAACGTAAACCTGAAAATTGTCTTTTTACACTCAAATTCACTTAACGTTATTATTGACGCTATGCTGCTCGATATGAAGACACTTCATTATTTAAGTCTGGAAAACAATCAACTTATATGCAACTGTAATCTTAAGAAGTTAATGGAATATGAGAGATTTGAAAATGACGCGTTATTTGAGGTATTTATTATACTATATCTTCAAACATTATACAATAAACTAGTACCTTTGACTGCTAAAAAATATTTTAAGAATCCCCGGTTAAATTGTATGCCTATGACAATCAAAATTGTGCTATTACAGACGAGATGGAAATCATATTCTTCAATCAATGACAACACGGTGAGTGAAAAATCAAATTGTTTCTATAACCTTAGATAGAAATTTACTTTAAGTATCTGATACTGATTAAGCACACAATATTTTGCTAGCAGACCTCTTTAACTGTGTTAGACTATCATCAGCCAACTACTTATCTTTGCTTCGATACAAGTAGCTCTGAAATAATAGTATTCACGAATACTAGTGAATTCTGCACAGTCCAGGATATGAATATACTCCTCCCAGCACTAGGTTATGCAGTATATACCACTATCTTCATAAATCATAGCCATTGCTATATTATTAGTGGGCGATGTCATATACTGGAAATGGTAAATAAAGTGATGAAATACGATCATGAGTAACACGATGAACATTATTTTATAATACTCAAAAAATTATCTTGACTAATCAATTTGAGCAGATGGTACATTTGGTACTATGCGGTCATAATAAAAAATGCTACGGTATTTGGTTATATAAATTCTAACCGCACCGAGGATAGAATATATGTCTATGACATATTCGTCAGTTACAACGACGAGAACAGAAGCTGGGTAATTCAAGAACGGTTACCGAATATCGAAGATAATACAAGGATAAAAATTTGTCTTCATGAACGTGATTTTCAGGTGCTAAAAATGAATGGTTTAGTTATAGATATAAGTTTCTTTACGAAAAGTCTAATGATAACGAATAAAAAATTTACAGATATAATTGAATTATTGACATTTATTATTGTTGTTCATGTTATTATTAATTTACCACGCGTATTATTGTCATAGGTAGGAGTGAGTATACTTGAAAACATAGTAAGTGGAATGGACCGTAGTAGAATGTTTCTATTGGTAATAAGCGACTCGCTCCTGAAGTCACAGTGGTGTCAATTCGAAATGTATTTGGCCCAGCATAGACTTTTGGAAATGTGTAGAGATTGTTTAATCCTTGTTTTACTGCAGGAGATACCGAAAAACATGCGGCCAAAAATACTTCAGTATTTGATGATTACTAAGTCTTACATAGTCTGGCCCAAGAACATTAATGACAATTGTGCGAAAAAGATATTTTGGCAAAGATTAAAAAAGGCCATGTATAACACAAATTTCAAACCGAAGCAATGCTCCACGGCGTAGAAAATGTGCTTCAAAAGTCTAGGGAAAAATCTCATGAGCGATGCTTACGTACTTAGAAAGGAAGAAGATAGTATTTCAATTGGAAATATAACCATGTGACGATACGTGGATGAACAATAGAAAATATATGAAATAAGGATTTTTCTAAAATGCATATATCTAGATGTATACTTATTACTGACTAATTATTGTTGTTATCTACATTATCGTTTGTTAACACTAGAACGACGGTGCTACCTTTAACGATGTTGGTAGAAAGGATGATATCTATATTGCGAATTCATATCTGTAGCAACGAGCTTTTATGCTTTAACGTTTCTTAAAATTTAAAATCTTATTCTACAACCTAACATAATTTTTATATTTTACTGTTATAAGAATGGGAGAGAAAATATAATATTGCATTCACATTCATCGTAATTCGAGTTATTATTTTACGAGTTTGCATCTTAGATACAATCCTTACATATAAATTGTTCTGTTTTTTCAAATATTCGAAGTTTTATTACAATCTCAAGCACCAACTAGAAATTATCAGCATTTTCGATTGGTTTGTTTATCAGCCTTACTATTACATTGCGTTGTAAAGTATCATCTGCATTGTATGATACTTTTTATCCGTTTCTTTTTTCTCAAATGACTTAAGTTCCTTTACCTATTTCGATACACATTTACGAGCAGTAAATTTTTCGTTAGTAGTTCAACTCATTGACGTAAAGATTCTATCCGTCGTTATATTTTGAACTTTGTCAAGGAATGGATAAGTAAGACGCAAAACGGCAGTTTCAAAGAGAAATTGGTCGGACGATTGGTTTTCCTCTTCACTGTTACTAACTCGTTTTTTCAAGAGTTCAAAGTAAATTTTTGATAGTTCGCAAACAATGCAATCCTTAACAAATCACACGTGGTTATTCATAAAATAATATAAATATATACTAAAATCGAGAAATAAAATATACTTTTTGTTCAAACCCCCTTGAAAACACTTCTTTTCGTGCCTGTCTGCCAGCGTAAAGTGGTTAATTGCAGTCTGGTGACGACTGCGCATGCGCACTTCCCAACAGCGCATATACAAATTTTTCGCCTGCTACAGCGATTATTTTATTCCGAAAATCGTGAAATAAATTTTTTTATCGGTGGTAGCAGTACTAGAGTAATTTTGATCGAGTCTGTAGAAAGTTGCTGTCGAGCGTCTAAGATAGTCAACACGTTTTCGAATGGAGCCGGACGAAAAATATTGTGTGCATCAAGGGTGAAGGGATATAATTTCACTCTTGTGAATGCCGTCCTTACTTCAGACATGTGGCAAACTTCACACTCCTCAAAATAACCTCCTTTACGCCCTTGATGCATAATATGTATATTATTGTGCAAAACGACGCATATGCATACTTTATAGAAGGCCGTTCAAGTAAAATATGAATTTTCATATATAGTAGTGACGATAATGAAAAGTGATGAAAAAAATCTCGAATAATGAATAATTATTCCCATAACGAATCGACTGCCGTGCGAAACGGTAAAATTGACCGCCGCCGTCCGTCTAGTGTTAATGTTATAATAGAATTCATTTAAAGGCTTTAATAATTGGTAATCACTTTTTCTTTAATTAATATTGGTTCGGAAATGAAGCACTGTCTGAAATTTATATTAATACTAGGCATGTAAGTTGAGGCTCCAAATAGATTAGAAATAAATATTTCAACAACTGAAGTAGATATGCCAGAATAACCTTTCTATTTACACGGATACAACGCACTGTCATTGTTGGACTAGTTTTGAAAAATTTATAGTTAGGTAAATTTGAAAAGTAAAAGTGTGTCTTTCGGGTAAGCATGCTAGTTATTTTCTTGTGAAAATAGAAATAAATAAAATAGTTTAGAAATAAATGCTTACGGGTGGTCAGAAAAATATCCCTCCTCATATCCTTTGGTTGAGGGGGTTGATAAACTAAGTCAATATAAAATACTCCACCCAATATCGAGTACTTTCGTAAATTCACTTCGGTTTTCTCACAACGGGTAAATAATAATCTTCTCACTTCCTTCCGTATTTCCTCTAAAACAAGATACGATAAAAACAATGCAAAATATGTTAAATTTGTATAGCTCAGATATACTCAACGACAAGAAATTTTCAATTATTTATAGTCTTGTTTGTTGTATAAACCATACCGGATATGCGTACCTTCCTTAAGTAATATAATTTCATCAGGTGTTGGTAAGTATGGAAGCGGTTCTGGTTCTGGTTCAGATTCCGGTTTCTTTACACGACCATACTGAAACGCCGATTTTTTGAATTTTTTTGCTTTTTTCTCTAATTTACTTGGTAACACTGGCGGTGGATTTGTCAATCTTTCCAAAAGCATTTTTTTCTCTTCCAATCTCATCTGTCGACCCTCCACTTGCTCCTCGCGTATTCTTAATTTTGTCTCGTACTCATTTTGACAATATGTTAATAAATCTGCATTAATGAAACGCATTTTTATAAACATAAATGTCTCGAGTCAAGTTAGAATAAAAATAAAGTCAAGTGCACTGTAAATCCAGGTGAAATATGTGAGAATAACGGCACACTTGTAAATGTGTTAAAAAGTGACAATCATATAAAGGATAGAGAAATAACACACTTGGATTTGTAGTATGGAACGTGCAACAAGTGATACTGAACTGTTCTTTTGTAAATGCATATAAAAAGTTAAAACAATACGAACCCATGTTCATCTCATATTCATCGGGTAATTCTGGCATTTCAAATGAAGCTGTTTGATCCGAATAATAATCATACTTAGCCCACATTCCACGTATTGCCATACAGTAACAATCTATATCCATTGGCATTTTTATCGTCAAATCAATTTCATTGAATGTCACCTCAACAGGTTTTCTAAAAGGTATTAAAAAATTTGTTAAAAATTTCTTCGCCATCGTTTAATAAAGATTGTTGGTAAATATTGTTAATTAATAATCATTTTTCTAGCTAATAAACAGTTATACCAATACAATTAAGATTCATGAAATATCATCTCTATAAAAAGTATTGGAACATAGAAAATTTGATTTTTATTGTTATTAACAAAATCCATAGTAAAATAGAATTTTTAACAGATAGAAGATTAAAAAAGGATACAATTATTTGAATACAGCTTATGCATCAATATAGATTAGAATATTAAAACCTCTTTTTCTAGTATTTTAACAGAATAGTTAATGTTCATCGAATGAAAAATGAATCTTTGTAAGGAAATGAGAGAAACAAATCATTGACGCTTCTGTTTAAGCTTTATAAGCAATAATTACTTACTTGTCCCTATCCGACACCTGTTTGATGCTAATTGGAAGTCTTATCAAAGCCCATACACAACAAATCATTTCTTTGGCTTTCTTAAAGTATCGAGAATTTTTTAAATCTTCTCTAACCATCTCTCTTTCAATTTGACGCAATAGACGGTAAGTTGCATTGTCCAGCCAAGATTGTAACTTATTTCGGAATTCTTGCCTGATCTAATTAAAAGCACGGTAAAATTATATATAATAAACATATTGTATATTCTATAATAAATCGTATTAAATATCAAAGGACAAGTTATCAATTCATCCTTGTAATTATCATTGGAATTCTAATTAAAAATGTATTAACTTACTAATTTACATTCGTTCAGATAACTTGGTGGTTTCGTCGTAGAAAAGTTTATTACATTGTCTAACTTCATTAGCAGCTGAAAGTAAATATGTCATATTATCTCGTTAATTGTACTTGGAATTATTATAAAATACATCATAAGATACATTCATAAATATTGTGCATTAATGTATAGCAATGTATAAACATAGTAAAATAAAATTCATGTTCAAGTTCTATTACGCAGTCATACAGAATATAACGTATAATTTTCTTTAATTAATAATTAACAATTATTCTTTTTGTTTCAGGTGAATCAAAGAAGCAACCATCAACTTCTATCAGGAGGTCATAATTCTACTTTGAACAGCGATGAAAAATATTTTTAAAAAATCATGATTTTTAAGGAAATTTTCGAAGATAAAAGGGGTCGTCAAGCTGGTAGACCATCACTATGGACAATTATGACTAGACATCTAAAGTTTAATTGTGATTGGACATCTAGCGTGTAGTCATGACTATAATGATGGTGCTCCATTACGAATTATTGAACATAAATAATTGTGAAGCTGTTAACTATGACTTACATAATTTACAACTTCATATTTTTCAGCAAGTAAATCCATGTTCACATCCTCGTCTTCCAAAGACCATAAAAACATGTATGTGTTCATATCTGATAATACTCCAGGATCTGGTAAACCATCGCAACTCATAAACTGCAACCACTAAAAAACAAATAATATTTTAAACAATCTAATCTAGCAGAAACCCAGTACTAAAGATCCAATAATGACGATTATAATTTTTAACTGAAATAACATTTACAAATTGGGCTGGTAGCTTAGTGAGTAGAGTTATCAGTTATCACACTCCTCACTTGAAGCATCTCAATAATTATAGGTTTAGTCCTAATCGTACGAAATGCGTATACTAACCGCGATTTACACACAAATTATTGTTAATTGTGCGTTAATAATTTAAAAAATTTCTAATTATAATAAAAAACATACCACAAACCTACCTCATCATATTCATTATTCGCAATAGTATAATCCATAAACGCTCTGTCATTGTCGTATACTGTATACCACGTTTTCTCCAATTGCATTTTACGCATAGCAGCCTGTTTTTCTTCGAGTAAAGCTTGTTTATCAGAATTAATTTTTTCTAATCGAATCTCCTCGTGCATTTCTTTTATCAGTCGATTCCTAAAGGCATTGATACAACAATTGTATGTTATAGAAGCAACATTGTTAAATTATATTGACACTGGTTGATTTGACTAATAATAATCATTATTTTGAATTGATATGCAAAAGCCCACCGTTCTTTTTCCTTACGACATTTCTCACGTCCACTTTCAGTGTAACTAGTAAATAAAGTAATGGTCTCTAACGAATTGTCCGTAGTCATTTTTGACTTCTATTTATTCACTTTTTTTACGTGTATCAAATTCGTTAAGCCTGCAGAGAACGTAACGAAGTTCAGAGCACGACTGGCGAAAACTATCGGAAATTAACACCTTCCTGGTGGATGGTAGGAAGTAGGTATGGTAGGGAAAGGGCCGCAGGTGGAGCGAAGAGGAGAGTTGATGAGGTCACACAAACTACATAAAGCCTTTATCGTTGCAGGTAAATTCTCTTTAGAGAATATTAAGAAATTTGCAAACTTTAAATATTCATCTCTAGACTTGGCAATCACCGCATAGTGCGTGAGAGTGAATAAAATAAATACAGATATGATTGAATAAGATAAATACGAGTTATTAAAATTATATGTATATGCACATATACATACATTATCTCTACTATCATTTGGAGATTGTAATCTCATTGTAAATTAGTTTACTTGCGATTGTATAATTATTAATGTATACCTAATTATTTGGACGATCATTCGCCCTAAGGAGCCCTTCAATTTGGAACTTGTTATCAAATTATAAATGAATCGAAAATTCAATGATTAACGCAACCAGCTATCTAATATTAATTATTGAACCAAACCGTATTACGTATACTGTAAATATACTCACTTGTTTTTTTCAGCCTCAATCGCAGCCGCTGCGGCCTTATCTCTTTCTATTGACATCAGTGCTTTTTTAGTCCTGCCTTTCTTTTTTATTTTGTCTGAAATTGGCTAGACGAAGTAAAATAACTGTATAATATCCTCATGTAAATATTATACAGTAGCATTGCATGATGTAATAAGTATATCAGCGATTAAAAGATAAATATAGAACTGTGTAATGATATTATCGTTGTATAAATAAAATTAGTAATTCAATTAAAAGTAAAATTAAACAATAACCTGCGACTCGGTCCATTCTTGTAACTGAAAAAAAAAGGAAATTAAAATAAATTAATTGGGATAAGGAATTCTATTTTTAGAAATAAATCGAAGTAATGGCAATCAAGGTACTGTTCTATAATGTATATATATATATATATATACACACACACATACACATACTTCTCTGTGCTACTAGTTACAGATATATTCAGTGTTACGGTAATTTGCGGAAGCTATCGATCAGCCAGACAGGTGAGAAACACTATTCCGTCATGCAAGAGAAATAATTTTTTCATCAAAGCTATTAAAGATTGAACTATTTATGTTAGACTAATCAGATACATGTAAAATTTAAAAGAAGATAAAAATAACTATACTAGTTTCCAAGCACGAGGTTGTAACGTAGGCTTTGATGATGACCAGAAAGAAGTTAATTGATCCTCTTCGTATTCGTCATACAATGAGTCAACTATCTCGGAAGTGATACCTATGATATCTTCCTTTCCTTCAATGTCCAATTTTTTTCGCTTCCTTTTACCTTTTTTGCCTTTAATCCCAATAATCGAATTTCTAATGCCCACAATATATGATAAAATGTTGAGCACAGGTTCGGACATACGATAATCAATAGAATATATAACATATTAAACTTATGTTATTAATTTTCAGTTGATGTAAACGATCAAAAGGAACTAACGTTAAATATTTTGAACTGGATGCTTTGAAGAATCTCTTTGAACTGCCGTAGGACGTGATATTATTGCTGTCCACGTCGGAATCACTTTCGACAATACCGCCTAAATTCGACGTAGCTACCGATTGCGAGGATTGTAGTTCTTTTTCAATTTCCATCTGTTTGTAAATGATTATTAATAACATGGGAATCGGAAAGAATGTGATGTTTGTCAAAAATTAGTTGTATATTATGTATATACTGTAATGATTAATATTAAATGGAATGACTCACAATGAGTTATGGAGAAGCTCAAAATCGGTGTAAATGATATTTTTAACATTTTCGAATTAATTTGATCCTCGTGATATCATTCATTTTCTGACTAACAAGGATTTTAATGTATGAATTAAAATAATAACCAAAAATAATGTGATTTAACTTAAACTAAATTGTCGTATACGCAAATGAATAAATTAACAAGAGAAATAGTTAATAACGTTATATATTTAAGCACAATAAGATTGAATGAAAACATAGTATAATGTAACAGTGTAGGGCATTGCCGTGGATGGCATTTCCGGTATGTAATAATTGTAATGTAATAAATGTGTTATCCAACAAAAGAATTACAATAAGAGTAAATATTTGGACGTGTATACAATTCATTGAGCTAAATCAATATTATTTTCAACTAGTAGTTTAATGATCGATTCGTTTGGTAAAACTTAATAGTTATCCTAGAACAAAAATATCTTTAGGATTCATTATATTTCAGTAAAATAATCATAACCAATAACAATAATGGCCATATAACATGTCAGCATCTATTCTGAATTCAATTATTGAGGTTATGAAAAATATCAAACGTCTACTTTCTAAATGTATAAATACGTAACTTCGCCTAAAGAAACTGCTTATCTAATAAGACTAAAATTAAATTCTAATCGGAGTTGTAATCGTCGAGGATGAGGCAACGTGCAGCAGTATAGGAACTATATGAATCGTCTAAGTGAACACGAATTGTTATAATAAATATTTCTTGTCACGTATAAACCAGATAAAATATTATGGACGTTTTGCATCAGTCAATAAATTAAATAAATTATCATAAATTCAATAAATAGCACCAGTATCAAATTGTATGACATCACCTTTACATAAAAAAAATGGATTCTCTTCTTTCTTTTAGTTTTGTGAAGATACATCAAAGAGTAACTAAGACACGCCATGTTTCAAAAATGAATTTTCACAATATAAATATCCGCAGATTAATCTAAGATAGTCATACAATAAAATTGAGACAAAAAACAAAATAATATGACGTTTGCGTAGTCCCGCAAAAGAAAGCTGACTGAAAAAACAATCCGTTTATAATATCCATCGCATAAATATAAAAAATTGCAATAATAGAGTAAAAAGAAAATAGATAAAATATTATATTAACTAAATAAGTACCATGCATTAGCCTTGTAGCTCGTCGTGACGTAAGATAGAAGCTGATAGGCTTCTTGCAGGGAGATTCGATGGGTCACTGGAAAAAGAAAATGTTTTAGTAAATAAATGAAAAAGAACATTTACCAAACTTTATGATGCTTGTAATAGAAACTCGATATAAGTTATTAGTTGAAAATTTGAGTTACATGAAAGTAGAATGTTTAAAAATCTTAGTGATATATATACTTTGCCGCTATTAATGTTAGCAATATTAACTAATAGTACACACAATGATTTATCCATTCGTATTGGTAATTTATTATTACCGAAATTACTTTGAAATAAAATGCTTTAGACATGACGGTCTCGTTCTATGAATATTCAATAGTCAAAAGTAAAGTTTGGAAAGAACTGAAAATTTGTATGAACTTTATATACGATTTGAAAGATAAAATTTCCAATGAAGTTTCTTTCGCTTTTTAGTCGATTGATTTTGCTATTTAAAATAAATAATGAGTATCGCATATTCCCATTAATAGTAACAAATACAACAAAATACAATGTAACAACGTAATAATACGTATACTGTTTATCGTGCATCAGATCTTACGTTATCGTTGTACGATTAAC
The DNA here is from genome assembly GCA_030142285.1 of Calameuta idolon. Classification (NCBI taxonomy): domain Eukaryota; kingdom Metazoa; phylum Arthropoda; class Insecta; order Hymenoptera; family Cephidae; genus Calameuta; species Calameuta idolon. The sequence continues at coordinate 140,595 of JARQSV010000350.1, read as the reverse complement.
TCAAATGCAAATTAGGAAAGTATATAAATTAATATAATTGACCCTAGACCTAAAGCACTGAATTGAAATGAGTGAAAAACGTTCGTCACATCCTGTAATTATCAAGTGAACGTGTCATTTGGGTTTCTACCTCCAACGTCGCATTGCCGGTATAATCGAAGACAAATATTTCTACATTATTTTAATCTAGATTGCATAAAGTTTGTGTAACTCAAGTTGCAAGTGTAAGTTTTAATAAAATATGAATAAATTAGAAAAAAAGCAGCTGAAAGTATTATATAATCATAATAAATGTTTCTGCATGTTACGTGCATGCAAAAAATATACACTGTGAAACTAACTTCATTGGAAGAAATATTTAGTGTTTTAATTTTTCGTGAAAGTATTTAACAAAACCTTTGTCTATTTTTATTTGTAGATGGTCAAAGTGGAAAAAAATTGGACTTTATCGGTACCGGCATTTTATGCTGGTAAAAGTATTTTGATCACCGGTGCTTCCGGTTTTATGGGCAAAGTACTCATAGAGAAGCTATTAAGATCGTGTCCTGATATTCGAGAGATATTTCTGCTGATGCGGCCAAAAAAAGGAAAGTCAATAGACGGACGGCTTAGAGCACTCCTTACGCTACCGGTAAGTGCACAACTTAAAAATAACAACAAAAAAAGTTTGATATTTTTTTAATTACGCTAAACCATAAAAAGTCCTACTAGACGAAGTTTTCAAAAATGTATACCGTACATATTCGCAGCATATACAGGGTGATACGAAAATCATATAATACATCCGAAAGGAAGATGATTCTTTGCGTAAAAAAAACTCGAGATTATAGAATAAATTTGTTCTTCGTGAAACACTTTTAATCTACATGACAACTTTTAGAAGAGGTCTTCGGTAATCATTTCTTATAGGAAGTCGCGGTTCACTCTTTTGCTTCCTCATAGAGGAAGCTATGAGACGATGGAAATTTTTTTTTCGAGATTTTCATGTCACCATATTCAGAAAACACATTTGGAGAAAATGTCCGGATGTATGTGCGTGCGTGTGTGTGTATAGTATAATTTTCGTCATCATTAAAGCTGTGGTTCGTTCGGACTTTATGTCGTTTTCAAATTTCCAAAAAAAGGGCGTTATCACTCTAGTGATCGCAAATTTTATGATACCGGTTTAAATAATTCTTGCCTAAGAGATTTGTATCCAAGGTTGGTTGGTATTGCATTTGGGTCGAATCCATCGAGAAGTTTTGATTTTATAATATTTTGAATTTTTCGAAAAATTAAATTTATCAATATAAATCCCGTCAACTTTGACCAACTTAGCTCCAATTTTCCAAAAGTATAGAACATCATTCAGTTATTTATCTTGCAAAAATTTTAGCTCTTCGACAAGCTTCGCCAGGAACGACCTTCGAGTTTCGAAAAATTAATTCCCGTAAGTGGAGACGTGATTGAGGAGGGCTTAGGATTACCTCCTACGGAAAGACGAGTCCTTGCGGAAAGAGTTTCCATAATATTTCACGTTGCCGCCAGTGTCAGATTCGATGACACCCTTAAGGATGCTGTTACTGTGAACGCAAGAGCAACAAGAGATCTTTGTATTCTTGCTACGAACATGAAACAACTGTTGGTAAGGATTTAATATTGCTTGAGCATATGCTATACATAAATAAATTGCTGATTTTTCTTTTGAAAATTTGTAACGTCACTAGAATTTTTATGTCAGGCGCTTCTGAATGACGCAACACTTCTTGGGTCAAAAAACTATTTCTTCAAGAAAATAATTACCAATTACTTATTACAAGTAACTAGCTTGCCATTTGATTCAAAGAATTAATTAATGTTATTTATACGGTTGGTACATATATTAGGTCTCGTTTATCCAGAGTAATAACACAAAAAACAATCGTGCATGACTATCATCAGGAATCATATTTATTATGTAATCAATGTTTCTTTTAATTATCGCAAGGTAGAGAGGAGACTGGCGTCGATTAAAGCACAAATGTATTATATCCTAATTAATACTGTCTATGAACTATGCCTGATTTTCTTGTAATATATTTTTGCTTTTTCCTTAAAACAATATTACAGCTCATCAGGGAAATATAATTTGTTGACTATTAACAGATAGCAGATTAAATTCTTTCATTTCATTCGACATCCTGTTTCGACTAACACCAATCTTCCCTCCCCAGATGCATGACAAACGCATTTTGCATACATTTAAATTTTTTATTTATTTGATTTTAGTATTGATATCTTTGAGAATTTGATATTTTTTATTGATCGTTTTCGATTGAATATTTCATAAAATAAATGAATGCGACTTGACATTGTCACGATGTTTTTGTGGCATAAAATAAGAAATTGTTTACAGTCAAAAAAATCAAGCGAAATTATCTCTTTAATTTTTAAACATTCCAACTAATTTGAAACAGCTATCATCGGTAGTAAAATCTTGGCACCTCTAAAGATCAGAAAACTCTCAAGTAACTCTTATCACAGAAAGTTACTGTTTAACGTTGCGGTGCGGGACTTTGTGAAATATCCTGTAGTGAGATACTTTTTTGAAATTTTTGCGTGATTTTTTTCTTCAGTACTCGCAGCATTTAAGTATCATGACGATTGCTTTAGTGTGGTAAGATGAGACCTTGGCGGAACATTCATCCGTATTACATCACCTAATCAGGCATATACACACAGGAAATACCATTAGTTATAATATGTAACAGCTGAGTCGAACTTCCTTTTAACTGTAATAGATAAAAGTATTGTGTAAGTGGAATGAAATAAAATGTGCAAGTACGGAATTATACGGAAGTCTGTGGTTAACATCCTACTAAAAACCGCGACGTTAAAACCGGAAGAAAAAAAAAATCTTAATACGTTACAGTCTCAAACGTATGCAATTTGTCTTTAAAATTTACATAAAAAATTTCCACTCTTTTTAGGCATTCGTGCATGTAAGTTCCACTTACAGTCAGGCAGACAAACCAGAAGTGAAGGAAATAGTATATCCAGGGGAAGTCGATTGGAAACAAGCAATAAAAATAGTAGAGAACGTAGACGATCATATACTTAGAATTCTTACACCAAAGTAAGTATCACTGCTACGTTGTAACTGTAAAAACATCTGTTGCAGGAGTAAAATCTGATGCATACAATGGCATCATAAAAAGCATACTGATAATGAGCATAGAGAAAAAAAAATTCAACCAATTCTTTTCAGTAATAACCAAATTATATTTAGATTCTTAGGAACATCACCTAATACATATACCTTCTCGAAGAGACTAGCTGAACAAGTAGTGACAGAATACAGTGAAGTACTTCCCATGGTTATATTCAGACCTTCTATAGGTAATTAATAAATAATAATTAAAACTAATGAAAATTATACTACCGTATACGCAACTAATGAATATTATGTTTCCAGTAATATCTTCACTATCCGAACCAATACCAGGATGGTTAGATAATTTCAATGGTCCCGTGGGAATGATGGTGGGTGGTGGGAAAGGGATATTACGAGTACTGTATGTAGATCCGACGTTATCTGCAGATTTTATCCCAGTGGACATTGCCATTAAGGGAATAGTGTGCGCAGCTTGGAAAAGAGGGATTACAACGTAGGCGAAATATAATATAGGTTATGCCTATATAATATATCCCCATTATAATTCATTCAATTTTTTTATAGAATAACTCGAGATCCTAAAACTCATGTATACAATTGTGCATCATCCGGCATAAAAAGCATAACAACTAAAGAAATTGTCGACATGGGTTTACGAATGACCGAAGACATGCCACTGGAAGGTATCCTTTGGTACCCTAACACGTTAGCAACTAACAGTAAATGGTTGTACTACATTTTGACTTTGATTTTGCACTTCTTTCCTGCACTCATACTGGACGGAGTTTTGAAAATGAGCGGCCGTCGAGAAATGTAAGGATTGAGCGAAACAGAAGAGCGAATAAGAAAATGAATAAAAATATGTAAAAGTAAACCAGAGTGTAACGTACATTGGGTATATTTTATGAAATAATATTTTTAACGTTTACTCGCACAGGCTTACCAAACTCCAGAGAAAGGTATTCACTGCAAATAGTGCTTTGGAATATTTTCTCATTAATCAGTGGAAGTTTCGAAATGAGAAATTGTTGAATCTCCTAACCGACTTACCTACAGAAGATTTGGATACGTTTGGTTACGATTATTGGAACTTTGACATAGTCGAATATTTTCGGTATATAGATAAACATTTTTTTTATAATCAGACATTTTTTTTACCAAATTACCTATATTATATGCATTATATACATTTTCTTGAATTCACGCAGGGGCTGTCTGGTAGGAGCCAAGTTGTACCTTTTGAAGGAAGATATAAATAAAGTGGAGGAGGCTAAAGCACATTACAAAAGGTACGATAATTGTGATATATATATTGCAATTCTTCTATATTCGATATGGAGTAATTGAATATTGATATATGGAGGCTATTCAGGAAAATGAATGCATTCATGTCAAATTCAATTTTTATGTTTCATATAAACATGGCTGTCTAAGATTAAGTTACGTATTGACGTAGATATTGTGATTAACATACTGCTGGTATTGCTGGCCTTCCCAAATTTGTGTATCAAATCACGTACAAACAAGCTCACACCAATTTCCGGTCTGTAACTTAGAAAAACGTCAAATCCAAAATGAGATTCGTCATTCGCATTCGTGTATTGTATTACCATTTTATTATTCTCGGAATTCTCGTTTGACGCGATGACACTTATTATTTTTGTCACGGTCATAAAAAATACATACGGCAGTTGGATCACCGGATTTATAATTTGAGATTAAAAATGACGACGGTACAATTCATCGCTTTACAACAGATACACTTCAAAAGTATATGATACAAAATATTCAAAATTTCGAAATTAAGCGTGTATTATACTATCCCACTATCTTCTATATTTGTACTAATGCAGTTAAATCGAAACGAGCACGTGTACATACATATAGAATAAGTGTACAGCGAGAACCTATGGCGAGCAATGCAGATGGCGTAGATACGTAGCATGCACGTATGTTTTCACACCTGTTCATTAATGTGTAGCTGCCTTTGTACGCGCGGAAAAAATAATGCATTAGTATACATCATTTTGCAAGGCTTATTTTAATCTCGTTATTAACAGCTATAGTGTCAGACTTACTCGCTCGATGCATTTTAATCAGCGGTCGTTCATAAAGAAAATACTTTCACGATTATAAATGAAAATTTAATTGATATTCTCGCGGGCTGATTTATTACAAGACACAAGCTACTATGATCGCGCAGGAAGCACAGTGAAAAAAACGATACTACCCTTTAAGGTGTCCCCACGCGGGTCTTGTTTGGTCGATCGTAATGTCGACGACGACGTCAAACTGGGTCACTCAGGTAGCCTGGATCAGGACGATAAGATAGAAAAAAGATAGAAGATAGAAGATAGATTACAAGATAAGATAGAAAAAAAGGTTGAAAAAATAAATAAATTCAGATCTATACCAATTAACGTTGAAATAAAAAGAAATAGAAAAAAAGTGTCTAAAGACACAAGTTTTTTTTTTAGATTTACATCTCTCCAGATATCTAAAATATATTCAAGGACGCTGAACAATAAATTGTCAAATTATCATATTGCAAAAATCAACGTCGCACTAAAGTGGGCGATGTTTTTAAATTCCGTATAATAATATCGTACGCAACCTACGTGAAGATTCTATATCTCACGCGAATCCAACCCGGCCCGCCCCTATCACAAAACACGTTAATTAATACTAATTAAAATTCTGTTCATTTCAAAAATAGTCACGGAGTTCAGCTATTTGGACGAGATTAAATTTACAGCAATAATGCCTTGAATTTCTCCAAGTAAGCTTACCCGAGAATTGTTCGTGGTATAGACAAAGTATCCTATTAGATTGTATAAAGAAATGATAAGACAAAATTATCAATAATTAATATATCCTCACACTATGATTTTAATGACGAAATCACAATGATCGGCGACACGCGACTTACACATATCACGCGAAAAACCGTAAATGGAGATGTGAAAAAGCATGGTTGCTAGCGTGACGCACTTGGTGTTACCATGATAATGCGTCAAGAGAGAGAGAGAGAGAGAGAGAGAGAATTCAATGTAGTATAACATTGAGTGTCCTTATTTTGTCCTTTCGAATGATGATTATGGGGATATACGTCTAAGCTATATAGATACCAGTGGTTAAGTTATAGCACCAACAACTCTGTGTGTACTACGTTTAAAAATACATATTAACAATACAGGAAATACGTATTCAGGACGCAACAAAGATATATAAATCCTGATTTATTTATATCTGAACGCACAGATAAATCAAGTAACGTAAAATGTAAGTGCCAAGTTCAGATGAATTTTTCGAATAAATTTTTTTTCGTGTTTAATGGCACGTATCTCAGTGTGCTAATTATGTCTCTGGTAGGATAGGGAAGTATTGCGAAAAATATTATTACATATTCGTGAAACTGGAAATGAGATTGCTTGGGTGTTGGTGACCAGACGTAACGTGACATAGTTGTTATATATTTCTCAAATGGTTTCAGAGTTTATTCACCTTATTAATGAAACCTTGTTGGAAAATCATACTCTGCGGGTACCTGTTTATTTTCAATGTATGACGTGGGTAGCTGTGATTGCAAATAATTTATTCATTGATTTTAATTTGATCGGTGGATTTATCGGTGATATGGGATATTTTTAATAAATTTTTAATCAGTGGATTATAGATAGAAAATAGTATTTTAGTAGTTTATTGAAATTATGAATTAAGTATCATATTGATGATGTCATTTTTATTCGTCACCTTTTTTACGCTCTGTTGACCCTTTTCTTCTGTTGCAATATATAATTTACAAACATACGCTCATTTTTTTACTGCTTCTTTTTCGCGTGACAATTGACCCTATTGAATAATCGGTCATGAGTCTCAAATGTATTTAGAGACACTTGTATTGTCTATTTGTGCAAATTTCAATTGACGTCATTGACTGGAACGAACTGAAATAACTTTTACCTACTCTTCCTAAAGTGACGCAATTCACCATGACGTTACGTCTGGGGAATCCGAGATATATTCACTAGTCGCAGCTGCATTCGTGACACATGATAATTTGCGAACTACTTGTCTTCTTATGCTAAAAGCGATATCACGTGTGATATTATTATATTCGTGCACGTCCGCGGAAGTAGAAGCAACTTGCAGAGGTCGTCAGTTGGTAATCGGTACTAGTGAGCCAATTGGCAGACAGTCAAGATTCAGCCCGAACGTATAAGCCTCCTGGGATTTAACACTTTAGAATGCAAACTGCAACGCATCGCAATTCGCAAAATTATTTTGCAAAAAAATTGCGCGTGGCAATATGGTATTATAAGTTTTTTTTTTTTCGGAGACACTTAACGTGAAAAAAGTGATCCGATCTCGAGATGATCAAACGTAAAAAAATTTTGGATCTATGCAACGTACGACTGAAGTACCTCTTTTGCAACTTTGCCATATCAAATCTGAGGTTATATTAATTATTGATCAGCAAAGGTGATTTCAAGATTTTTTGTAAACCTTCTGAATTATACTGCAGCGCGTATCTCATCACTGGAACTTGTGATCTGTAGCTGATATAGCGCTACCCGGGAAAAGGAATGTCATTTTTTTAAAGAAAAAAAGAGGTACCTCAGTTAATGAGTGACACAATTACGTGAGATGAATAATAATTAGTATGGATCAGAAAGTTGGCGAATGAACTTTCGCGAAATTGTATTTAATTAGAATTTCCGGATTTGACATTTTTTAATGTACTGATATCAGTACCAGCATACTAATTTCAATACTCATTAGATGTTTCGAATTTATCAGAGTTCGATATTTTTGTTTCAGAATGCAGTGGATTGATAAAATATTAAAATTTTGGTTTATCGTCGCTGTTATTTGGATAGCAATACGGTCAGGTTTAATTGAATGGATAACAGATGCTTATCATTCGATCATCGAAGATCCAATTTTGGATACTTAACATAAAACATTATAGTTGATCTAATCCCTTATATAGCAGTTCACAGGACATGGCACATTAAAATAGCACTGTACTAAACTTTTATTTTTTTTTAAATCAATTGCTCATGCAAATAAATAATTATTGAAAGTTATACAAAGACACTTTTTCTTTTCTTTTTTTTCATATATAAATTTAGGTGACAGCATTCATTTAGCAGACAATTTACAAGGAACATCACTTTACTGTCCCCCTCCGATTTTGATGAAACTCAACTATGTTGTAGCGCTTGAAAAATTAAGAGACACGTATTTTTTTTTATC
>JARQSV010000350.1:0-132103 GCA_030142285.1 Calameuta idolon | reverse complement strand
CTTAATTTTTCAAGCGCTACAACATAGTTGAGTTTCATCAAAATCGGAGGGGGACACTAAAGTGATGTTCCTTGTTAGTATGACAAGCCGCTTTATAAATATTATTGTACTTATAAGCTGTACGAAAATAAATATTTTAACAAAATTACACGTTTATACGAACATTAAATGAAATTTATTTTAGTAATACTTATTTCACTTTCCACAAGATGCATGATATAAGATGTTGCAGTTTCTAATATAACTAAATATTACATAAGAGTATGTTCTCGACTTAGAATGTATTATATGCAATCCATTAAATGCAATTATCAACAACTACATCACAGTGTCATAATTTCACTCGGTCCCGCAGCATATTACAAAACCTTATAATTTAAAAAAAAATCTCAAAAAATTCCTAAATGTTTTGTAGGATCTTAACAAGAAAATTAAACTGTCACATAAAATTAATTTTGCAACCATTTTTTTTCGATATTTGAACACAGGAATTACATATCGATCGATTTTCCGAGTTGCGTATGACACTCGTTGTCTTCTTGTTAAGCAAAAAAATTAATGTTTATTAAGACATGTCTTACTAATTACTAACGATTAATTTAATGAGCAATTTATTAAAATAAATATTACATAGTCCAAATAAACAGAAAAATTAATGTCCACTCGTCAAGATCAAGAACGCCTGATGAATACGTTTCGCCTGATGAAACGACCTCATACGTTTCTCATGTGGAAATACGTTGGCCTCGCATTATCAGACAAGCCTTATCAATATGAGATCAGACGCCAAATCTGGCTGATATCATACGAGACTGATCAGGCATACCTTACTAATACCTGACCCGCTCTTGACGAAACATCAGGAAGCCTGATTAGATCTCTGCTCGGGACGTTTCTACGCTACATAAAATTCGCATGATTAACATTTCAATAGAACCTGTAAGGATATCGTAGAGCCAATCGTGATATCGAATAAAATTTAAAAAAAAAAACGTTTAAAGTGAAGCGATAAAAAGAAATGCTAAAAATTCATCTCACGTGACCTACTCGTGTCCAGATTATATTTTTAGATTACCGCAAGACGCACACAAATAATACGTAGACGTTTTCAACAAACTCGATGTAATTTCGCGAAGTGTTAAAACCCGTTTCTCAATCCCTGGGAAATCCTCCGGCTCACCGATATACTGAATTGGCACGAACACAATGATAAGTCTCGTTCCCGGTAAGAGGGACGACGCACGACGCACGACTGTTCCTTTTTTTCATTTATTAAGCGACAGCATCAAGACTGCCTTCTGCTTACGTAGCAAAGACCAACAATAAAGAGAAAGGCGTTGTGAGGTTGAAAATTCTAAAGATCAATAGAAAAAAAAATCACAACTTGTAATGCTGTAAAAAACAAGAAAAACCTGTAAATTCCACGAGAGAACATACAGTAAATGCTTATGAGCGAATATAAAAATTTTCCATATAGAAAACAGATTGTCAAAATAATAAATTGAATGTTTCTAGAAACACGAAAATCACACAGTATCGATCGATTATCTCAGTTCAAGTAAACGATTGTGATGCTTCGTTTTTCTGTGTAAATTGAGAGGGGAGCGGCTTATCAGATATTTGAAAAAAAATTGTTTCTTTTAATATCATTGCCAATACCGTTTCCCCGAATGACTAGCAGACATGATAAATATTTATTCGCTGAATGCAATTGAAAGCTGTGGCGAGTATAAATTATTAGCTGCTTCGTGCACATACTGTATAAATGAAAAGCGATAAGGAGATGATAGCGTCCGTAGTCTTTATGAAAAAAAAATTAAAATATCTCCTTGAGCCGATAAACCTGTTTAATTGACTTTTTCTTTTATCCAGTTATTTGCAAGGACTAGCATAAGAGTTTTCTGTTGAAGACAAATTACGTTGCTGCCACGACACTGATCGATCCTGTATTTATAAAATGATGATTGCTTTTAATAACGGCTACACGTAAGATTCTTCAAATTCCCTACAATTCTTAGGAAATAATTCGATCCGACTGACGTCAATATTTCGGAAACCACCTATCCCTTGTAAAACCACATTCTCACATAAATTTATCTCCCAAGAAAACCTGAATTGTTATAATTCTAAATGTCATGCGGATCGATTTATAGCAAGACATAAATACATAAGTTTTGTTGTGAGTCCAGATAAGAAGCACTCTACACTCTAAATTATATAAATATTTTTATAATAATTATGTCAGTTTTAACCATATTTGTGTTTTCATTTGAATGAATCAAATTTCTATGAAATGAATTTACTGCCGTTCGAAAAAAAATTCATAACAAAGATAGAACAATCTAATGATTAATGTAGGGCGGTGTCAATGCCACGTAATGGAAAAGTAAGCAATATGTCAACAGAAAAAAAATACATAGGGTTAACAATAATATTATAAAAATAAAAAGTCACAAAAATTCAACTTCTATTACTCTCAAGGCAAGTCCATACAACGACGAACTGCACTGAGACGATTTTGTTGTTGAAATTTTTCATAATTTTCAACTTATATAAAACAGCCGAATAAACAACGAGCCACGAGTATAGGTTTACCGTTAACGTTGAACAATCTCAGCATTACTGTTTATATGTATAGTAAAACACCAAATCAAGGAAAAACTGAAAGTCGATAAAGCTATCTGGTAAAAGTTTTTCAAGCTTCAGTATACAATTTACTTAAAACCACAGTTACTGAATGACTAAGAGAAAGAGGGAAACCGGAAGACGCAGGAAATGAGTGGATTTCAAGTATCTTATAAAAGTCATGTTATTTTAACGTGGCTAAGTAATTAAGTTTCTATCATCCAGTCTTAACAAATGTGACTTTGAATAAAAATTAAATGTACGAGACCGCTCGCACGTATGCACTATGTGTACATTTAGAAATTATTACTTCACTACGTTATATTAATAACATTATGAATGACCTGACTACTATTTCGATGAGTTTTCCCAATATTCGGGTTACCCCAATCGATATCACTGCATTGTATTGATAAAACCCACGTACAGCCAAATACATAAAAATAAGCAGAAATTCCACTTGAGACATCATAACACGAAATATAAATATAACGCAATAGTTTCACATACATTGATATCCCATGTTTCATGTTATCATTGTTTGATAACAAAAAAATATATCAATATACACGATATACGATGATAGTTTTTAACAAGACTCAACCAATAGTCTTGACGATCATTATGCGCTAACACGATAATTGGACGACTGCAAAATACTGATAAAGTGATACTCGAAGTCTGACGGTGTACAAACAAACAATCCCATAATGACGTGAAAGCCTAAATTAAGAAATCCCTGTTAACACAATAAAACAGAAACATTCAATAAAACAGACAATATGTCGCCATAGTCTCACGCATGGATGCACGCACGTGTCCAGAGTGTATCTCGTGCAGAATCATATAAAACATGTGTGCGCGCATGACGTCACCAGCTTTGCGTGCGCATTTGAGAAGACGGGAAGGAATGAGAATGCCTGCTACATATACTCACTCCTGTGGTGAACGGTTTTCATGAAGCGACAGTCAGTCGCTCGAATGTATTCTCGCCAGCAAGTTCTACAGTGAATTGTGGCTGAAAGGAAAGCAAGTAATATTTCTCGTGCGAAACTGTTGTGTCCCACTGGGGATAAGACCGCAGAATAAACGAGAACTATGAGACGCAGTCGATAGACCAAGTTGTGTGGAGAAAAAGAAAAAAATGGTAAAAAATACGATAAAAGGAATACAATTTATATGACAAGCGAACTGGATCCTATTCGATGACAAGCAACCACGAGGATCAAAAGTATCGAGCAAAGACTCTGATAACGGGACGAGCATATAACTGTCGTGATATCGGAGGTTGAACAAAAAATCAGATACAGAGCAGAAGTAAAGGAATAACAACGAAAACGTGTTGATACGAACTAGAGAAATCTACTGAGAGATTAACATTAGAGAAGCAACGAGTTTATAACGAGTATCATTGTAATAAATAACTGTATGCGTGAATTTTTTTGTATATACAGTTGCTCGCCTTGTAAAGAGGAACAATACATATATACATACAGTATTGACTTTCTAAGAGATTGGATAACAGTTATGCCATTGTAAATTTATGAATCAACGTTGAGGGATTTCTGCAAAGGCTTCTTCGAACATTCTTGGCTGAGTGGTGAAGCAAGTTTCTTCTGATTGTAGAATCGCGATTTCGATCAGACGAAATGCGTGACTTAACGATGCCGATCAACAGGTGAGATTCGAGAAATCGATTTACGATAACTGCCCATAACGAGATATGTGGAAAGCGAAATATCTTACCGATCCGTTAGTCGGATGGCGAAATTATTTTTACTCAAAATTACTCCAGTGAGTGCTTCACATTGTTAGTTGACACAGATACCGAATACTGTATGAATATTAGCAGGTAATACGTAATTCAAATACCATGGACGCCGATTAGTAAGAATTTTTGAAAATTAAATTTTTTTACAATAATCACACTGGATGGTTAGAAAGAGACTTCATTTTTAAAATAAGTATTTTCGGAAGGAATAAAATTGTAGTAGTTTGTAGTCAGGCCGCGACATCCGACTCAGCATTTTACCGATAAAATACGATCTATTTTCTACATTTTACCGGATGCAGTCAAACTATGCAAACACATATCTTGTACTGTCAAAGATATTCCACTGAACTCAAATCGACTATACTTAAAGTAATCATAACAAATGCTAGATGCTTCATATTTTTTTTTTTTTCGTTGACCAATTTTGAAATCTGATGTAGCAGACCGACTACGCATAGATTGTGATAATTCACATTTACATTTAAAAAAGATCACTTATAATTTATCATCCGTTACAGGATATTTGATCGAAATAAAAAAAAAGTTGATTGATTATGAATAGAAAATCAAAGTTTTCAACGAACGACGAAATTATGAAATTTTTAAACTACAGTGGGACTTCTATGAATTGTCGAGTTTTCTAATGCTTCACTTACATAACATAACTTGACAACGCCGATAGGCCGAGATTAGGATAACTCGAAGCATATTTCGTTTCCTCTGATATTCGAGTTATCGAAGTTCCACTGCCTACGATATTATGTTTCTATTACACTAATAGTTATCAACCAGACCAATCATCTAAAAGTCATGCTATCATGAAGTGTTACGTATAGATTAGAGTCTGCACAATGATAATGAGTGAACACGGAACGCGTAAGAAATTGTACATGTGCATATACCAATTCCATAAATCAAAATAAAAAGGAATAAACGTATTTTTGATGATTATATAATTTCTACATATAAACGTCTACGTGTTTCCATATTGAATTAGGCCTTTGCACAACTTGCTACACACGTGTTCTATATTTAGATTAAGTTTCCATAAATCACATATGGAACATCACACGTTCCAGGAAGTGTGTTTAGTACGCATTTATAGTTTGCGTTTTTACATAAACTTATTTGATGCGTCCAGATTCTTTCAACGAAAAACAAAGGACCTCTTATTCGAATCATTCCCGGTACACGAACAAGTGCCAATATCTAGAAATGAATTTTAACATAAAAACTAAATTTTGCTTCAGCATTACTTCTTGCTCTATTTTTCTTTGATTTTTTATTACACTATCACTTCGTTATAAGCGAACGAGCGATCGCGTCAAATCGCACGTATTTGAACATCAGATTTTTGTGTGTAAAGTGATATTTAGTATCGAATAGTTATTTTTTAGGTTAAAAGGGTGGTAATGTCAATATACGAAACTGTAGCACGACTGAGCTACCTTTCTTTCATGAAAAATTTTATGAATACTATTTTTTCCATAATTATACTGGAAACAACGAGAAAGAGAACAAGATTTATCATTTCATTTTCAAGATTATCGGCTGCAATATAACCATTTAAAATGAAAATATATTTATGAGATCATGAGTCAAGTATCACCTTAGTTAGTTTGCCTCAGTTATTATTGTTCAGAAAGCTTTTTGGATATCAAACATAATATCAAGTTAATACTGCAACCCGTCCCGTATCTCACATACGATAACTGCGATTCACTTATAACGAGGTGCGACGATGTTCAAGGACATCGATTATACATGTGTGATTCCTAAGCTCGCACGCGTAATAGTGGGAAAATACTGGAGCAACGAATTTCTTCGAATCCTATTCACCCGACAGCTCTAGCATTCGCTTATAAGCAGGTAGCACTGTGTCACGTTTCTCTCGTGAAGTTTTACATATTTCATACAGACGCTTACCAAGTAACGTTGTTCCGCGAACGCGTTTTGATTTAACCTTAATATATGATTCATTCAGGTATAATTAATTAACATACACGATAATATAAATCATTGGATATTAATATCACGTGTCATCAAGAGTGTGATAAAATGAATCTAAATTTGGCTATCGTTAAGTTATAGACTTTCGAGTGTAGAATTTCTTCTGACTTATTGTTAACACATTTTCAATAAGTTCTGCATCCTAGGAATTATTGAGTATGGTATCCAATTTTGAGTTCAGACTGAATGTTCCATGATGGTCACGATGAGATCGCTGAACAATAAAAAACTGCACTGAGAAAAATGATCTAAATATGAATGAAGATTAGATTAAAAACAGTAATAATCCTTTTGATTTGACTTTGACGATTGGACATGATTCCTTGGATGACTATTAATAAATTTAGTGAATTTTTTAATAACAATAATAAATGAGTTATCAACAAGCTCTCGTGACCACTTCCGAAAAACGATTTGAATCTTATTTGATGTACGATAATGACGACGTTAGCACTATGGCACTCGTGAATTTTTATATTATAATCGTTTCATATACATTATATTTATTTAATTCATTTAAAATCGACATTCGTCCTCTTACCGATTTGATATTTACTGCGTGAATAACACGAGGTACTTTCTCATCATTCATAAGCCGACCTGGACATTGAATATAAATATCTTAAGAATGATTGACGCACATGAAGAATATTCGGAAACGGAAAGCCGTATATAGACTATAAAAAAAATGTATAAAATTAATCGATGAACTTTACAATTTCCATATATAAAATACATTCAAACGCTAATATATGCAATGATCTACCCAGTAACTTAAGACTCCACAAACATCGGATGTTATTACTACAGTTCTTTTTCTTTCATTTCATTTTCAGCTCATCAACGAGATCAAATTTACGCCTGAACATTCCAGAAACGACACATACAATGTCACAATTCGTAATCGAAGATTCGGATTCACTCTCTAGGTCTACGCCTTTCACGGATTTAGACAGCAATAGTTCGGAGCTGGACTATATGAGAATTAAGAACATAAATCTAAGAGGAGGTCAGGAGGAGAAGCCCTTATTCAACCTGATGTACAGCTCAGATGACTTTGAAAGTTGTGATTCGAGTCATGAGTCCGAAAATTCTGTATATTCGGACGATTCTGTATCGTCATCTGGAAGGTGTGAAAAAATCATTAGCCTTGAAGATCAATTTCAGAAAACATGCACTGTTTCTAATAAATGTGACGATATCATCATGAAATTCAGAAACCTCCGAGTTCTGGAAAGTGATTCAGAAACGGAACTAGAGATTATTCAAAATGAATATAACCGGAAGAACGTGAATTCTTCCTTCAAATATGTAACAGTTAATTATCTAAATATATTTGACGGAAGTAGCGACACTCTGTCGAATACGGAGAAAAAAAGCAGCAAGGATTTAACATCTGATAACGAAGAGGATGACGATGATTTAATTTCACGTGCTCCAATTAGAACAAAATCTCACACATCAGCATTTGAACCATATGATAAATCAGTCAATGGATTCGAGTGTAAAATCAAAGAGATATATGAGAACGCTCAAAATAGAAGTCTTATTGATGAGATCATAAATACAATCGTTGGAGGATCCTCGGTAAATGGATCAACTTATGCAGATATTTCAAACCAGAACAATACACAGATTAATGAACCAGTCGAATGCGCACTGAATTCAAATGAATACAATGACACACACCCAGAGAAATGCCCGTCCACTATTATCGATGCTGCAAATCCATCAAGTTATCTAACGAGCAATTCAGGGTATCCAGACAATAGTTTGACAAGAAATCTAATGCTGAATAGTTCATTACAGGTAAGTTGCAATTAAAAATAAATTTAAGCATTATCATAATTTTCTATATTCTTCTTAAGATTATGCCCGACTACCGAGTTCCTCAAGGACCATCGTCATCCTCATCGACGAACTCATATACCAGTACCATTATACCTAGTCTATCGAATTTTCAAAGTATGGCCGATTCCCCAATAAATAGGCCACTATTTACAGAGCATAGTCAGTCAGAGAACGATAGTGAACTGTGCAAAACAATAAAGGAAGATACATATAACTTGAATGATCTGAATTATTCAAATTTATGGCCACATTCAATAAACGAAACAGAAAAAGCGAATACGTGTTCTGAAAGATCATCGATGAACAATCATTCAAATGATATTAACGAAACCTATATCCCACGTGGGATTGTAGATACATATGGCACAGAAAACATATTCATTATTGGTGACAATTCTCTGATGCATTCGGATGAACAGAGTTCCAACTGCACCCAACAGTATGGTCTTATTGAAAAAACACAAACCAATTTGTCAGAGGAGATACTTCAGTCGACTAAAGAAGACCTGCCAAGTTTCATAATGAATAGTCCAACGAGCAGTGAGGGATCTAGCTCTTCCATCCACCCTTTCGACAGAAGTTACACATTCTACCATCCAATCACGCCACAATACGGACCAAACACAGATTTGAATATACCATATGGTCAACAGTTAACACCACTATATTCACCAGCTTCGTCAACAATTCCTTCCCCAACGCCACCTGTAGAAACTGTCAGATCAGAACTTAAGAAGTACGTGCTAGATGATATAAACGTGAAGTAAACTTACTTGACTCATCGCCAGGAGAATTTTATTCAGTAATCCATAACATTTCGTAATTCTTTGTAGAGTGCCTAAACCACCGATTATAAAACCTTGGCCAACATTAAATCTGCCATCGACAGATGCGTCAAAGAGATTAATAGAAGGACTAGATGTAGAAGACGGTAACAAAGCATTGCAGAGCATGTTAGTCAGGTCCGTAAGATATCTCGCAAGTAG
Source organism: Calameuta idolon (assembly GCA_030142285.1). NCBI lineage: Eukaryota > Metazoa > Arthropoda > Insecta > Hymenoptera > Cephidae > Calameuta > Calameuta idolon. The sequence continues at coordinate 122,857 of JARQSV010000350.1, read as the reverse complement.
CGACAATAAGAAGAATACGTAAGTACATCCTATGACAATTAAATTTAAAAAAAAATTTCCTCGAAAATAAATTCCATTTCAATTTTCATTGACGTAGACAACTAATGCGTCTCGTTAGAGATCCGAATTTTCTGAAAAACAAACGAAACAGAGCTTACTTGATACCACTGGTAGAGAGAATTGGCGAAATTCAAGCTAACTTGTCAGCAAAGAATGACTTCGGCGAGGATGCTCTATATTTAGCAGCAATGAATTGCTATGAAATGCCTTACATTGCTGGATACTTGGCCGGTGTCATGGTCGATAAGGACATCGACATATCAAAAGTAGTATATCATACAAAGGTTAGAATTTTGAAATTTACAAAGAGAAATATTCGTAGCGGGCATTCTCGAGATAATGTATTTTGCTGAAAATTAATTTGAACCAATTTTCATATTTCACAGGGTGACACGCTCGTTCACGCAGTGGCAGCGAAAGGGGACACGCACATGAACGTTCTCTCTGAATTACTGAGGCTTAAAACAAAAGATAGGAACGACCTGTTTGACTTAACGTCGTGCAATTATGACGGTGAGCAACAATTAATAATATTAATATTCAACGAGAAAAATTGTGATTAGTGATTAGAATACAATTATTCAAAGAAAGTGTTAGATTTATCAACGAAACTTGCCGTTACCAGGTAAAACAGCTTTGCACGTGGCTGTTGAAGCTCACAAAACGTCGAAAGATCGAGTATCCTCAATTGGCACCGTGCTATTGCTATTGGAACGGGGTGCAGATCCCAAAATCAAAGAAGCTATACACGGTAACACTGCACTACACCTGGCAGTAGATTTGCACTGTGATCCAAACCTCATAAAGGTAAGCAGTGAATTCAGGTTGAAAAATATATGTGTAGAACTCTACAAAGCACATATCATAATGATCATACCTAATTCCGTAAAGAAATGTTTCTTTTTCTTGATTTTTAGGCTCTGCTCAAAAACAAAGGTTGCGAAGCTGTTAATATTAGGAATGACAGTGGCAACACGCCTCTCCACCTTGCAGCCATGTCGCAAGTATCTCTAGAATGGCAAAGAAAAGTTTGCTGGTATTTAATATTGTATAAGGCATCAACGAATATACAAAACCATAAAGGCAAAACACCTTTGGCTGTGGTATCTTCGGATAGACGCGAAGCGATTCAAAAGATCTTTGACTGTAAAATATAAATAAGATTCAACTGAGCCTTTGTAATGTTTTGCTGCTTAACGGTCGAACTAACATAAGCAGTTTGCATGCGCGCAATATATGTACAAATCGAGGACATCTATCACAAAAAAAAACATTGAGTAGGACCATTTTAAAGTCTTCGGATAAGCTGTAAACATTTTTTGTAAATATTTTGTACTATGATTACTATGTCACAAGACTATGGTATGGACGAAGAAATGATTGTATGAATATGAATAATCCGTTGTGAGTATACCACTGATTAATATTAAGAATGATAGTAGGCGAGAATTATTTAAGGAATTACTAAACGACGGACTTTTGTAAATAAATGTAAATCATCAAGTACTTGCTAAAGAAGGGTTTTTTCTTTTTTTTACGGTCCTTCAATCATAAATCGGTATTCCATAAAGATCTACTACAATCACCTAGAATACAATCGTACAAAATTTTAACACCCTCGCAAACACAAAGTACATAACTTATTACATACTGGCAATTCTACAACTTTCTGTTTACGGATATGACAATCACTTACATTAGGCGTTCCATACGGTCAGTACATCCTTCAGTATGAATTTCTAAAATTTTCGATATGCCACTGTCACTTTGTATTTGCTGATATTGTTATAATTCATGGTAGATAAAGATTAAGCAAACGATAAAAACCATTAGCAGTTATTACTTGCATTTTTGGATTAATGATCATTCTTATACATCTCGTATCAAGTCGATATAATAATTTCTAAGTTTTCTGCTCTTAAAATATTTTCATCTCCAACTCGCATACAAGCTCTATAATATCATCCGAGCTTAATACACACAATTGCTCATAATTTTTGTGACGAAGTGACATGTTATTTACTAACGTGATTACCAAAGATCACGAAAGTATTTTCCCGACTGTACACGGGTTCCGGCGGAATTGTGTCGCAGGTTTTCCGGTGTAGTAAACCCTATTGCTTGTCCGTTAATGACATCGAGCACAATGTATATCGGAATAAGCTAACGCGATATAAGTAGTAATTTAACATGTTTAGTAGAGGAGGAGCATGTCAGTCACAGTAATAAGCGGCGCGAAAGACCTGTCCATCATCATTTCGATCGTACTCTTTTAATTCAACGGCTATCAAAACACTTATTTATCGGTGAGTGTTGTACGCGGTAGAGACGTCGGCGAGATAAGGGACAAAACCATTGAGCAGAGAGAAACGAAAATTTTTCTGAGAGAAGAACAAGTGCATCGAGATATAAAAAATACGTGCAGTTGTATGACAGTAAAGAGTTTTGCTTGTAAGTGCATAAAACTCGGCACAATATATTTGAAATAAATCATACTTCATTATTGGATAATGTTGTGGAGTAACTCCTATATTCGTAATTTTTATTGATTCGGGTTTACGTTGTGTGTTTGAACTGATCCACCACCTGTGCTATATATGTTAAGTTAAGTTGATTAACCAACGAGGGAAGATCCTAATTGACGAAAATATTACATTGACTAAATATATTGCTGTAACAAGATGACGAATATATGGAACATTCTACTGATCATTTGTTCAATAAAGCTCTTGACGTCCAGCTGGAAAATTAATCAGCAATGTGCAATACAAAATTACACACGGCTGGCCTGTGTCTGCTCCAGTAACGAGGTATGTTATACGAAATACGTCAATGTCATTATGTTTTCCACCTACGCTATATGTACGCACTATATATATATATATATGTAAAAAAAAATAATTTCGCATTCCGTCATAGGAATTCCACCATTGGGTTGAAAAATAATTGCGGTTTTTATAAAAAGGGCTTATAGCAGAAAACGCAATTATTTTGACACCTACCTAATATTAACGTTTTAAAATCTTTTCTTTTCCAGGCATTACAGTTTCCACGAGACCATAACTTGAGGAATATTACTAATATCTTTATCTCATCGTGTTCATACGTAAATCTGCACATATCTGATGCAATGGACACAGAAGGTGTGCAAAATATTATAATACGTAATATAAGCAGAACGCTAATACTTGATTCAACGGTAATGACAAAGAATATCGAAAATATTGAATTTTTAAATATCGGAGTTATACATCGTATCGCAGGAGATTCGACTTTCAAGATGGTTCAACATATCAAACGTTTACGTATAGAAGATACAAATATCGAGAATTTCAATGCAGATTTTCAGAACATCAGTGTGACCCAATTTTTATTCAGAAATGTAACAATTGCACGAATGGTCGGTCTCAATTTTTCGAAACGTGGCGAACTTCTTAAGATAACAGACTGCAGTTTTCGCAATATTCAAAGCACTCTACATTTTATTTTCTCGACAATTGAAATTCACAATTCAAAATTTGAATTGCAGAAACCAACTGACGTGTCTATTGTAGGCGACACTACTGTTGTGGCCAATAGTGTTTTCTTAAATGTCAGTATGAACCTAGTTGCTTCCAATAAAATCACTGTGAATAATACATGCGCCGATGGGAAGAGTTCTTTGAGACTTTCAGCACGTAGTATCGAAAGTTTTGGAAATAGATTGCCAACAGAGATAATATATCCTAAGAATATGGGACAAGACGTACCGGGTTTATTACTGGCTCGAAATAATACCGTGTGCATTGCTGGTAATTGCAAATGCATTAAAAGCAATGCTGCTGGTTTGTATGAGCAATTACGTGGAAACATATTTATCGGCATTATGTTATCAATATTTATTCTCAGTTTATAAAAACTGATATAATAATGAGAACAATTGCCGTTGGATATACATATATAACTGTCATACTCAACTGAACTATTAATACTAATTGTAAGTAAATATAAGTTCAAATGCGACTATTATTTGTATTCACCAATATGGAAGTACATATCAGTTTGTGTAAATTCAATCATTATGCATGATAAGATAAAGAATTAGACATTTTTTTTTTATATACTTTTAATTTCTTAATAAAATAAGTTTATAGACTTACAATTAGAATTATTGTTGAGAACTCATAACTTACAACGAATAAAAAGAAACTAATATTTTAATATTATACCATAATGCATTCCACAGGGTTATTGAATGCAAATGTATCACTTGAACTTAGCTTGTCTATTTGGTTTCTATCGTAGGACCACCTTCAGGTTTTACGTTTGTCCTGAATAACCCTATATCATTCTTTATTATTTATATTGAATTTAAAATGAGACACGATATATATGGTTATTCGCGAATATTATAATTGTGAGAATATACCATTTTGTACTATGTTTATACTTTCAGACTGTTTTTACATTCGCTATAAAAGTGAAATAATTTTAACTTACCAATTAGATGTTTAGCTTCTCGTCTTTCCAAATATTTGATGACTCCACATGCAATTGTATCCCTTCTGCATAAAGCGATAACTCGTCCCTCAAATCGTTAGCCTCTTGTAGCATTAGTTGATTATTTTCTTCCAAATTTCGAATGGTCTGTTGATAAAAAAGTACTTGCTTTTCATGCTCGGCTTGCATGTCTTGCCATGCTTTATCCTTTGGCACATAAGTTCCTACAGATAAGAAAATAATGTCGGCTAATTGATGAAAAGAAATGAAATATCATATGAAATGAGATTTGTAAACTACTTACCAACAGATTTTTGGAGTTGTTCGCGGAGCTTATGTCCGCTTTGTTGAATTCGCCTCATTTCATGCATATGCTGACTGTCTTTTGACTGCAGTTGTTTTCTCAACTTTAATGTCTGAATACACATTAAATAATGACGATAATAGTTTTATATTGCAAATAATTAATGAGAACAATTGTAAAATCATTTACCTCTTCCTTTTCCCGTTTAAGATTTCGTGAGAATTCATCTAATTGAACTCTAAGTCTTCTTTCCCTCTCCTGTGATTCTGATAATAAATGCTGTTTTCTCTCCAAATCTTCCTTTAACCGTTTCACGCGATTCTAATTTCGGAAAATGCATATTGTCAAAAATTTGGTTATTAGCACTCATATTTTGTTACACTTTATTCACTATATACTTACCGATACACAAAAGCTGCATGTGTTAATGCAAATATATTTAGAAGAATAAACGGGATAGTTTATTATAAACTTACCATTAGGTTGGCATTATCATTAGATGTTTTATGATGCATATCATTAAGTTGGCTTTGTGATAACATAAGTGTCCTTTGCTTATTGACGAGACCCCAAGACACATTAACTAATTTAATGAAAGCAGCCTGCAAAGATTCAATTGACTGCAGTTCATTATTACTCGTTGTAAGAGACTCAAGACCAAAAGATTCAAGTTCCTGTATAAAAAACGTCATTAAGTATGTCTCTTTGAATGATTTTCAGAAGAATAATAAAGGGTAAAAGAAAATCTAAGTTTCCACAGTTAAATTACTTTCAGGATTAAATTTGTATATTATATTAGAGTTTATCTTATAACGAGTAGAATTAATTCAGTTTTAACAATCTTGGTCATTTAAATATTAGTACTGCGAATAATAATATTAAATAATATAAATTACAGTAGCAGATCTTACCTCTGATAATGTTGACAATGCATTTTCTATATTGCTCGTCGTGCAAAACTCCGATTCTTCTGCTTCTTGATTCTGATTCTGAGCAAGAAGCATTCTGAGATTCCTCACTGAGCCAGCAATACTCAATTCAGTTGCCATTATCTATATTCTAAAATATAACAATATTATCTAGTACAAAAATATCAATACGGCTGATATAATAATATAATATCTTTTTAGTATAAATGAAATACACACTCTTACAATAAACTGATATGTTAAAAAATTGAAACACCTTTCTTAAAACTTAAAAATAAATGCTTACCTATCATATTCTTATGTCAATATACATTAATTATTCGCAAAATATGAAAATTCATATTATTGGCAAAAGTATCATTGATACCTTTATGTAATTCTCAACAAATGCACTCTTAATTACATAAATTCAAAATTGACATACAAACGTAACATCAATTTCATCTAAATGCACAAAATTTGTTGCTTGATGACATATAATATTAAACTATTTATTTGAAATAATTACTTTAATTAACAACTTTTTTGAGCATCCATATTCGAAGTTACTGAACCATACTCTAACAAAAATATATCTTGACTAAGAATCATATTCAAAAGAGCCACAAGGTCATTTAAACCGTCCTTTTAAATTAAATTATGTCTACAGTAAGACTAACGCTAGTTGTAACCTGCTGTAAGCACAATATAAAATAATTGAAGCAATAACAACAGAAAATCATACTGACACCAACTAAAGATGGTCTTGACTCTATTGACAATCTTCGAGGAACACCTTGCACTTGACTTTACGTCGATCTCGGAATTGCATTCCCATGAAAATCAGGGCAATTAATAGCCAATTCTAGACTAAACAAAAATAAACAGAAATACGCGACTGACAATGAGAAAGTGGGTTATTTAATTCTACTTTTCCACAGTGCCGTCCGATGGCGCTGCTTGAACCGAATTATCATTAGAGGATAATATTAGAAAACATAAATGCAATTTTTACCATACACAACTTCTCACTCTCTCAAAAACAAATAATTTACGCGATACTTAAGTACCCCATTAAAACATTTTCCTTGTAAATTATTGTGATGAAAACACATTTCTTGCTGCACATTTGCTAACGATATAAGATCTTGTTTAAGGAAGTTGAAGTTAAAATTATTGAACGCTTGTATTATTAATAATGACATGATTTATCAGTGAGCACTATAATTAATTTACAAAGTATAATTAAGAATTTCATACTATAGCCTGTCTACTGTCCGGCAAACACATAATAGCAACCCCAGTACTCAATCATTATACTGGTTCATCGATAGGCGCAAGGGGTCATTAAGGGCCGACTAATATGTTTGTCGGGTACATTTTCTTTGAATACAAAAATCTCAAATAATCTAATAAAAATCAGATATAAGCTATAATCTGCAAAAGGTATATGATGCACAATGAAAGTACAACTTTAAAATTAAAAGGCTTAACGTCATAAATCCAGTATAATGTACGTAATGCGTTAAAGATAAGTTTGTGACTATGTAATGTATACTTAATTTGAATGTTACGTAACGGTTTCTGTTTATTCGAGTAGTAGAGCCATAGTGCATAATGCTGTCCTGACTCTTGCCACATATTTATGTAATATTATTTTAGGACCTCATATGGTTCACAGTTTCGACTGAGGCAAAGTGAAACGCGTCAACTGTGTGAATTTAATCTCTGAGCTGTCGACACTCTGGAACGAGAGCCACCTTTTTTTACAGAAACATACTAGCCAGGATGTGTCTAGCACATTTGAGGTTGGGTCAACGGGCAACCGTAAGTAACTCATTTATTCAGGCCTATTATGGAGCCCAATAGCTCATTAAGCATACGTAGAACTTAAATCCAATTAAAAGAGGATATAGGCAGAAAACGATTCAACTGAATTATTCGAAAGACGAGATTATTCAAGAAGTATTTTTGTATTGAAAAATGAATATAGGTTGATCCTTGCGTGAGTGCAAACTATACAATATTCTTTGGTGCACTTCTAAAGGATTTAGGAAATCTTAATCACTTTGAGGTTACTTCACTTACGTTACAACCACGATTCACCTCCCTTGCTAAGTGCTCGTATAATTTTTTCATTTACCACAGTGAGTTAATGTGTCGTTTATATTTCGTGAGCGGCCTTAACCTCTCCGGTGTAAGACTATTTTTTTAAACACAACTCTCACTCACATTGCCTCGATAAAAAGAAAGACCGACAAAAGTATATCAAGAAGTGTAATGATAATATAATAAATGTTTTTATTTTATCAACGACTATATAGTTATAACGTAAGTGAAGTCTATTTTTTAATAAATTATTTATTAATAAAGAAAATATAAAGATTAAAGATAAACGCACAGTTGTAAATTACAAACGTTTATTTGTGAATTTTTAATTAAGGTTTTTTGATGTGGGCGATATTTTATGATTAGTTTGTTCCTGTATCAAAAGCACTTAAAGAGATAAATGACTACGCGCACAAGATAAATTAATTATTTCAAAAGACATGTGGGTAAACACCCAATAATAAATAATGATATTTGTATAAATACCCAAAGAAAAAAAAAAACTAAATATCCCTGGATTAATTTGAAGGGAAAAATAAATCAAGAAGAAAAATCGACTCATTTTTACATGGTTCACGTATGGTCAAATGCCACGCCTCGTTATCAGAGTTTTTGCTACGTACCGTGTTTCACGACCCACTTAATCAAAATGGCCACGAGAAACTTTGGCGGCATTAAAATAGATCGATAATACCGCGTTCCGTCTAGCGAAGCTGAAAAAAGAGATAGCGTCTAGAAATAAAATCTGCTGCAATCAGCAAAACATTTTATTACCCAAGAAACTTGCAAATTCCGATACTGTTATTTCCTGTTATTGTACAATAGAAGCAGTTTTTCATTCCATGAAAATCTTCTCGTTAGCTCGTTCTATTTATCCATGTTGAATACACTGAAGGTGACATCATTTGTCTTAAGAAAAACGAATATCGATTAGCATGACGAATATGCAGGAAAATTCAAATTTAGTCAATCTGGATATTGGATATTTGAATTAATATCATTCATCCCATTGAATCAATAGAAGCAATTTCTAGGTCTCAGGTACTACCGTCGGATTGCATTATTCACGAAAGTGGAAGCCTGGCAGTAATACGTAATTCATATAGCGACGCAATGGAGATATGAAAGCAGCAAAAATTGTTTTCCCAAGTCAATGAGAATTTCTGTATCTAATTCTACCACTGGAGCGAAAGACTGTGCGAGCTAAAGCTTAAGATAGATATTAATGAGGGAGAGATGACTGTGGACGGGTATTCCTCTTTCCCTCTGAACAACCTAATCCTTGCTACGTGATCTTGAGAATCCTGTAGGATTAACTGGATAAATGCCTGGGACCTTGGACCCCACACGAAATGCCTCTTAAACACAAACCGAAAGCATGAAACTACAAATGTACAAAACGCTCAAAAAAGTTCAACAGATCGGATGCTGCGTTCAAAATGATCAACACAAAACTTCATATAGTCAGCTGAATATTGTTAAAATAAATTTTGAGTACGTTGCCAAGAGAAATATGAATTTTTCTATATTAATTCGATAATTCATTATGCCATTAAGGTATGTATTATCGAGTGATAAATGTAGGAACGATAGATAAACAATTATCATATGACAAGGATCAAATAATGTGATATGGTTTATTTGTATATGTATATTGGGTGCCTATTAGGTTCCTAAAATTACACCCTAATCAACACCCTTCGTCAAGGAAAATGGAAATGGGTTTGAGATCGATTTTAGAACACTAAGAGTAACCCAATATTTGACATGAGTGAAAAAGCTCATCTGTCTAGTGGTTAACAAGTGTATCAAAAAAGTAAGGACACGCATATTGACCGTGGAGCATAACCATGTGTCACGACGAGGTCACATAGTACATATGCATTCTGAAGATAAAGAAGAAAAATGTTACATTAGGCTACTTTTCATTTCCCTTTACACATGTTCTGTACAATTATGCCTGAAAGCGAATGATGAATTTTCACGATTGACATAAAATTAATGTTAACTAGAAAACTGTCGTTAACTAAATAAGGGACTTGTGGTGTATATATATATATATATATATATATATGTATGTATAAGCCTCTCATTTGGGTATACGTAATAAACTGTAGACTTAATCCCGTATCCGACTTTGTCTGTCGGAATTCGTTAATGTGAAGTGAAAGATAATAATGAAGATTAATTACTAGAAGAAAGCACGAATTTGAAAATCTTCGAAGCGAAACTCGTCTACTTCAATCACACGTAACCCAATGCCAAACATGAATCTTTTGGGTTTTATATATCCAACCATGTGGTTTCATTTCATCCCTTGTCCCCCAAAGTAATCAGTCACAACTCGCTGTTGGCTCGTTTTTCCTCAGCGTCGTTGCTTATCGGTATCTGTCTTTTGGGTTGTTATAAAACCGATTAAACATACAATAAAAATTTACAATATAATAAATAAATATCGTTCTAAATTTCCTTTACAAAAATGAGTTATTATTAAGAATTCCATTAGTAAATCTATCAATCGAAACGAACGATACGATTTTTTAACAATTTCATAAATGAATTTAACAAACTGTAATTTTACACTTAATAATAATATCAAAATTTTCCAAGTCGTAGTACTCATGTGAGTATTCTTAAAGTTAAATATATCAGTTTCATACGCGATTGAATTCCCATTGAAGATATCGACAGAGACTGCCCGCTTTTTTGTACTGAAAAAGAGAGAGAAAATAGGTCGGTGGATTTCATTATTCCAAGCGAAGCTTTTAGTTTCGACTTGGCCAACCGATCCGTCTACTTTACCAATGACAGTTTGCAGAAGACATTCTGCCAAGAATTCTAACTTGCGAAGCTGGACCCCTTTTCGATTTACTGCGCCATGACAGTACGCGCAAGGACTACCAACTACATTGGACGCATTGCTTAAAGCCAAACCCGACGGATTTCCAGAAAAATGAATTCCGAGTAAAATATTGATGAAAAACATTAAGCATTATTAAACTTTCTCTTTTTTCTTTATCGCTCCCCTTTTTTAACCATAAAAAAAACTTCCCTTTTCATAAATATACATTAATAACTTTCCCCACCGGATATACACTGGCCTCATCATCGAATTCCGAGACTAATTCGACAATTTGGCTTTCAATAACGTTTTGACAATATACATATTACATAGAGAGTAGATACGATCCAATTTCATTTATCGATTAATTCATAAATCCTGTTACATCCACGATCTCTTCGACGATCTACTAATACTTTTGGATTTCAATAACAACATATAGTATATTTATATCTAGATTAAAAAATGCTGTAAAAGTGTATTTTTTTGTGTAATTCAGTAAATAATCATAAATCATATTTTTTTGCTATATACATTTCATTACTACAGTGACGATCTTGTATACATGTAATGTCATTTCCATATCGTTCCCGTAATAAACATTTTTAGTAAGCATAGTATTTTTATACTTTATTAACGATTTTGTACAATTGAAAAAAAAAAGTTCCGTTAACAGGAAATTTTTGTACACGATAAAATTTGAATGATATTGTTTCTTTGATCCAGAATTAAGTCGTATCGATGTATACTCGTGTTACAGTGCACACATAATATCTGTCTCTGAGACTCGCCCACTCAGTCAAAGTGTCAAGAGTTTTGACAGGTCAGCAACTCCTGAAATATTTATGTCTGCCCCAGCTATTCTTATCCACACGTTACAGATATTTTTGGCTAATGTTGGGTAACCCCCATCCATGTTTTGTTGCTTTTCCCCAATTGTACTAATTCCTGCAGTTCACGGTTAAGAATAGAATTTTCAAATTCTATGCCTACATCAATTTCAATCATCCGCGTTATTCTAAATAAAGAGACCACTGGATGCAAGATAATATTTTACTATGCGAATCTCAATTAGCACCACGAAACTGTAACACTGAAATATAAAATCGATGTCTTTAACGAAACAGTAGAAAACCAAGTCCCATAAATATTCTAACCACTGAAATTTCATTCGTACGATATATGAAAATTGTAGAACTTTGAAAATTCATCCTTATGCGGTTACTGTAAATAATACTACTAGAAATTTTAGAGTTACGTTATCTCTTTGGTGTTATCACCTTTTACTCGATGCAAAATGTTTTACCATAGCTTCCTGCTCCGCGGATACTAGTCTATATACGTATATAGGTATACATATTTATATATATGTATAGTCATTCACGAAACTTCGGTGATACAGCTGGTTACACAACTCCAATGTCGAAAAGTCACGTACACTCGTAATCGCAAAGTTAAAATGAAATCCAATAATCCAATGCTCACTGCCAAATCGTGATACCTAAATGGCAACCATAATAGTATAGGATTTGAAATGCCTAAATTGTTACCAGCTGTTCGTGTGTTGTCTATAACCAATTGATAAACCTACCAGTAGAATATATTTTATGCTTGATAATTTTTAAAGAATCGATAAAAAAAATTCGATAAGAAATATATTACAGAGTACAATTGTTTCGTAACGTGGAATTGAAATTTAATTCTTATTCAAAAATATAATACTGTTGGTACTCTACGCCTTCGCGTGATACGAATATGCTAGTAGAATGAAATAATTATATTTTCGAAAATTTTAAACAAATTATAATACATAACAAATTAATTCTATCCAACATTATTGTTTGGTTTAATGTATCGAATATTCACTGCTATATAGGTATGTAACGTACGTATTAGGATAATCGAATAATACTCGGCGATTGATCACGGTATATGCTGTTTCCGAACTGTCGATCAACCGACAATTGAATTTGAACGATTCCTCGACCGTATCGTATCTGGCGTAATTAAATAAAAAAATATATAATAAATTCAAAATAATAATAAATCAAACTAAAAATAGCATTGAATAAGAATACATTAAATCAAAGGAAATAATACTATTCTAATTACGTCATTATCATATCCAATTAAAAATACCATAGCGTTAAGATATAAATCCACAAAAAAAAAACAAATCCTATATATTTTCTTTCAAATCTACCACTTCAAATCAACGTTCGTACTTGTATCAACAGAATCTCGTAAATCTAATCAAAGAATAAAGTCGCTATTACAAACTCGCCACCAGGAGCTTGAAGTACATTAAAGAAAACAGATAACGAACACTTCAATTTTTCTAAGTCGACCAACTTCCTGACATGACAATCCACACACACTGTATGTACACACATACTCCATACTTTGATATAATCCTGCCGTCGCATAAGGGACCTGTCAAACAGCATCTCGCGTATAGAAAAAAAAATCGAAAATGAAATTTTTCAAAAGAAAAGCAAGAGGGGGTAGAAAAAAAGAAAAGGGTACGGTGGATTTGTGGCACAACAGAACATTATGGGCGCTATGGGTGGTAGGCATCGGCGCACTTGTTACCCAAGAAGGGTCCGTTCGGTTGGCAAAAGAAGTTCCTCAGGGGTCCAAAGGGTCAGACGTCGCGGGGGGTACGCAGATGTGCCCTTCTTAAGATTACGCGAGGGTCCCAACTTCCAATCTCATCTCACTAAACTGACCTTCTTCGACATCCAAAGTAATATGCATTTCCTGCAGAAACATCTGCTCGCAAAAGATCACTCCCACTTTATGTCTCTGCCTCTGGAGAAATGCGGTCCGCTTTTACCTCGTCCCAAGCAACCGGATCAATACGGGCGTCGTGATACTTGCAAATATTTTGAATTGGACTTTAACTGTAATAAAGTGCCGTCCTGCCATTATAATTGTGTTCGTTCCCTTTCATACTTTAGGATCGTTTTCGATCGAGATATTATAATGCAATTTATTATGATTATTATTCGTCCAACGGACTCCCGGATGACTGCTTCTGCCTCGACCGATATATAGTTATACAGTTGCATGCTGCGAATGCCAGTTGTTTCGTTATTGTCTTTACGCGAATAAACTGCACGCAGCCTGACGGGATGACTGATTTGTGTATTTCGAGAATATAATACACGCTGCTTGAATTTTCTTGCAATTTTCTTTTTGCCCGGTGTGTCTCTACCGAGGGAATCAGTAGAGGTATTGTTGCTGTTATTGTTACTAATGTGCGGTAATAAAACAGACACGCGTTTGCTTTTGCTCCTTGTACCCGCATGGTAATAGGATGACTACTTTCTTGGAATTGACTTGAGGCAATTACGACTGTTATGACTTGCCGTGTGGTCGACTTTGTAGCGAGGATCTCGTTTGAGGTCCTAAAATAGTTTGGAAGCTTGTATCTCGTATTTGGAAAAAAAATGTCAGTAGGGCGTGGCACCTGAAAAATTCTTCTTTGTCAAACATGGCGGATCCAGAGAGTCACGGCAGAATGAGAAAAAGAGACGCAGCATCCGAGAGGACCACCACCAATCCTATACGCTCTAATTTTCAACGATTCGTCTCCACGAAATATCACGATCGAATTACGCGCGTTATTTTGAGTTATGAGGGTCACCACTTGGGACTTTGAAATTTCAGCAGTTTAGCCAACCGGGTATGCTGTATAAGGTTTCCAAAAGTAAGGAAGTCCCCTTGGCACGCGCAACTGGGTTGGATCGTATTGCGGTGGATGACTGTTTTCCTATATATTTGAAATGCATCGCTATTTTTTTTTAATATTTACAGTACTGTACCCGATGCCATAGAATTTTTGGAAACGAGGCGATAATCATTACTTTAAAAATTTGTGCTTTACTGATAAGCACAGCATGTATCCGATAATATGGTTCTATACGGGTATCTATATCCATTATGCCTCCTGTTCTAATCATAGAATAGACTATGCTCTGTTATCATTAGTACAATTACGACGCGTCATTATCAATCGTATTACAGTAATAACTACAATCATGGTTCTTGAATCAGCAAAGATTAGAATTTATATATAGATATATATAACATTCAGGGTTAAATTAGAATATGTATGTACAAATTGGTGAACATGAAATATTGTTGCAGGATGATTCAACTAAATGGAAAGGGATGGACGTACGAATATTAGAAAAGGGATGAAATTGAATATCGACTTCAGAAATGTCGTTCAATATTCTTCGACTGACAGTTTATAATTGTGGATAGGGAAAGAGAGATTTTTCCAGAAATCCATTTTCCAGCTCATTGAGCGTTAAAGCGTGCAAATGACTATGACCGCATTCTGTGACAACAGCGTCCCGGCAGCCCTAACACACCCGATAACCATTTCGATACGCTTTAAAGTTGTCCCATTTAAAAGTTTCACCCTTGAACCCTAAGTCCTTAGTTATTCCGCGAAACCACTGCAATGTTCAATCAATATAGCCTATATCTGTATCAATATAGTTTAATTCCATTTTCATTGCTGAGCTGGAATTTTTGACCAAAGCATAAGAATATCCATGTATTTTTATATATAGATCCCACTAAAGAACTTTTGATCGTAATGGGAAATGCCTTCAACGTTTGATTTCAGAGTAGTACAGAGAGGCGTAGTGGTAATCAAGAAATTCCATGAAATTTATTTATTTTCGCAATAGCGATTTTCTTCGAAAAAAATATTGCATTTTGTTCTGTGGAGGAATTAATTATTTTTATTTAAATTAATTTTGTATTTAAAAGACTGTTTAAATGGATGGAAGTATCAATTTGTAAAGTTTGCTACCTGCGTTTTGCATTGCGTAAACGATCTGTAGTTTCACGAGATAACATAAGAGAATAGGATGTGTAGAGGATTTATGTATAGGGGCATTGTTGCGTACTACACATATGTATACTTATATATATGCACACATTCATATATAAATACAGAACGCTTTACTATCACAAGAAGTTCCTTTATTTTTATATTCTGTGCCAGTCCTCGGCTACACATATTTCCAAGTTGCACGTTTCCCAGGAAGCATTGCGGTGTAATTTATCGCAGAATGCTCAGAGCCAAGTGTTTGCGATATACCTATACAGTATGAAGAAGTAAAAAAAATCACGCAATTTGTTTTGCAATTTTTACCCTCGTTATACAGTGCCGTGAAATATATTTCATAGTAAAATAACGAGATTTTTTGTTAAAAAATTAATATCTTCCTTGAGGATCAAGAGTTTTGTACGTCTTATTCAGTATCCGGAAGAGTGTACATGATTTTTTCGATCGAGAAGAGTCAATTCCAAATTAAATAACTTTATTCGGGCAATTGAACCGTATAATATCAAACTGCGTCTAAAAGTTTTTCATCTAAAGAATGACTAACTTTTTTCATTTATTCCTTGAGTATTAAGATAGCTGATCATTCAAGAAAAAAAAAAAGTGTAGGATGCACAGTGCGTGTTAACGACGTCTCGAAAGGGTGTATGAACGAGTAAAAAAAGGAGTGAAAAAGAAAGGGAAAAAGGCACCCGAGCGACACCCCTTCAAGAGGTACTTCCTTCCCCAAGAGTTTCCGAGGAACCTGTAAATATCCAAAGTTCATTCGAAACATCCGCGTGTTTTGGTAAATAAGCCGTTAAAATAGAAGGCGTATATAGGACGGCAAGTGCAGTATCTTTGGAGGATAGGGTTCCGCGTCTCTTAATGCATCTCGTATAGCATTAAAAGCGATGAAGCCTCTTTTATATTACACGAAAGCTGCAATATCTCGTCAAGATAATGAAACAGTAAAAACTAAAGATTTTAACGTTCACCGACTCCCGTAATATTTTATACTCCCATTTGGTCCAGTAAGAGATCCCATCTCTATCTACATACGTGATTACCGCTGGAGGATAGAGGATGAAAAATAAAGAAATTTAAAAAAAATTGGTAAAAGAAACGCATAGAGGGACATCCCATAAGTAAGGGACAGTCGTGTTAAAATTCTCGAGTGGCCATGAGACGCTTCATCCGGACCCAAAAGGTCCCAAAGCGACTCGAGAATCGTTTCACCATTTAACATTTCTCATAATAAACAAGCCGGTCGTGTCTCTGCGATATCTCAAAGAGAAAACGGGTAGCTGGCATCTACAGTGTGAAACATAGTGCGAACAAAAGTCTGCCGAATGTCCTGGCACCGTTTACCATCCTGCCATTTACTATGGAATGTCTGGGAAACGTGTCTTTGGCTAGTTTCTAAGCATAACGAAACTGCAACGAAAGATGTCGAATGAACGAATAGGATATATATCGTCCGAGACCGTAGAAACAGAAAGGAAACGCTTTGAAATTCGAGTACCAGTGGACACTGGGTAAATCTCGACGGAAATATGTTTACCTAGATTGAAAATATGTCGGGTAAGTTCGAGGTATGAAAATACGGAAGTAAGTGAAATAAGTAAATACTCGAGATTGAAACCTTTAAAAACTTAGCCAAGTAAAAACTTTTAAACATCAATGATACCTTAGTACAGCCTCACGTAAATACATTTCTTTGATCTCTATCAAGCGCTTTTGATCTGATTTAAGTATGAATCAAGTCTGTATTAATTTTCATCTCACTGAAGTCTCGTTAGGGTTCTGGTCAGATGGACCTACTTTGACTGTTCGATACTTCTTTAGAACTCAATATTTTTTTGCAATGTTTGTATAACGGAAATAGCAGACCATCCACGTAGAGTGATTTGATCAGGACTTCAACAAGACTTCGGTAAGATGAAAATCAAGGAAAAGACTGGACTAACACTTTAATTGAGGTCAGAAGTACTTGAACTTGATCAAGGAGATATATGCTAGACAATTCTGAGATATCTATGATACTTTAAAATTTTTACTGAGGTAGTCAAATGCATGAGTATATTTAAAGTATAGCTAAATACTTTTGAGATATATTTCTAAGCACGTAATTGATATACCGCTAGTTTCTCGTTGGTTCTTGGTTATTTAAGAAGTAACAACAACGGAGACTCGCTGTCTTGATTTTCTTGGGAAATCTAAGGATATAGCAAGAATATAGAAAAGTTACAGGAGGTATGTGTAGTTGCAGCGGGTCGTGAAGAACCGACAAAGATCTTTCGGAACCCTAAGAAACACCCTAGGGATCTTCTAAAATCTAAATCTGCCGATAACGACGGTTGACGGACGGGCGCAGATGCATTCGATGTGCTTTAAGAGGCGAACGATGTTTTGAAAACGTGCCGAAATTGTGCTAAAACGAAAATACCAATAAATTATAGTCTCCTTTTTGGGGATACTGTGCACGGAATCTACGATGGGGGGCGTCCTTCCTCCCTCCATCTTGTTTTCCTACGGGAACGCGTTCCGTGTTTTTGGGCTCTTTCATGCCACTTCCATAAATCGGTTGGATTTTCAGCTGTCTCTGACAATATTTCACAGTTCCTGTCGATACGTCACGCGTCTCGATTCTTTGTTTTATGAGATTAATGGAGAAATATTTTATTCAGATAAACATACTTTTGGATGCATCTCATACAAATTGTTGAAATTACCATAGATCCCTCTATTATCTTAAAACTTTTCAATGTTAAACTTACAATATACGAATAATGTGAATGAATAAAAAAAATTAAACCGTTCAAAAATCAAGCAACTGTTTAAAAAGTTTAAAAAGCCTACAATTTCTCGAATGAAAATCATATTTCAGTAAAAGGTGAAAATGCCATAAACATTCCGTTCGCCATTCGACAGTGGCACTAAAACAGGATAGCGTACGGCACTCAAAGCACTTGAATTTTTAACATGGAAGTAAGAGTGTCTCTACCGGAAATACTACTTTGGATGAGAATAACTAGGAAAGTGTCTGTGAAAAAACAAAAAAAAAATGATCCGATTTCTACAAAAATTCCTTACATAAAAATTGTCAATATGTCATCCATATACGAAGAAAAAAAAAGATGCACCTATACAGCACACTATCTATCATAATGACGGGAATCATCGAAATTGCAAGTAAATCCAAAGTGAAATAAGAACTAAATAACCTCCTCGGCGATGATTTATCGAGAGTGGCCTTTTGCGTGTGATTTTTACGCGAAGAATGAAATCCAGCAACTCAAATCCTCAGGAGAGTTGAGTTTCACATGGCGGACTGGGCGTATCGCCTTTCAAAAAGGAAAGACGTGTTAAACCGATTACTTGACAATTTCGATGTCCGTGCTTCCGCCATTTGAGACTATTTGTCGAGTGAAATTCGACGTCTGCCACATCGTGGGATTTAAGTGTAGCCGTAACGGACGTGGTACCAGCATTGCAGTACTTATGGTGGTAAACCATTTGAGAATATTGTAGTAGCTACCATACAGTAGCATACCTTAAGTATACCTGGTGGGATACTTTAACCTGGGATACATTCCCGGTTGATTCCCCAAAGAACAATGTAGAACTACTGGCAAGATTAAAGGTGAGTAGAATTCACAAGTTCTGCATCAAAATAGCAACCGCGACTGGAAAACAGTATGATAAAAGTCATACATACATATTATTAAAATTATATAATGCATAATCAAAATTTGTCTCTCTGTAACGATTAACCTAGTACCAACACGGTCGCTACTCAGTTTTTTAGTTTAAGCATGTCATTGGCGTAATAAAAAGAAACCAGAGGACCGAAAAGAAACGTAATAACTTCCTGTCAGATCCTCTTGACTGCAATCTTAAATGCACTCATGCTACTTGGCTTGAATGGAACTGTGCGTTACCAGACACGGCGCGTGCCGACAAAGGAATTTCTCTAGTTTCTGCTGCTTCCTGCCCTGGCTGGTGCTGCTATGCTCGTGCAAGGAAACGATAAGCTTGGATTCTTGTTTTATGCATCCTTCCTATAATAGCTTCGTTCTTTGTTTCCTTGACGACTCAAGAAAACAATATTTGAAATTACTTTAATCAAGAAATCTTTAGCATTCCAGAGTTCGGTCAGTGTATTACTGTGCAATTGAAATTGGTAAAATTGTATTAAATCATTGTGTAATTTGATGGTAGAATTTAGCCTATACAATGATGGATAAATTTAAGAAATTACGATAGATAACAGTGATATTTAGGTTTCCTCGTCAATTAAAAAGAATTTAACCACTGTGGACATATCGAATTGTGTATAAGATTTTTTTTTGTAAAAAAAAGCATTCAGTATTCGTAAAACTATAGCGTGCTGAAAATCCACGCGGGAGATTCACTGTTAAAACGCGCCGGAAAACCCCGCATTTAGCCGAACCGTGTAGTGACGTTACGATGTTGTTTTCAAACGTATGTAGGCACAATAAATCGTACACGAAATTGTTTTTTGTCAAATTTTAACAATAATAACCCGAAAATGATCTCATCCACGAGCTAACGGTGGTGTTTCCTAATCATGCGTAAAAATACAACGTAAAATGCAAGAAAAATATTCGTTACAGTACCTCGGAACAAACAAAGAGAAAAAGTATGGTTCAATATGACGTATCGTTCTGATGAACCCATACAATAGAACTATTTTTGTTGTCAAGATCATTTCAACGTAAGTCCACTTCTTCATTGATAAAGTAGAACTATGTTTATCCTGCTAATCTCTAATTTTCACAAGTAACTTAAAGAAACCTTAAAAAGAATCTGTGGAATCCTAACTTATACTTTTATTTTAGTTAAACGAAGCCTCACACATCATGAGCATATCTAAAGCAATTGACCCTGAAGTTGAAAGTAATCAGATCCGTATAATAATGCACCTGGTCAGTGAAAAATCTACTTTACAAATCAGCTGCTTATTTCAGAATCAACATGGTCTAATTCGAAAAAGAAAACACAGCACAAATTAATCGTACAATTTCTATAAAACTTTAAAAAATAATATAAACTAATTTATTAAAAGTGCAATTATTTTTGGTTACACGTACATTGCCACGACTAATAAAGAAAATTTTTATTTCTAATGTTGGGCAATACTAAAATAGATAACTGTACAACTGCGGGTTACCTTCTTCAAAGATTTTACGGGCTATTTCAAACTTTAAATACTGACAGTGGATAGTTAATTATACAGCGATTCAAAGTTTTACGAGTTGGAAGTGCTTGAAACGACCAACAAAATGTAGATCGTGAAAAGCCAAGCAGGTCTATATAAGTGGTACTTTAATCCTACAATAGGAAAGTGCATTGTAGCAGGATTGAGTACTGACAAAAGATTTTTCTAAATAGAACAAATTAAAAAGTCACTATCTGCTTCATAGTGCTATGCTATATATCGTTTATATACAGTAACGTACTTTCTCAACTCGACACCGGTAACGACAATTCGAGAACTAACCTACGTCACCTTCGGCTGTCCACCCTTCGTCCATGCATCCGCATGCCAGGCGAGCGCCAGCCAGTTCTGGTTTCATTGGGAACTGATGAGCCGGTATGACCTGGAAGCTGAGGTGGAACAGTCTCAACTCCGCCAAAACGGGAGCTCTGACGGAACCTCTCAGAAGAGACGGTAGCTTAACGGATCCTGTTAATTTTTGGAGTCACGTAAAATCAGCAAACGCAACTGGATACACGAACGGAAGAGAACGGTTACGGAAATGCACGGCCGCTCAGTCTGCTAGGTTGAGGTAGACTAGGTCGGGGTAAGCGTCAGGTAAATAGTGCCGTAAACAGAGAGCGGTTGTTCGAGAACGTAACAAAACGAATTGGAACGGGAAAATCGAAATCCCTTTACCAATTAATAAATTGGGAGCACTCACCGGAGTTCGTTCAGCTGATCCGTGAAGGCCGAGAACTGCATCCATGGGACACTCAGGTGGGCACTGCACTATGCACAGCACTGCACCTCCGAAACACACGCAGACATCTATAGGATTTTTTGGATATAGCGAGAGTAACGCGAAAACTACACGAGCGAGAACTTTTTATACCATATAGGAAACGGCTAGAAAAACTATCAAGAAATAGCACGGGAGCTCGAGCCAATTCGAGGCACCTCGATCGGTGTCCCAAAACAGACTGCTTTAAAGCAGTCAATTGACAATCGGCAAATTCAAGAACTAATCATTCTGATTGGTCGAGATCCTTATGGCCGGTAACTTTTACCCTTTCCTTCAAATCGTCTCTTCAAACTAAATCGATAGCGTTCCCTAGCGAATCGGTACGTAACTCTTGAAGATCCTCCACGGCCGCTACCTCAGAACATCGGGCGACAGCTATGCACCACATTCTTACTCGGGTTAGTAGATTCCTACTCTACCCTTATCCATATCAAAAATCTTATCTCCGCCTGCTCCAAAGCCCTTTGCCACTGTTCGGCAAGTCGCCGGTATCTCACCCGGAGCTCTGCCAGTCTGTGAAGACATCTCCGTCGGATGCTCTCCTCTGTCGAGGAACTCGGTTCGCCGAGGCTATTCCTCCACGGTAGATTTGAGCAACTCAAAACTTCAATTAAACAATAACAAAATATTTCCAAGAACTTTGGCGTAACTGTACGAATGAATCCCAGAGCGTCGCTTCTGAAGAGGGTGACGACTCGAAGGGAACCAGAAAGCAAGAACGTTATCTGAATCGGTAGCTGGAGTCGACTTGTGACCGTGAGTCGAAAAATTACGTCATTACGCCAATTGATTGCATGGAACGAAATAAAGCGATACAGTTAAATGATAATATAGCAGATATGAAATTAACCCGTAAAGTCATTGAGCAAGAGAAAAATGGCAAACGGTAGCCTTGAACTGACAAGTGTTAAGACGTTTATGTGGATATCATTAATAACTTTCCTTCAGACATGAAACTAGTCGGCAAGCCTGAGATCTGTCGACTTCATTAATACCTCTAACAGTCAACCAGCTGGCTAATTACGCTTTGACTAATAGCCTTTTCCTAATGGTTCACTTATTGCCCGTTGTATTGGCATCCAATTTCGACTGGGTAGATTGTTTTTGTAACGCCTCTATACAATAACAAGCGCGCAGTTGGTGTATTAGAAAACTGATCCTTAGCGAAGTTGTAACGTGGGAACTTGACGAGAACGAATGAATACGTCAGAAACTGGGTACGACCAAGGAATTCAAAGGAGCAAATGAACGTTGAAAAACTTCGTAATATCTGAATTTTTATTGTCATAGCATTTAATATATTTACAATGAAATTGCTCGAAGGAAATTATAACTTTTATATAATATTGATGTACGCTGACATTTTGTGGACGATCTTACTTATAATTGGTATTATAGTATATCTTCTTGTAAGTGATACAAAATTATATATTTATTCAGCGTTTATTTTTTATGCTCGTTGTATAACACCTTAATGCGTTTTTATGTATCGTACTGCATAAATGTTTCTTTATACATTTATTTTTTATACACAGAAACGACAAACGCTGCTTTTTAAACTAATACCTCTTTGATATGCTCTTTGGTAATTCACGTAAATGAATACGGTTACGTTGCGTTACTTTTCTCAATGAGAATAAAAGAGAAAAAGTGTACACTTTTAAAGCAGTTATTTACATGCGACCTATGCTTATAGGTTGAGTACGATATTGTGCACTTTGGTGAATTGCAAATGCAATTAACGTTACAAAGGACTTTGACAAATTGTTGGTATTTCAATTAACTGTAATAGTATCCACTGCCGAGTTATTCGTCAAGGTGCTTATTACAAAGTGCATACGAAAATCCTATTTTCATTGTATGCATTGGACTGCATCTCACTCGCCAGGTTTTTTAAAATTCTTTTGACAATAAGACTCTTAGTCAGACTAGAAGATTTTTTTCGCGGATATAATTTCGATAAATACGAAAAACGATTCGAGCATCGTATTAACAAAAGGAAAAAAGAAGAGAATATGACAGGTATGCATTATCATTAATTCGAAATCGGGAGCAATGAGTAATCTTAGAATACGTAATTTACAGTCTAGACGAAAGGCACGTATAGGTACTTCAAAAATGGATAAGCTCGATGTTAGCCAATTAATAATCTATTGTCGATCATTTTGATTCTTATCGAACGAATTCATCTTAATAAAAAAATGTGTATCTCAGTAAGATCTTGTACTTACAATCAACGTGCATTCTATAAAATTATCATAAAAAGTGGCATAAGTTGAGCATATCTACTATCATGTGTTTTTTTTTGTTTTGATAAACGCATAAAACCTCATAGCGAATCACAATAATAGAATTCTTAATAGAATGTTCCCAGTCCTCTTATAGGTAATGATTTCAATTTATTATAATGTTGACAATTCCCTATTTTAGTTGACTACGTTCACGATTATCTTCAACCGTCATCATGTGGTTATTGTCAAACGTATCGTGATTTAATACATATTCCATATTCCATATTCCATATAAAGGGACACTCTTGAGTTTGTCAATTCTATTAAATCGTCTTAATGACTCGTTGCGTAGGGACTGTCATTGGGTGACGGTGGGGATCCACTGATACTCTGCACGATCATATTTAAGCAATCCAAACTGCTTCCGGCATTTTGTGAAGATTGGGTTTCCGACTGGTCATAGCCTGAAACAAAACAAAATTTATTGTGAAGTTATTACCTACGATGTAAAAGAAAAGATTAAATTACTATATCAAAATTGACATATGGTCGTCGTTGCATAAATTGCAAGGGTCACAAAAACAGAACGCGTCAAACAAACACAATGACCATAGGTATTAATGACATCGCCACTTGCACAGCTGAAATTTAATCATGTCAATTGGCAACATTATCAAATACGACTCCATGTCAATTTTTTTTTTCCTTTATTCTTCGAGTTGCAATTGCTCGACGCTCGGCGCGTACCGGAATTCGGTTAAATCGCTTCGAGTAGCAATGTCCGATCTCAAATTGAGATAAATTTCCTGTCGGCAACTACATGTGAATGTAGCAACACAACGAAGTGAAAGCTCCGGTTTGTGTTTGATGAAAAAAAAAAGATATTTTCATCTCGCTTAATCAACTTTTCGTACACGTGCAATTTCCACGTAAAATGACCATGTACAATCAATTCTACGAAGATAGAGTCCAACTACCCTAGCGGCTAGTGCGGATAGAAGCCGGGGCACGATTAAAGGCGCGAAATTCAAATAAGAGATGAAACAACTTGGTCGTTAAAAGAATTATGAAGTTAGTTTTTATCAATTAGACTTTTTTTTTACTAGCGTTCGTAAAAACCTTTAATCTAGTAGGTATATATCTAGCTTATTGGCCAGAAGTTCAAAAAACGATATCAAAATATTTTCAAACGGGTGAAAAATGGAAGACGTCAGTGTTTAATCCTATTGATTTTGTGAACTCGGAATGAACGTAATTAATTTCATTGATTAGCTTCGATGTAATAACAGAGGGTGAGACGGTTACCTCGACCTTACCAACATCCGGGACACTTTGAAATTGGGGTAGATTGATAATATGGCTTTTAGAGAATTAAGACATTTTACAGAAACTCTTTCGATTCTCATCTCGATCTATCGTCGCAAGAACCAGTCTAACTGAAAAACCGATACGAACCGATTAAACTGCCGCTTA
Source organism: Calameuta idolon (assembly GCA_030142285.1). Taxonomy (NCBI): domain Eukaryota; kingdom Metazoa; phylum Arthropoda; class Insecta; order Hymenoptera; family Cephidae; genus Calameuta; species Calameuta idolon. The sequence goes on along the minus strand of JARQSV010000350.1, from coordinate 97,576 downwards.
ACAAGTTAAACGAGTTAAAATGGACGTTTTAAGGGCGGGTATTCAACCTTTTACGTTGATAAAAACTTATTCGGGTAAAGTTTTTGTAATTTTTCTTTATTTTCGCATTTAGATATGTATATTCTCTCACGTTCATGAAATTTCATCGTTTCATTTCTGTCGCTTCAACCATCCACGTAGAAGACTAATGATTATTGAATATAATGACAAGTTATTATTATAAATTGTGCAATTTTTTTTATTAACCGTATAAAATATTCACGGACTTTTCAATATTTTGTCGAATATGCAAAAGAGTTCTTTTGATAATTTGCAAATGGTTTGTCTCAGATGACGCGAAACAAATAGATTACCTCAATTTTAGATTTCAGCCGATGTGAATATGATTAAAGTCTCCGTACAAAGGAAGGATTCAATTGTTTGCAGGACAGCGTGGCGAGATTTGCATTTCACAGGGACTTTGAACATGTCTCCCGGAAACCGACCATATATATACATACCATGTCGATAGACGCAAAGGATTCGATATTCACTTCAACCTTTGTTTTAAGTCTACCTGGTCTACTTGAAACAAATCCCCCCCCCCCCCCCAAATCATTATATTCGATTTGACTACCTTGGAATTTGCAATTCATAATTGAAAAAGTTATCAAGTAAAAAAAGAAAGTGAACTTGTCATATTTTAATCAAGATATAATTAAAACTCAATTTTTACCATCCAATGTAATCATAATACTTAAGTTATAATCATACTGACGTCTGATGTTTCTTAAGTCTTCATCTTTCTCTCATGAGAAGACATAAAGTTGTCAACTTCCCGGATCATCAACGTCGCAATTTTGAGAACATTTAGTGCTTCCAACTACAGAGCATTTAATGCGAAGATGTTAATGGTGTTAAACGTTGACCGATCGTTCTGCACTGGAGAGACGTCATTCAGTGACCTACTCCACAGGCACGAGCGAAGTCAAGAGTAGATTAGGTATAAAGATACACTAGCAACTGGTAAGCACAGTTGTTGGAGAGAGACTTAAGTCAAAAGAGACAGATGAGAAAGAGGGAGAGAAGCAAACGAAACTAATAATATTAAGAAGAGAGAAATGTGGCAACAGATGCCCGGCCTTGTCGGAAGCAGGTGGGTTAAACACGTGCGATGAAAGTCTTCAGGAAGAAGGTTGATACTTTGAAACTGATGGAAGAAAACACGTACTTATGTATTGTACACGGATGCTACGTCAACGTCCAATGGAAATTAAAAGTTAGCTATTGTTCATCAAGAGACTTTGGTAGCTATATTAAATTTGGAAAATACTTGAATGATGTTGATGTAAAATGATTGTCGACTAAGTTTAAAAAATTCTATGGTACCTATTGCAGGGAAAAGAATGATTAATTTTTTGGAAATTTTTGAAAAACTTTTAATGAGGATTTTTTTAAGGGGTTTTTTCTTTTTTTTTCGTAACGTATTTATAAAGAGCGTTATCGATGGATAGTGGGTGGGAAATAAATTGGAAATGAAAAATGAACTTTTTATTCATCAAGTCTTCACGACGGATATTAATTAAACTAAGAGAAAAGGAATTTGAGAACCGTCGCTATTGAAGAAAAGATATCGCGACAGATCTGATGATATAGACGCTTCGAAGTCCTACGCATTGCAGAGTGTCGATGCTTGTAAAATATACGACGTCGGTTTAGAGATTTAACCTACATTTCTTAAAATTCTTTTTATTTCTTACCACTGAATATCCAGAGACGATATTACATTTTATTTTCGTACAGTCAGAATCTGTAGGAGTCAGGAATGCCGATGTTAATCTCTATCCACTTGTGATCCTCGTCATTTGGATCACCAATAGTCTCACGAGGCATATCCGTCTATATATATACATATGCGTTACTAGAATTTCTCAGGGATACAAAACGCACGCGAACTCTAGTAGCAATTTAAGGACATGAATTTGAATAATTTCCACAGCACAGAACACATTAAAGATATTCATGGTGCACATATGAAAATCATTTGGTTCTTATCCAAATTAAGATGTGTCGTCAAATTAATTCACTTTTCAGTAATATTGTACCTGGACGTGTTCACGAAGATTTTGTATTCCTTGGACATCAGAGAGACGGAGTCGCGCGGTACCCCCTAGTTTCCGTGTGTTAAATCGAGCGACATTTATATTGTCGTGTTCACAGTCCGAGGACGTATCATCGAGTGTAATTCTCCTGAGGCGTCTTGCCAAGCGTCACTGTTTTACTTTGACGTTACAATTTGAGATTGTTCTTTGAGGATGTTTCTCAAAAGTGGCAATGCAATAGAACGGCAATGGCATAGAACGTGCGCATATGCATCTACATATACAATAGTTCCAGACGACTATGAACTCATTAAAGCAAGAGATAAATTAAGGAAATATGGTTATTACGGTTTAACCTGAAACTAAATGATGAATGTAGACAGGCGAACAATCATCAGCATTTATATTACAGATCGATTTCACCGGTCTTACCAACTTGCTAGGCATTTGAGCCGGATACAATTCAACTCGCGTATAGTTTACCCTCGTGACGCTGTTCTGAATTCTGTACTGTGAACTAGGCATTTGGTCTCTCTGATATTAATGAACATCATTTCCGTCAACGCTATTGGATGCGCACCAGAGTGTGTTAATGTGGCTTCGGTGCCTAAAATTAGTGGGTGTTTTATATGTTTATGTGTATATGTATATGTATGTATAAGCTGAGCATTTATATTTAGGGGAGTGCTGTACATTGTCGATCATAAGAAGATGGCCCCTCAAAATGAAACTGGTTTCACAGCTTAACTATATACATATACTGCCACTAGGGGAAAACTAAAAAGTTGAGAAACTTTTAGGATAAGTTTGAGCTTTATGAAGATTGCTAGGTACATATTAATATCACACTTGAGGATAGAATATACGTGTACGTTAAAGTGATGAGTGATATGACTTTTTTCTCTGATCAATAACCTGGCTCTTGGTTTTACTTTTACGAACTTTTATGTAATGGAATACTTGGGAGAAACCATCAATAACTCTACGGAAGTAACTTCTCGAGATTCATCGTTTTATTCTTGAATGGGCTGATACTTGTATTGTAAAGGGCCATTTTTTAAGTGTTATTTATTGTTCAAGCAAACCATTACTCAGCCATAAGTAAGAAATTTTCTTTAACGTATAACGTATAAAAAACATGTATATAGATCCAAAAAATTTTCTTTTGACATCTTTCCTTCACTTTCTCCCTTAGAGAATCGGAATTGTCAAATTTTTTTTTAAACCTGGCCGATAAATCTTTTTGTCTTTTAAAGCTCCTTAGTAGGAAATTCAACGCATTATCAATTCTTAAATATTCCAAAGGACCAAGTCTTAATGAGCATTTACGTTTACGTAATTTATCAAGAATAAAAATATATCAATGATTTATAATATAACTCTGATAGCTCGATAACGTTTCGTATTCTTTCTCTCTCTGGTTGTAATCCTTATCAGGCTGGCAATTAATTCACCGAATTCCCATTTTGAGATCAAAGGCTACGTATGTATGAAATAACTTAAACTTGCTCTAGAAAGGAAATCGAATTTCAACTACCTGCGAACGTCTCCAACATTTCCAACTTAGCTGTAGATAGATATCAGTAAGGCAGCTATCGCGTGATACTCACTATGTAACGTATCACTAGCGATAAAACCACTTAAATGGCATCAAGGAACTAAAGGACACGTGTAATGTATTTTGGAATACAAAAATTTATTATTATTGAACAAAATAATTATTTAACTTAATAAGTTATTGAGAACTTATTTATCTGTTTACAAAGTAGTCTCAGCACCTTCGGAAAGTCATTTAAGGAGTATCGGGCTGTTTGCGAATTTCACGAAAGACCTACTGCGTCATCGTGCCTTATAATCGACCCCTACTAATGAATTTATAAGATGCGGGGAATGTTGGAATTTTGAGAAATTCGTTAAATTAGTAGCAAGCATTTGAAGCATAAATAATTAACTTGGATGGATGAGACAATATATAAGGTATGTACATTTAAAAACTAAAGTGTTGTCTATTAATATAAGGGATGCACCGGGTACACGTCGATTCACAACACTTGGTTGAATTATGAGCTAGTTTGTCACACTGCATTATGAATCATAAAGTCCGCATGTTGCTACGGGCTTTCCTAGCCTAATAATTCATTGCCACGTTAAACGCCTATTTCACGGCGTAATTTGAACACACATTATATATACGGCAACTAGTACTAGGAGCAACACGATTCCCGTGCTAAAAAATTGAAGTAAAAACGTCACGTTAAGGATTTTGATTCGCCGTGGATCGTAGAAAATTAATTTTTCATGCACCGTTCAATTATAATAATTGCCAAATTATTATATTAGTCCGTAACGTACTTTTACTAGTCCAATATAATGATACCATAATGGATAGACTACTATATTCATTTATTAATAATATTCATAAGGATCCGCGTTTATCTAATAAACGTAAAAAGAATGTTCCCTGTTGCAGAAGCTGGTATTAAAATTTTCATAATAAGCCCGACGTTGAATTTATCATCCCGACAAGGAAATAACGTTATGTCAAAGCGACATCCGGTTTCAAGACACGCCTCCTCCGTTATAATTAACATATTAAACATATATTTTAAAAAATTAGATTTGAATATTTAAAAAATATTTTAAATATATTTATACTGTTGTTTGAAATTTCAAAAGACGTAAAAAATAATAATAAAAAGTCACGTTAATTAATTAAACGGAAACTTCGAAGAACCCCCCCCCCCAATATTTAATCCTTGGGCTTCCATCGATATCGCGCAGGTCGCCGTCGCAACGCTTATGGACGCTATTTCGGCGTCTCTAAAATACCAACCCCCCCTATACTCAGCGTCTATTTTTCCGTGCTCTGTATTTTCGTCAGGCAACAGTTATTCGATTCAAGTCAGCGCGGATGCCGAGCCGCTTGAGACCCTTAAGAAAACTTCTGAGACATTTCATAAGTTTTATTCGTCCTGACTCGTTGTCCCGATACTGTCTCGAGGAGACCATAGAGCCACTTCTAAATCTGCTTAATCCCATACGAAAATAGACGAGCGTCATTCCTATAAAATCTTAAGAACAAGTGATACCAAGAAAACGCTTCAAAATTTAATACCGAGTATTTAATACCCTATTGTTATTTCACATCCGCCATCTACCTAACCTAACATCCTCCCGAGGTAACAGGAAACTATACAAGTTTCATCAGGCAACCCTCATTCTTGTTTGATGTCTCCTCAAAGCCCTCAAGACTTCAATATCGATGGTTGGAACGAGGGTTGTACCTCAATCGATATAACGGTTCATCCATTCCTGATTAGATATTGATTAAATATATATTGAAGCGAGGAAAAATGTAATTATATATGTATGTATATATAGGTATATATATTAGCATTAATATTTCTTATCTCTAATTCATACCAAGGAATAGGATGGTACCGCAAATTAGTAGCTAATTCCGTAAAGGACTTATCGAGCTGGTTCGGAAAGGTGGTCGGAGCTAGAATTCATAGAACGTGGCTTAATAATCCTGAGTTCACTGTACTGGCAATTAGAGGAACCGCAAACTGTAAGATACAAGGAGTTTCCTTGGCGTTTTGTGCGCCGTTTTAATGACTGTCGAGCAACATACTTTAACGTGGGATGTGGTGCGATGCCTAGGACCGCCTCGTGAATTAGGACGAGTTAATTGCGCCTGTATCTTCAAAGACTTGTGGCTGATTTGCACGAGTTGGTTTTACCGGCTACCGTTGAAAGCACAACGACGTGTTGATTTCTCCTCATTAGCGAAACGCATACAGCGCCTACGCTGATCTCCGAATTACTTTGGGATAGAAGTCGACGTCGCGACGCTCACCGATTTCGAGACATTGAACGCTTTCAGACACTCAATGTTTTCAGGCCTTCAGCCTATGTCTACAAATTGTATTTGCTTTTACGTATATAGCTTTTAGTATAAATCAGTAACAGCGATTGGAAATCGCTTTAAGCTGTAGGTATGTTTAATATACGTTTAAAAGGCCCTTTGGCTGTTCTCCGTTTTGTAATTTCTAATCATTCCGGTAAGCAATGTCGGTTTTGTTTGATATATAGTCTATTCTATTATACCGAAGTACCTACTTGGAGAATTTACACCAGTCTTGTGTATCCGCCCATGTTAATTCGGGCATGTAGAATACCGTGGAAAGGGGGACTTGTCATCAGCAACTCCCTAGATAGTTATTTGAGTGACCATACTTTGTTCGGATATCTTATACTATTTTGGTACATCGAAATGAGATGACTGTATACATCTCTTAGATTAATTAAGCTTTTGTTTTTACGAAGAAATAGTTACGTAATCGTATTTTACGTATCTTCAAATATAACATGACATCTATATACCGTTTGGATGGTGTATTTATAAATTTTGTATGTATTTTTTTTGAAATTTTGTAATATGAAATTGATTGATTGATAGGATAGAAAAAAAAATCGATTCTCTATTCATCGCCGATACTTTCGACGATTTTGCGATAAAGCATAGCCATGTTGGTGGAAAATTGTAATCGAGTATATGGATATGAAGGTTATCGCATGTGGCAGTACCGTAGGGAATGATCGATGAATTGACTAATGGCAAAAGTATGTTTGTCAATTGATACTTCAGAGTCATATGTAATTTATAATAGCGGTAGTGAACGAAGAAAAGATCCTTTTAGTCTCGGGTAAATAGTATGGAGATTTATTATCAAAACACTGAGATTGTCTATTTTCCAATATTTCCCATGTTCATGAATTATTTTAAGCTTCCGCTATTCTCGTTCAATAAAATGTTGATCCTTGCACAAAGACGGGATTTGAACTTCGCGCGGTGATGTAGTACCGTCATAATAAAAATAATATCTTGCGTAAAGCCGACACTGCGCTTGGTACTTTAAGGGGCTGGGGGGGGGGGGGGGAGTAATGTACAAGTACAGCCTGAATAGGTATGGTGGAACATGTTAAAATTTGAGTCACCTTAAAGTGCCATATATCGTCACGTCACATTAGCTTGACGCATCGTCGCGGAGGTCTCTGGCATAACGTGCGGAATATAAGCCCAGAGCGGAAACTGCAGCCAAAATACATACTTTGCTGTACCCAAGATTCTCTTAACATCCCGGAAAGCGTCATTTGCCATCAGCCATTTGCTCAACTACGATACACTCAATTTTTCTTCGTTACGTGAGCCCTGACGTGAATTCGGCTGCGTTACAAAACGTATAACGTAATTATTTCTTGAATCTAAGGCAATTAGATTTATTTATCATACGGGAGAAGCAGAGGAAAAAATTTGTGCAACGTGACAATTGCGAGTAAAAGATGTGACCTATTGAATGTTATTTAAATAAGTTGATGTCAATAAAGTGCAGTTTCGCAGTACTTAATAAAATTTTCCTTCTGTTAATAAAATTGAAATTTATATTTATTCTTTTGTATTAACGATAGATGAGAGTTGTAATTGCACGATTTTAAAGAACATAACTTTTTTTCAGTTTAACAAAAGTTATATCCAGACCTTAAAGCTTGGTCCGTTAAAGTAATATAAATTTTAATTCTCATTGCCTGCTCGTAAAATCTTTTCTGGAATGTAGGAGAACGCCGGCTTGCATACTGAGATTCTGTAAGTAATTCTAGCGGTAGTGGCACTTCCTTGAAATTATGCAACGTAAACGAGAATTAATACTACCTGCTGGTTTGTTGCACCGATAAGATTTCGTACTTTTAAAGATCGCACACGAATGGGACGAAGTGTTATTGGACAGTATTAATAAATAGTGCGATAAGAATGACGCGAAATTTACATAATAAAATTCAATCGCACGAGTTGTTGTTATTTTTTTTTCAATCTAAGCAAATTAAAATATTTTTGATTACTGGTATAGCGCAAATATTCTTGGTACGTCTCACATCAATCGGTTCCGTTTGATAAGACTTGGCGAAATTGCCTGAGGATATATATCCTGTGTGGGAGCGTTAAAAAACATCGTGCAAGACGTTGAATCGATATCCTCAAGATATCTCAAGGAAAATAGTACCGTATGTAGGTCATTAGATGTTTAAAACGATCAGAAAATTCCTGAAAAATTTATTCTACTAACTAACACTGAAAACACTTATGATAGCAATTAATTACGAACACAGAGCCTCGGGGTAATTGTAGATTTTAAAAAATACAACAAAAATACAATTTTGCAATTAGATGTACACATTTTTCTGTCACTGTTCCAACTATATGAGATTTATTAAAAAAAAAAAATGTTTTGTGAAAAACCAACAAAAGACTATTTTCTCAAAGAGAAGCAACTACCCAACCTTGATATCATCGCAGCATCCTTCCACGTCCCATTTCTTTAATTACCAACAGATAAAAGCAAAGCCACCCCTTTCCTAGCAGGTTTTCACTCGCCGACCTTTGGTCTCATTCAAAGAGAGAAAACCGTCAACTACCCCCCCCCCCCCACCCCCCGCCCCCCAACCACTATAAATTTACGGCAATGAAGATCTAACAGCCAGAAAATAATTTCCTAGAAAATCCTTTGAGGTGAAGACGAAAAGCCTGTAGTAAATATACTAAGTTTCCTGAAATCTCCTAAATTTCAAAACACAGCTTACGTACGACTATGACAACTATAATTTTCCAATTAAAACCCAACACATCAACAAATGTAAAATTTCACGTTTTAGAAAATTTCTTTAACATTAAACGTACCATCGACCGGCCATTTGACCATTTTAAAGCCAGAAATACGTTTATAAAAAACTGTCCGTATGTTCAGTGTTAAACCTCATGACAGACCAATAAACCACAAAAAAAAGTGAGTCACAAAATTTCCTTCTTTTTCCATCCCCTACCAACATTATCACCTAGTACTACACAGAGTACTAAATCCGCGGCCATTTTCAAATAGCAAGTACGAAATGAGGCGTCTCGTGCGAGCATTAATTAAAATAATCAGGTTCCACACTCGGGCTCTACGCTTCAGCAAATTGCTTGGCACCACTGGCCACCCCCTACTGATATATCGCTTATACAGACGTGGACAGGAGCAATATGTAGAATAACATATAATCCGACACTGATGCACACGTTAACAGTATCAAAGTGAGAGAATCACGAAAACCCGTTCAATTAGTATAAACCTTACGTACAATTGATAGCAACAAGTTCAACGTGCATGTCCCAATTAGCGCATGTATTTGCTCATGCACGATATCAATGTCCATTATCAATGATAATTCCGAAATACGTTGATCCAAGTTATTTTCAATGTAAAGTTGTAGAGTGCACTTCCCAGAATGACGAATTCGTACAGCCGTTAAAACAAGCGTAATGCGTGTAAGGTAATGCATGCATTCCATGCTTACGAGGGTCCGATTGCGCGGTCATAAGACAGATCGCACTCCGAAGCCACACAGAGAGGTTGTCTTTGCACGTTGAATTATGTTCCACGCTTGCCAATAGCCAGGTATTCATTAACGCTAATTAATCCCTAGGGTGTATTAATAGAAGAGGAGCCAGCAGCGCGATCTCCTACGTCCCCAGCATCTATAGTTAACGTCTACTAGACCTCCGGTATAAGTTTCAAGTCATCGGACTTCAACGTAGCATTGTTGTCGGGCTCCTTTTGAGACACCCTATATATGATCCTAAGACGGAGTATACGTTCGCGTACCGTAAAGCCTTTCAAGAAGATTGAACGTACACTTTGATGTGATAACAACGGATTCCCATAATACACTGCGATACGCTGAATATACAAATACTTGGTAATTGTTCTGTACCCTAGATTCTATTTGAATTCAAGTAACAAGATACGCCACAAAGTGTCACACTGGATTTATGAATCACTAACGTATCCAAACACTTGGCAAAACGTGACAGTTGGCGTCATCGAACGTCACTCAGAATGATGATTTAGAGTGTAATATAATTTTGGCACAGTCCCTCTACTTGCCATATAGCTACAATCTATTTAACATGTATATAATTATTATTGACGTATAGAAATATTCACTCGAAAAATACTAATTGTAAGTAACTAGTAGTCAGTAGTGTTCACAAAAATTTTAGTCAAGCTCATACAACATATATCGAATAGACAAAAGCACTATAAATGTACATATGTATATCTATAGACTATTCAAACAGCTCCAAGATCACAAGTACAGGTTAGCACAAAGATACGAGCAATTGTACCCTACACTAGTGGTAATTATAAGAATATTTGAAATTCATCAGAGTGAAGCGCTACCACCTCTAGTAGGCATAAGTAAATTTATGATACATAACTCTATGAATACCTTGAACATTTACATAATCATATAGCAATGTGCATAGTATACTTGTACGTATAATTCATCTTGAAGTATATATAAAAAAATGCATCGACATATCTGCACATGAGCCCGTATCAAATAGCAAGGCAAACATTGCATGAACGCTCGTTTAGTGTTGGATTTGGCTCTGATCCATGAGTTATATTATCGCCGCAGTAGCAGTCACTAGTGTACCCCTTCCTGTCTCGACTACTTGCATCGGCTGCTACTGTCCCGCCTCCCGTGTATGTACAGTGCCTGTTAGCGGGTAGTCGGTGCTATACTGGAACCGGTACTATGGACTGCCTACCCTAAAGCGACATTGCACAAAGCTCACTGCAGCGCAAATGAGGCTTGTTTTGGAACAGATCCATAACCGCCTATATCTACGTAGCCGTTTGCACTTTTGGCACCGGACATATTTTACATACGACCAGCCGTGACGGACAATATAGATACTGGATACGCGAGCCCTCCCCCTATAGTCACCCCACTTATGCATCTAAACTAGTAAGGGAACAGGATAGCGAGTACTTCCTTAAAGTTTCAGTTACTACGTAATAACGTATAGATAGATAGGTAAGAGCTATAGTCCGTTCTTGCTAAGTTCACTCAAGAAACTTCATTTGAACTGAGCTCGTGTAATATTGGCGAACAATGCTCGCCTTTATTAGGCTAGGTATAGGCATTTCGTTCGATTCTATCTCTTTCTTGGTGAGACTGCGCTATACGGGACGCTCTTCTATTCTCAGAATATAGGCCAATTAATTCCGCCACATTTTGGGCGGGAGCGAAAAACGAAAAGCTTTCGAATCCCGACCCACGGAAATAGCCACTGTGGGGATAAATGTCCACACGGGCATGTCCCTTGCATTGCTTTCCTCTGATGCCATAACGTGGGGGTTGTTATAAATGTGTATCATTTAATAGGAAACATATGTCTACGGGTTGTTACTTTCATGGAACGGCAGCTTGCCTACTACCAGTTACGCACTAATCACTCGATTGATAAATTAATATGGTTATATGTATAGTTCTATTGAATCGTCATGTAGAAACATTAATATATTAACAATTAATATTATCACATAAGTACATTAAGATTGATGTGCATCATTCAGCACTTTGCATCCCTCAAATAATAGTGTCCTTCCGAGGTACTCCGTATATCTAATGAAAATATAATTTCAATAATAACTACAATTATAATTTTTAATTATCCAAAAAATATTGGGTCGTGGTTGACATTAAGAAATATCATAATGATTTTCATTAATTGTCAAAATTCGTGTACCCACCGCGTGTAATAGGTAACCCAATAAACTAGCAAACAACTCGGACGAAACTAATAATCAAACTTTCTACTTGTTCCAGAACATTCGTAGTTTTCTTCGTTAAGTACTGGAACCTCTTGAATGCAGCGCGAATATACCGACGCATCCGCATGAGGGATTAACAAAATCGAATCCTATATACGTTCTACGTTCTCGCAACGTAACCGCTTGGTTGCACATACGTATGGAGCATATACGTGTACTAATCGTAAGCAGTTTCTGCTTGGCGATGCTCGCTAAGCTCCTAATAACTGGTTGCTGTCTAGTTCAGTCGAAAATACATAGAGGTTCGTAATTACATGTAGTTTCAATCAACTGGACGTACGAGTTGTAGATAAGAGTAGGTCATATGTCAATTAAAATAATTGTGTCCATTTTCACCGTGTCTGTTTCATCATTCTCATTAATGGAAAAGTTGCTATTTTATATATATATATATGCCATCATCCGATACCACGTGCTCAATCGTAGAATTGGTTGTGTATTCAAGCGAAAAATCAAACCGCACCCCTTCGACTGCGTGAATAATTTATTCGGAAACGACTGAGCTGTCGCCAGTGTCACCGCAAAAGTTGCTCATCCCAAGAAAGTGGGATTGGCGAGGTTTCGATGGTATAAAGTTCGCGAAACTTTTCACGGTCTTTGGACGTTAGCTATGTTGACAAGATGAATGGATACCTCGTGTTAGGCGACATAAATGTTATGTATTTGTTTGGTTTGATTATTGTCATACGAAAGGTGTTGCTTTTCTATACTTATATATCATCTATGCTACCGTCGAATTAATTTTCATTTGAATGATACTGCTTTACGAGGAATACTTTAGGTGTCGTAGCATTGCAGAAGGTCTTGGGTGGGCTATCTATAGAAGCGCGTGTAGCCGAATAGAAACTGAGTGTCACTCAAGGGTGACAAGACTCATTAATACTGATCTGCTTAATGCTCCGTCGCGTGTCCGGCATTAATCTACTTAAAAATATCTATACCTACTTCAACATAGCCACCACTTAGGAGAAGACATTCCGATGGGTTTCGATGTCCACAACGTCCGAACCAGTAGTACCCACTCTATGAAGATAGTTCGAATATAACTTTGTTGCTGATAATGTATACGTCATTTTGTATAATCTTTATTTTTGGATTATGAGGTAAAAGTCATTTCGATCTCGACGACAGGACAGGACAACGAGTGCGGTTTTATATGTATCGTGCGCAAAAAATTTTACCGTCGGCAAAGAAACGAGAGATTTACGCGGTGTGGAGAGTTCGAGAGCGATAAAAGCCGTAATGTACATTGGAAACAAGTACGGGAATGGCAATGAGAAAGAGAAAGAGAAAGAGAAAGAGACAGAGACAGAGACAGAGACAGAGGCAGAGGCAGAGACAGAGACAGAGACAGAGACAGAGAGAGGGGGGGGGAGGGAGAGAGGGAGAGAGGGAGAGAGTAGGGAAAGGAGAGTGAGATAGAAAAGGAAAACAGCAAATGACAGCCACCAGGAAAGAGGGATGGTAACTTGGGAGTTTCTGACGAGAAGAAAATTCTATATCGACAGACATCGATCTATGGCGGCATTGAGCTTTGAACTGTTTGAATGAAATATGAGTAACGTTAGGTGTATACCTACATATATTTGAGACTGTAAGAATATTTGGAAAATATTTGGTCCGAAAGAAAGACGTTTGACGTGTGATTTATTTATAAATCAAGCAAACCTCAAACGTCTGTCTTTACCGCTTATTAGTATATTTTTTTTGTTTTCCAACATTTTTTCAAAAGTTTCATCAACCAAACGATTTTCCTATTTTGCCCGACACTCTGAATCTTTAATGAAGACGTTATAATTCTTAAGTAACCAACGTTAAATTGGACGGCTTCCAGCATTTAATTTAAGCATTTCCTAAGCCGTATGATTTTCAGTCAGTGAAATTGGAGCGTCCATAAGTAATTATCTATTATTTTCTCGTCCATTTGTCGAAATCGTCTGTCGCACTGATTCGATCCCAGTGGTAATTTTTATGGATAAATCGGATACGAATAACCTGCCGATAAATTTAATTGCTACAGACCTAACGTTATCCTCGTGAGTTCGACAGTCGCAAATTCTTCAGAGAGAAATCACTCTTAGTAAAATAAATTACTAAGAGAAAATTTTGTCTTCATACCATGGTCAAAAGTACATGATCGACGCATCGATTTCAGTGCAGGAAGCTTTGGATTTTTGCTGTGCTGCGATAGGGGTTTACACAGCAAATATCCAAGACTTTCTGCAATGAAATCGATGCATCGATCATCTACTTTCAACCATGGTATAAAGAAAAATAGTATACACCACACGGGCAGTAAACTGAGCACCCGGAACTGCTCGATAGAAGGCCCTCGGCTTCGCCTCGGGCATTCTATCGAGCCGTGCCGAAAGCTCAGTTTTCTGCCGTTGTAGTGTAATATACTATTCCCTTTATAACTGAACTATATTGATCCGATCACACTGATTAACAAGCATGGAGGTTTAACCGACTCGACAAGTATTTTGTGCAAAATCAATGCGTAGTCTGCCTTTAATTAGTTCCATTTTAATTAGAGCACTTATGACGTCTATGGCTAAATTCACAAGTCACATGTACGCGGAATGATAAATATTTTATTTTTTTTTTATTTCGTACCAAAATCACACTGAAAGATCACAAAGTCCACGTTTTTCGTGTTGTGGATGCTTCAGGCCTTGCTCGTTTTGACTATGCTCCGTCGCGTCATGTTCGAGGCAATTTGACGTAAGAAGAGAAGGAAAGCAGAAACATGTAGAAAAAACAAAAGAAAGATGAAAATGAAAAATTGATCTCGCGACCTCGAGTGAGGCTTAACGGCCGCCGGAAGGATTGAAAAGTGCCGGCTGTTGAGAGTCGCAAAAACGGTCAGTGACCTTATTGTGCTTAGGGACGCTCGTGCAGCCGTGGCCTTATGTTCGGCAGATGTTTTCAACTTTTTTGCACACTAGCACCAGACATGAACGAACTAGTTTTTCCAAGCTGTAAAGAATGTCGCGATGGACTCTTGCGACTTGCAATAGTATTGCATTAACTCGACGTGGTGTCGCTCGATTCCCTTTTCATTCATGAATCCTGCACGTGGATCATAGCGGATCCAGATGATACAGAACGGAAACGGAAACTTACTTCAACCATTGCTAAAATTGAAATGGAACCTCCGCTTGGAAATAAAAGTTTGTGTAGTTCGACGTCTTGATAAATTATAAATTGGACACCTCTATTCGGTATTCCATATTCTGACGGAGGTGGATAAGGGTTTGACAATCTCTACACAGAATTCCATATCCTTTTCTGACTGGGTCGATGGATGATATTAAATATTGCACAAATTTTCTCAGACTCTAATGACAATATTGACAGATTAGCTATAAGGGTTTGACGCCACTTGAATTAGGTTCGAGGTTGTTGACACTGACATTTTTAGACAATTTCATATTTTTGTTAGTACTAATGATATGGTATTTTACAGTGCATGTTAATATCAGTGATACATATAGATTTGTTTTTTTTGTGTATATAGTATTTTGAGTTAGGAAAAGCGTCACCCAAATAATACGTCAATTCAAAAACTGGGTCAACGAAATATTGGTAAGCCAGTTGTCCATAAAAGTGATGTGTTATAGGGGTGTATAGAGTAAGTGTCTATATGACATCATTTCTGTTTCCTAGTTTCGCGTGTCGGAGTTTCCTTTGCTCTCTATTTCAGTCAGTGGCTAGTTGATGGCTGGGAGGGGTGACAGTTGAGAAATTGGAATCAACAGCAAATATGCTTCAATTTATGGCGGTGCAATGTACTCTTTTCAAACCATAATGGGCTGTACAACGATTCAAATTTTGAAGATGACTGCTACCAATATGTTCTGCTAATGGAAATGACTTATAGTTAAACAGACTATATGCTGTGGTTGCAGTCTAAAAGTTGTTCTTGTTTTTGTAAATTTCTCTACCCCATCTTGACGTAGTCATGCGATATAAATACGGCTAATTGTAAGTTAATTTTATGGACAGGAACCCTAATTCGCCTACAGGAAGAGTCGCCTAGACTAGCCATAAGGTAGAATCAGATAACTAAATATGAACCAAAAGTCGGGAGGGTCAAGTAAACCTAACTTGATTAGTGTTGAAGAGAGTTGGTTTTAGTTAAAGTAGTAAAGGTTGGACGAGGAAGAGCATATTAAGAAGACTGGAGAAGTGGGAAAGTGAAGTGAAGTGAAGTGAAGTGAAGTGAAGTGAAGTGATGTGATGTGAAGTGAAGTGAAGTGAAGTGAAGTGAAGTGAAGCAAGGTCATCAATATTCGTCAGGGAGCGATAGAACGACGGACGGACGGACGTTGAAGCGGATAGAAGACAGGAGCTCATTTAAGGTTAGGCGTGATTCCACATTGCTGAGGCTTTTTCGAAAAATCTCCTCTGCAAGCTAGCGCTTCGGTCCATCCCAACACAACCTATCTCAGTAATGCTCGGGAAGACGAGCCGAACTGATAACCCTTTGACCTACCCCTTTCAAACATGCCGTACTTTTTGTCGGTCGTTGCCTTTCTTGATTTATGCTCTTAACATCGACATGTCTATATATCATTCTGGGAAGATTTTTCAAGTCACGTATCGTAGCGAATGATTGTTTGGTTGCGAAAAGATTTTGAACCCTTGAGGGAGCTGTTGTATTTTTATGATATTTATAAGAACTTTGATATTACTTTGTTTTTTCTAAATATAACTTCGATATAGAAGCTTATCTCGTAAAATGTGAAAAAAAATTATGCCAATAAATAATATTTCTTCATAAAATTCCGATCATAAATTCCGATAAAAATTCCGATTTTTGCGATCAACATGTATTCCACATGGGACTGTTTTTTTCAATTTGTAAAAAAAAGATCCTGCAAGGTTCATATTTTTCTCGTGGAACGACCCTACGTTCATGAAATGAAAAACACATATGATCCATGGAGGGTAGAAATTTTCTATTACTTTTAAAAATAGTTTATGTCGATATATCATATTTATATTACTTACCATTAATTGGTTGAAACCTCGCCAAAGGATCTGAGAACTGGTTTAATCTGTCTGTCACGTACTGCGGCGAATCTCCATTCTGAAAATGAAAAAGAAGTATGAACATGTGAGTACGGACGAATCTATTCGAATGCCTTTTATAAAACTAAATGGAATAAAAAGCAGTGTGATTAAAGTAACCATCGAGAGTTTTACAAGCAAAAAAAGATTCTATCGATAATGGAGAAAAAGGATTTTAAGTGTTCTACCTTGAAAAGTGTCACTTCCTACATTGCTTACGTCAATACAGTATCCTTTCTCATTCTTCAAAATTCTGCCCTTTAATATCTCTCAGATTTGTAGTCATAGTACAGTGCCCTTAACAATGTTACAACTAGATCATAATCTCAATATCAATCAATTTCAAGGACTGATGTAATTAGTAATCAATGCAATTTGCCTGTATAACTTTTTCATGGAAAAATCGAATGATTTTATTCAAGGGATGGTGGTTAATCAAAGAATTGACAATTTTTCCAATAATTATTAACACACTAAATGAAATTGACCTATGCCTTCCTGACCTTCATATACTTCCATATGGAATACTGGATGAATCTCTATAAGCGTATATATTACGTGTGGCGAATTCCTGGAGGATGAATTTCAGAGGATAGGGGAGAAACACGAATTACGTAAGCTTCCTCTATACGATAGGATACTATAGTATTATTACGCTAAGTTGATGCAGATCAGGTAGCGTGGAACATTCATCATAAAATACAAGTTCGGAAAATCTATATGGATACTCATAAATTATATCACGTCACAAGAGAAATATATATTTCGATATTTAAACAATAAAGGGAGAGAACAATAATAAATTTGTGTATATTTAAATAAAAATCCATTTAGCAAATATCGGCAGTTATGCACGTAAAACTCCCGTAGAATTTACAATATCCCGATATATTGAATTATCCAATATGGTACAATGTAAATTTATCACGATAATATATGCACGATACATTTACATATAACGTTATCGAAAAAATATTTAGCAGCAAGGAAACTTTCAGAATACCAAAACCAAAGACTTTACTGCTTATAACGACGTTGACAAGCATGTTTTGAAAGGGCTATATCTTTTTCAAAGTATTCACAGTCCAGAGACAGGACTGTTTTGACTTGCCAGTTCTGACAGCGATATCCTCACTGGTAACCAACGTGGATCTTATAGGGCGCCCAGTAACAAAGTGCATGAGTTCGGCCTGAAAGAATGTGCTTCGAATAAAAACGCGGATGCAAACGTCACAACATCGTAAAGGCGAAGAGTTTCGTCAACCGGTGGGATTCATAGGAATAATTAAACATATTTTTATAATCCCAAGTTCCTTCTGCACGAAAGTTATATATACGAAGCTCGAACTTATATTTAAGCAGCGATTTTAAACGGGGACAAATATTTTCTATTCTATTTATGTAAACATATATGTTCGAATAACCGAAACTTGTCACAGTACGTACAGTATCATATATTCAAAGATTAAACTTGAATTATTAAATGAATATTACTTGCAGTGAAGCTACAGGTTCACAAAATCGTTAAAGTGGAAGCGGATATGAAAAATTTCATAAAATTATTATTTGAGTTTTTCTTAGATAACGTAATCCACGTGTGTGAACGTAGGTGAAGAAGACTGGTACGTATGCTGAACTTCACTCTCGGCAAAGATTGGTACAATCTGACTGGGAAAATCAGAGCATAACCCGCTTTCCTGTAATTTGACGTAACATTGATTTCTCTCAAACGAACCCATGATGCAATTTCCTCAGGAATCAAATAGTACCGAAATCTATGGAATCTGTTCGTGTAAAATTACAGTTTTTTTTTTTTTCAGAAATAAGTACTATAAAAATCCACCATTCGAAAATATACGTACTAACTGCTTATTCGAGCCTTGGAAGAACCAGTCACTTTATGTCTTCGACTTTGGGTTTTCCTTCGGCGCTAATCTGACTACAAGTCCCTGAATGGAATGAGTAATCAGTAAGTTCGTGACGTTGGTACCTGTTTCGGTTAATTTCTAAAGTAAAGTACGCGATACAACAGTTCAAACAGACAGACGTTCATCTGCCTGTGATTTCATCAACCAGACTTTTGAGTAACCCTGACTTGATCCTGTCTGAGAAAAACAACTTGTACTTATTATGGCCACTGTTGATGTTGTAAATCACTCAAAAAAATACAGCAACACCCGTGCCTCAACGTCCATTTGACTGGTCCCGTTTAGTATAGCATTGAGTGTTTAAATCTCTCATTGCGTATCGCAATAATGTGGGCAATATAAAGTTTCGGAAAGACCACGACATCGGATTTTCATTGGTCGGTTACCAAAGGCACGTGATTAAAAAAAAAGTCGCGAGACAAACTAAAAGAAATTGTCACTCGTAAGAAAGATCTACGTCCGTCATAAAAACGAAGCTTTCTTCAGTGCTTTCAATTAAATCGTCGAGCTGTACCGGGGAATTTTATGATCTCGCAAAATCCTACCGGGTCATTTTCATTTTGTTTGCCAATTCTTTAATTTTCTCATTGATTCGCTATAGTTTCCTCGTCTATTTCCTTTTTCTCTCGCTCCTTAACGCAGCAGAGATTTTTCAATATCCTTACGTATACATTCGCCACGTGTCGTTCGAACGCAAGTTCAACCATAAATGAGTGAGTGCTTGCATAATGAAATTCAAAAATTGTATTTATATTTATAATACCTCGAGCCTCCTTCTCTCTCTGTTCCCCCATCTCCCTCAAGCCAAGCATCCCGATCCTTCCACCTCTTGTTATTTCGCACAAAACAATCCTCTCTTGAATATTTCAGCAACGAAAGGCTCCGAAGGACCTTCGAGCAATTCGCGTCATTCTAGTCAAGAAGAAACGAACCGCAAAATCTATATGGCAAGAACGCAGTAAATCTCAAGCTCACGCATTATTAAAGTCCGTGGAACGGCGAGGAGTCACCATTTGTCTCTGGTTAATGGAACCACCCCTTGCCACCCTACTCCTTGCGTATATAGGCACGAGCGATCGTAATTCTTTAAAAAACAAGTAAAGAATACGACAACACGGTAGCACCAGCTTTATCAACGTCCGAGGTCACTGCCGGTTCCTTTAATTTATACAAGATATATATATATATATATATATATATATAGGTTACCGGCTTTAAATCCACCCCTGGTACAACTTTCAAGCAGGGAAATGTAACTAGAGAGTGAATTTAAAAAATTTTAATTTTTTTCAATTTATTTTTGGGGTTACTTTTTTTACTCCAAAATTCTAACACGAACCACGATACACTGGCGGCAACTATAATACGTGTGACCATTCGAGCTTTCCATGTGAGTAATCGTTACTCGAGGGGTGGCTCTTCATGGGGATGGGAGTGGTTTCCGCGCAGGATCCTGGCAACTTCCTGCTTTCTGGAGCCAGAAAACCTTCAGGAAATTTTCTTGACTGATATTCGAATGCTATGGGGACAAGTTTATTTCCTATGGAATACTTTGAGACTTTTTTTTACCTGCGTCTCGTCTTACTGCCGCTGCTCTTCGTGTGGTTCGATTTCGCAGCGTGATCGTCGTCAATATTTATGCAAACTAAAAATTATACAAGGACTGATTTGACCTGTCGACGCACCTTTTTTTTTGCGTACCAGAAATGCTTGGCCGACTTAACTCCAGCTTGCGCGTTATGGGATTAAAAGTGAATCGTGATCTAGAGACACGACCACTGCTTCTTGAAATTCTGACAAACATCGTAAACTCTAAAGGATACGAGATGCGGAGAGTATTTCGTGTTTCTCTAAATCTTCGAAATGTGTCGCTAGCATCGCAAAAATAAAGAAGATGCTGTAAATCTTCGTGGGTATGAGATTTACCGAACGCTTCGAACTGAGGACAGGAATTACTGAAGGACAGTTAGTTTTGGAATTTAAAAAAACTGCTTAGGAAAAAACTTGACTGAAAAAAATCAACGTCGATAATATACGTCAATGAATCAAAGAACGTGTAATGAGACAAATTTGTAAATTTTTTAGATTTTATGTACAAGTTTTAAAAACATAAGTTTTAAAATTTTATTAAACATTTTTTAGTTTGCCTTAAGAAATGGAGGAAAAATATAAAATATATACCTGCGCATTTACGTGTTGGATTAGTTCGTAATAAGAATGTGAATCAGCAACACGTAACAGTCATCTGTAGTCCGCACTACGGCCTCGTTGCCTTACAATTTTAATTCTAACTTCTCCTTGGGGAGTTGACTCTTATTCCTTTAATTATTTGGTCACCAGCCGGGTCGACCATCTTTCTCTCTCTTTTTGTTGAAATAGAGTACGACGAAATCAAATTTTCTCAATATAACATTTTTGACCTTATTTTTTCGATCATCTTCATTCTTGATTACATATGGTCATTCCACGAGTGAAAGTTCGTATCCAGGGGACTCTTATACCTAAAAATCCATAAAAAGATGTCCCCTCAAAAAATTATATTTACTTCTAGACAAACTATACGTATTACATACGCATCTATAGGACAGAGATTTAGATTATGTAAAGAATAATTAATTCCATTCATTGCCTTCCATGTAATTGACTTATGGTATGGCTTATCTGCGATTAAACCTTAAACCTTATATAGGTACAATACTTTATTTTACTTTAATACACGTACCTACCTGAGTCTTTAAATAATTATACAGGCAAGGTACCTGCGTAGTTAGATACATTAAACTTTAATCCCTAGAAGCTTTCGGAAGACCTGGCAGACCGTGCATTAACGCGACATGCAAGCAACGCGAATTTCATCTCACGACGAGTTTTTGAGAAAATATCGGTAACGTCCTATTAATAAATCACTAACGCTTACCGATCGCTACGTAAATTCTAAAAATTAATATGATCCTAAGCCGTGAAACTCCGCGCCCATCGAATGGAAATGCCCGATCAAAGAGTCGAAAATATATGCGATCCAATTTTATCTGACGCAGCCTCTTTCAAATTTATGGATTACATAGGGGATACTTCAACTAGCTGATAAGAAATATTACCTACGTAAACCTACCTGTTTTCTTTATTGAAAAAGATACTTTGCTCAGGTACGTACAGATGTTTTTTGTATTTAAAAAATTTTGAAAATCAAAACGTTCAAATTGTTCCAGATAAGAGATTTTGGCAGTTTATATAAAATATAAACGCAGATAGACAGTTTTCTTAATTAATTCGAAGATTGTAATATTTTCTAATGACAAAGTGTCCAGCTATATATATAGTCATTTTTATATCGTCCAAGTTTATAGTCCTATTCTCATATAGTATAGTATTCTCATATATAATAATTAATGGGGTCTCATTAGAAAGAGTATATAGATTAAATGTTAAAAAATGGCACTGAAAGGATGACGTATCGTTGAGCTTCTGGATCGAATTAGATCGTTATCTTTTTATAGTTTGATACTCCCGTGCCCCCCCTCATGACTTCGAGGAATGTTGATCGGTGTCGCGGCCTCTGATCCCTCCCTCATTCCTCAGCATCAACTTCTAAACGGACTGCACGCGTTTTATATCTCCTCCACGGTTCTCAACTTCCTCTTACGTCCGCTACCGCCTCACCATTCACAAGACTCCTCCTACGAAGGTGGCAGAGGACAGAAAACGACAGAAAACTATTCTCGGCGTGAAAGCTGAGAAAAGCTTTGCCGCAGGAACAACGAGTAGTCGACTAGAGACGCCCGTCAAGAACGTTAACGGAGCTTCAAGGATTTTTATTCTCAAGCTCGGTAAATTCCAGCCGATGTAAGTTCGCTGGTGCACATTGATATTAGCTTCCGGCGAACAATAGAGGAATTTCAAGCATTAATTGTAAGAAGCAACGTATAATAATAAGGGCACTCCTATCCTCTCCCACTCTTTTTAGCATACAATGATCAACTTCCCTGTTCCATTCTTCTTAACATACGCTGCTCAACTTTCCTGTCTCACTCCTTTTAGCACTGCTCAACTTTCCTGTCCCACTCTGTTTAGCATTCGCTGCTCAACTGCCATGTCTGCCTCTTTTTTTCCCCCATAAATTGCCTAACTGCCGTGTCTCAGTCTTCTTAACATACGCTGCTGAACTTTCCTGTCCCACTCCTTTTAGCACTGCTCAACTTTCCAGTCCCACTCTTTTTAGCACTGCTCAACTTTCCAGTCCCACTTTTTTTAACACTGCTCAACTTCCATGTCCCATTCTTTACACCATACACAGCATTCACTGTAATGCGTACAGATATAATCCAACTATGACAAAAAATCCATTTCATTTTTTTAATCAGCTATGCATCTCCACATTCCACTCATGAATAAAAGCTCAGGCTGCCAAATCATATGTATGAATGTACATTTGTTCCTATATACAAATCCAAGTACATATAGATACTTCGGGATGGAGAATCCCGCAGAAATTCAATAAAAGTTCCAAGTGAAGTTCTTGCATGGAATATATTTTACGACAGTAGTCAGGGTCGGGATTTGGTGCGCTTACTTTGCGAATCCGAAGCTTTCGCAACAGCTACTTCCCGTGCGTTATATAAGAGAAATCAATACCCTCTTTTTAGTTGCAATAATAAATATCTTATATGTATATGCATAAGAATGCGACTCTTATCCGTACGTTTTATTTCACAATGCTTTGTTTGTTTTTTCTGCTTTATATTTCCTCTCTATTTTTCTATGCCGACACAACTCCGTCGCCTCTAGACGATTATACGACAAGTCGACTATAGAATTCTTCCAACAGATTCCGTCCATCTTACTTACTCTTATAAATAACTTTAATTGGAGCAGATACATATATACATATTTTTTTCAAAATGCAATTATTTCCTACCGCGCTGATAATATTTTACCGTTGTAAAAATTCTTTGGTAATACCCATTTGCGTAAATAAGTATAATTTACAACCATCTCGTAAAAAGAAAAAAAAAAACTATTTATTCTCGTCCATCTATTTAAGCCACTATATATCCACTCGGCCTGAAAATGTTTTCATCCTATAGAAAAATAATCGTCTATTTCATCTCGCCAAGCGATTTTGAACTCTACTACGCGTAACTCACAATCTCGCCTAGCTTAGAGCTTGAAAAAACTGACGACACCTCTCAAATCTTTATAAAATTTCAAAATAAAAAAACAACGTTCGCCTCAATTTTTCTACAGGATAAAGATACAGTGTGCGTTGAGTAATATTAAAAACACAAAAAAAGTGATAAAAATGATGCCTGAAAAATCATATTACATTTATAAACATCAATTTGTTGGTGTCTAGTCAAAGGTATCATGACGTGCGATATAGATAGCAGTAAGAGTAAGAGACAGAGAGGAAGAAAGTAAGAATGAGAGAGAAAGAGAGAGAGAGAGAGTAAGAAAATGAGAGACAAAGTACTAGGTACAAGGCTGATGCTAATGCCTCGTGTCACAGAGTGCTAGTCCCGACTTGAGTTCCCTCGTAACAAGCAAGGACCTATTAATATCGGTCGACGAAAAATCGTGGGGGGGCTTTTATCGTAAAGCAGCCGGCCGACTTAACGGTAATGCAAGTGGAATAGTGGCTTTAAATAAGCAGGGTGTTTGCACTCGTAGATAGCGGCTGCCGGCGCGATGTCAGAGACAAGAAACTCTTTTGAGGTCGTAGATCCATAAGGTAGGACACGGCCTCGGGGTTTTGCTAGGGGTTTGCTGCCTTTATTTCCACCACTTCTCTTTCCGCTAGAATCCGAATAATTCACCAGGAAATATTCTTATCTGGCAAGAGATGCGCCATCATCCCCCTATCTATCCTACGGACGTTTCTCCAGCTGCAAGTATCTTCCGGTCTACCTACTTTCATTTATTTCATTCTCTGGATATCGTATCGTCACAGTCTTAAAAAAGACTTCTCTCCGGAGTAAGTTCTATACAAAGTTCATTATTTTTCGCGTAATTTTCACCAAGTTACTTACGGGACGGATCGACGTTTCTGATTATCAATTTTAAAAATCACTTTCCCAACAGGATCTTCATTGTCTATGTTTTTCCAGGCTTCTCCACTGAACCTAAATTGCTCAATCGATTAGCACTTACTTCCTCGTCATTGACAGACTCGCAAGTCTGCGACGGCCAGAGAGCAGAAATTACTGAATTTTTCTAGCCTCGGCATCGTGATTTATCACCATTCATGTGCACGCATATCCGTGGCTATGGGCTTACGTATATATTTAGCGCATCAAGCGCCGCCATCGAGCAAAGGACTAGGGAAATATATTTCATTGTGTAATCCCTCGGAGAAGAATTCCGCGCTGGCTCGGCTGCACACCGAGCGTCACACGTGATTATTGCGAATCCCTGTACTCGACGACTCTTGCGAATCCTTCGAGCACTCCAATTTCGTCTACGTGTACCTATAAACTAGCACGTCACGTCACTTCTGCGAATCCTTCCCTCTATGCTCTAGCTATTCTCGTGACGCTTCTCGTAACTTTTGCTGATGTTGCGAATCTTGCCAAACTTGCAAATCCTTAGACTCAAACGGCTACCGCGACACTTGCGAATCCTCGTGTCGTCTCTTGCTTGCGCTACTATACGGCCGTGACTATTTGCTCTGTTAAAGTTCAAAGGGACATCCCCTTTGCCAGTTGACACAAATTAACTAAGTGTAAAATCAGCTTTATATGTTTTACTCCGAATTGAGAGATCTGAGGCTATCGTTATTTTTCGAATTCCATGCTGCCTTGGGATAATCTCGTTATATGCATTATCGGTGCACTGTAGTCACTGTAACGTACGCATTCCAATTTCGATTGAAGTGCATATGCATACTGCAATTGCAATTTCGAGTATCCGAAAAGCCCTGTAGCATAGCTTTTGGCGTTCCGGTATAAGGAAGAGAGTGTTCGGTACCTAGTGTCGAATTATCGGACTGTGTCATTGTACTGCCATACGTGCCATTCGCTGTTGCAATTCTAGCGGTATCGGCTGATGATCGGGTTTGTCGTGCGCCAATGATGATCCTGAACTATCAATCTGTTACTCGACAATCGTACTGATCATTTATGTCACGAACAGGCAAATTACAAAGTACCTTAAATCGAATTAGTAACCATCCCAAGCATACGAGGGACCTCGCAAACTTTTCAATTGTATTCCGGCTTATTTGATTGGAGAAGTTTATCCGGAAAGGGAGGAAAATACATCAGACTCTGAAAGTGCAAAACTTGGAAATTTTCCAAAGACTAAAGTTTTGATGATATAATTATAATGATTGGTCCAATCACAATTACTTTTAATCAATATCTTTTTTTATCAGTGACGTGGTCGCTGTATGACTGATAACTAAAATATTATTAAAAATTAATAGAGGATTTATTAGATTTCAATGATCGTTATCTATCTTTACTTTTCTTATTCGAACTTGCATGTTCATCCCGGAAGCTGTGTATTTTGTAAAATCACTAATGTCTTTAAATTTCGAAACAAATTTGTATATATACATATATTTTTTAAGAAGGGTAGTTTCCAGGACTTTTTTTTGTTGTATGCTAAAGAATTGGCAGTTACGAAGACACTTAGTGTTTAGCAGAACAGTCTTGATAAAATTTACATACTTAAGGTATACTGTCAGGGCCATAAAGCGGCACACACACCGAATTTTCAAAAAAAATTCTGATGCGTGACAGACGGAATTGTGATGGGCTAAGAAATGGCCACGACAGGTTAAAGTAGGTTAGAACTAGAGCGCCACATGTCCCAAGGTTTATTTTTTTTTTTTTTTTAAAGAACATATTCGCTGGGCATTGTAGACGCTGGACGTCCTCCTAACTACCCTTTGACAAGTTTATATATATATATACGATATATGTACATATATATATATATGGAGGACATATATGCACCCCGTGCAAGGGTCCATTTACGTGGCAATTCTCATAAGAAACGTAACCCTTCTTGCAACTGGCCTAAAAAGTGGTAATATATACTTAATGCTGTCAGAGGACAAAAACCATCGGAGTCCGTCGGTCGAGTGTGGTCCACGTGTCGAACACGTGTGCGTTTCATCGAAAAAAATGGAGAAGTGCCTCGGAAAAAAATGGAAAGAAATTAAAACCTGTCTTAGAAAGGGATTGCTCGTTACGTAAATGCATCAGATAAGACTGGAATGACGTCTGCTATCGTATGCACTCCATATGCACCCGTTAATTTACATGAAAAAGAGAATTTCATAAGAAATTATAAAATCCAAGTAAATCTACCCTTTCAAGTCCAATCTGCATCCCTTCTCTTTATTTTTACACAATTTACACTGTTAGTTGCTATATTATTATTTAAAAAAATTTAATGCGCAATCCAAGATATTTTTGAGAATCCCATATCAGACGCGAAGTGTCGCTTGCTTTTGCAACTTGAGAAAATGGTTATTTCACGTAACTCTTAAGAATTGAGTGAATCCTGGTAAAATATGCAAAAACAATAATTTTAATTAAAAAAAAATTTTCTCATAAAAGCCATTGATTAACCTCAGAATAGGTTATTCTACAATTATCACAAACTCGTTAGATAGACTGAATGATGGAATAATCGATAATTGGAAATTTCATCGATACTGACTATGTTCAAGTCTCTTATATGCATATAGTATATATACATGGACACAAGTGGATCGAACCGATTGCTTGTCATTTAGGTCTTTTAAAAATAAAAGTGTGGAGCTGACACGTACGATCACTTGAACTGTGAACGTTACCGAATGGTACAGAATACGATCCAACAGATATAGACCGTGCTGGATGTGAGTTCACAATGTGAAAAGTGAATCGAGGTGATTGGTGCATGAACGTAGTGGATAAAAAATAGAAATAATAATAAAATGAAAAAATCAATCAGATAAAACAAAACAACGGGCAACCCTGCGAGCAGCAGTGCATATATGTACATATGTATATATCTACATGCTCATTGTACTCGTATGGATTTTCGAATTCGATGCCTTCAACCCTCTTCGAATTTCTCGTCTTTATTTTCACCCATTTTTAAGCCCAAATCGATTCGCCCCTGACATTCGTCACACGGCGCCAATGCTAATTTGAAAATTTTCCAAAAGGGACGTCATTCACTACGGTAGGTTATCAATCGTGTATCATAAGCTTATATGTATAAAAGCACGTACAAACGTGGGAAATTATTCAGCGAATTCATGAACCAAGTGAGAAGCGAATATAACCTCGCGAATAGCATATCGAACCTGCTGTAAAAACTAGCTCTCTAATAAAACTGCACCAGTCGCTTTGTATTTGCCAGTGCTTCAGTCATTCCGTTACGGATATAGTACCTACGCGCTAATTTACATATACGAAACTGGGTCAGGACTTTACATAAGCAATTAACGTATAAAGAGTCTGCAGGACGGCGGAGAACGATTTACAGAAATTTTGTAAAATAACAAATGATTCTATAATTCCAATTACACAGTATCATACGCTTGTCACTTAATAGGTTATTCGTGCATTTAATCTCGTCAGGCTTTTACAATTGATAAATGAATACAGTACCAAGTACCCTTATTACCAAAGTGATACTATAGTTCAGTACAAAAGGAGTAAGTCGATTTTCTATTTTCGGCTGTGAAACAATGCAGCTCCTCTCAAGGGAGTCGAGCTTTCGTTCAAACGCCAAATACAATAGCTTCTTACTTTACGTTAGTTGAGGTCCGTTACGTAGATACAAAAGCGAACTAAAATAACCATCGGTGGGCGCCATAGTCATTGCCATTTCGTACGTGACCGGAAAGCTCGAATCAGCTGTCAGCCCTGTAAGATATAAGGGCTTCCAACGTGGAATCTACCAAGCTTAGTTTTGACTTATCCCGTCCATCAACTTGCTTCAGTTTCTGCCACAATTTCCAAAACGATCCATGTCATTACAATACCGCCATACTAAATCCCTAGATGAAAATTTATATTCTAATTAGGATCGTAATAAACCGTTCAAAGACCCCCAAATAGCGTTTTCGAAAAAGAGTTCTATAAAACTTTATAAAAAACATTTTGACCCAGATTTATAAAGTCCCATAAAATCATCCACAGCAACTCTTGTATCGTCAGCATGATCAGCTGTATCAATTATCAGAGCAGTATGCAAATACCGCATAGCATGAGAAACTATCGAACTCGGGCACGTCGGCAAAACACAGTTTAACTTCTTATTCGCAGCCGGTGATGTAGCAACCCCGTAGCACACAGCTATCTTCGCCCTTTGTCTCTATAGTGTAGAAGTATCGGAAACCAATAGCCTGTCGACCCTCTCATCGTCCTCCTTTAGCACTACGTCCTCAGCCTCGTCCTTGTCATATACGTTTCTCTTCTAGGTTCTCCTGGCCTTTCGCTGTATACCCACCACAGTCTACCACCGACCACCCAACCAAGCCTCTATGAGGACGCCTCCGGTTACAAGAGAAATAAAACAAGAACCCCTCAACTTTCTCGAGGATACAGCCCTGTCGCGGTGTACTACCCCTAACACGCAACACGTGCATTCGCAAACAATTTCAACTACCGATAAGGGAATACCGTTGTAACCTTGTCGGTTAACAGCTACATTTTTCTACCTTGCCATATGTCAGCATAGAATATGTAGATTGGTACGGGACACGTGGATGAGTGCACGTGGGCGATAGTGTGGTTAAAGAAAATAAATAATCATCCCTACCATGCTTTCTGGTGACACGTGGTCCTGTGGTCCTGGTGTTCTGCTACCCTGTAGAAGAGCTTCTAGACTCTCGATGTATTCTATGGCATTGCGCAGAATTTCAACCTTTGGTAGTCTTTGATTAGGGTTGTTACTTGTTCTTCGTTTTAGAGCTTCGAACGCTTCGTTCACCTGAAATCAATAAAAAATATTAAATCATTTGGATGCTCTAAATCACTAAGATGACAAGAGCCATTCTCGTATCCGTCTCAAAGTTCGCATCAAAAGGCTCTATCGGAGGGGGTATCGAAAAGTTCAAATCGAAGAGCAAATAATCAAAGACGTCTAAAGGGTGCTCGGAGGGGTTCGCTGAATCTGATAAAAATTTTAAACGTGAACTGATTCCATTCCTGATCTTACTTCTATGGATTTCTCGACATCAGCTAGCGAAACTTAGCTGTACCCCATTACCAGTTTCGAGAACGGGAAATTTGCCTTCCGCGACCTGGGGGTTAACCCGAGTTCGATTAAATCGCTAGGAGTAAGATAGTTGACCGAGCGAATTCCAGCAAGGTACAGACATTGCGTAACCGCATGATGAAAGCTAAACAGCCAGTTGTAGTATAAATTCGGGCTACTCCACAAGATCATTTTCATCCATCCATGAAGTCAGAGATAGTGTCCTCCCTCGATTACATTTGTGTCTCTGATAGCAAAATCGTGAGAGTTAACTTTCTAGTTAATCACTAGAACGACATGACTTTCTGAACTAGGGCACTAAACGGAATCCTACATAGTACCCTCAATAATTAATTCAAGCGTAAAGTTCGGCGAATGACTGTGACTGATTTTTCTTTTAGAATAAATGTAGCAGATCAGTAAGGGTTGGTCGTAAGTAAGGCTGTCTCATAAGAAAAAGAGAACTCAGAGAGAAGCAATGGACAAAAAAAAACAGAAAAACTTTACCTTCCTTCCAAAGTCAATAAAACTAAACGTCTACTTTCTAATTTCAATACTCATCATAAGAAATCAAGTCAATACTTACAGTTTTATTGATAACATTCGCTGATTTTTATGAAGGAACAATTAAATTTAAAAAAACTAAAAACTGTTTTTAATCTATAACTTTCATATGTACACAATTGATTACAACCAATCGTTACAAGTATTTATCGACCAGATCAAGTTTTAACTGATCCCCGTAAGGTACTTAAAGTTAAGCGACGTTTTGTTAATCATCCACTTTAACTGACCTTTCGCAAACGTCTTCTCTCTCGCAGGGTAGCCGCCTTCCTTCGGTCGACGGTTACGGTTTTCTTTTTACAAGCTTTGCACGCCCACAGAAGGCATCTTCGTGGACCGTGAGGACTGCCTGCATCCAGGACGTGAGGATGAGGTACGTGTTCGACATTTTCACTCTCGTTAGTCTCGTCGCCATCGGCCGATGGTGAACCCAGATCTGCCGAAGCGTCGGCTGACACTATGGACGAAGCGTCATCCGAGTCGGGTATGTAATGCGACTGGGATCTGTAATAGAAATGAAAAAATTATTTGGAGACTATGCTAATTAGTGAATGAAAAAAAAAATTAAAGAATTCATGTATAGAATTATCTTAAAAATGAATATCGTGAAAATGATAAGTGAACAAAATGCAGCCTAGCCAGTTAATAACACGATCTCGAAATATTTACCGACGTCACTTATGACCTTTGTACCAAGTGATTGAACCGTCTGAATCGGTTAATATACTCCGTATAAAATCCTTTGACACAGCAAAGAATAAAGTTACCTACGAGGCAACGATAAATGTCTTTGCACATTATCAAAATAAATAGCGACTACTACCGCGTTACCTAATACATTGCTTTTGTCGTGATAAAAAGGAAAAAATAATATGACAGCCACCTACGACAGAGCGGAAACTTTCTAAAATTTGTCGCATAAATATATCAAAGAAATGTGTAGCTTCCTGCGAAGGTAGGACCGAGAATTTCTAATGTTATTCTTCGAATATGTTCCTGTGTACGTGTACAAATTTTTGGCGCGAGATTTAAAACTTTTGTCTGCACGTACAACGATATTCTTGTCATTCCCATTGCATGATGGGTAACAGTAGGTATAGGTTGAAGAATGCAAAAAAAGAATTTCATTTATCATTGTGAATCGTTGTGAACGATCGTAAAGCTATCGTCACGTTCACACAGAAAATCATTCGGGACTTGCTCGATTCCGATCTTTTGCTCACCTCGCAATAAATGTGTCAGCCGTTCACGAGGGCGCGACGTACAACAGTCTGCGTTTACGCTTTGCGTTCATTAGAAACGTGAGAGAGAGAAAAAGAAGAAGAAAGAACGTAACTCGAACTCTTCGTGTTCTGATTTCACTGACAAACAGTTCGAAATTGCTTGTGTTAAAGATACCGTAATGTATGGATACACGATCGAAATTTTGTGCGTGCTAGAGAAAGAAAGTTATCTGACAAATAGCCTTGAAACGGCTAAATAAGAATTTTCCTTCACTAAAAATTGTTTTTTCGATGCAAATATTATGGAGGATATTATATATGATGATCCTTTGGAATATATTAAAATTCTTATACGCATAGCAGGGGAAATGGTACCGAATCAATGTATCAAGTATTACCAATGTTTATAATTATAATAGTTCATCAATCCGATCATTTTAAAAGGATTACAAGTAGTAATAGGTAAATAATAAATAGAGGAAAAAATTAAAATCTGTAATAGACAATCGATAGAGGGTTTATTAGACATCCATAAAAGTCTGATCTATTAGATATAAAAACATAGATTATCTCTTTTTATATATTCTTAACAAAATAAACTGATTGATTGATAATTAAAGATAGTTAAATTGTCATATTAAAATTTTTTATATACCTTAAAAATTGTGGTGTTCATATAAGTTATACTATATATTTATATTTTGCATATATTCCAGTGCATGCAATTTCGGCATGACACATGTCTACTATACGCATAACGATATATTATCAAGTATTTTTATACTTGGACGGCGAAGTAACAATCGGTGCCAAATGTCTGGACTGTCAATAATAATGAATATAAATAAACAATGTTGAAAAAGAATGAAGAAATCCTCTTAAACGTTTGATAAATTATTTAATGGTGGAAAGCCACGATCTTTCAAGTTTAAGTAAAATTAATCAAATAAATTTCACCTAATGATAACAGCAAAGAGCATTCTAAAAATTCTAAAAATTCAAATATCCAAGTATCCACAGAATTTTATGTTTCTAGGTTATATTATCTATTTACCATATCTCGATTATCAGTCTATAAAAATTGGGAACATTTTTTAGTTTCATATGTTTTTATTAATTATAGGCAAGCAATTAACTGATACCAACCCAAGATGATCATGTTGATAGTGAACCGAGCTTGCGCTGCTCGCAGAAACTAAACTACCATCAGCACTGGTTGTCCTGTTATGATCTTCTCTTTCGGAGACGTATCTCTGCAGATACTCAGGACCCGACGTATAAAAGTGTCGATGATGATGATGATGATGATGATACGATTCGTATGAGGATCTAGTGGCTGCCTCATAAGGATAGGAGCCAACGTCTGTCATGAGGGTCATCATTTCCTGAAGACTCTTGATCAACCCGATGATCAGTTTACTATCAACTGTTCAATAAACTTTTAATTTGACTTTCACATATCAGAATAGGCGCACATCTCGCGCCCAATCACTTCACAGTTATGTAATATATTAAGTATCTTTTTAAATCTTAAATTTAAAATAAAGTAGTCGAACCATTAAAATTTTAAATACAATCACTAATTCCAAATATCAGCTGTCATTAACAACACTATATAAGTATACAGAGGCACTTGATTATATGCAAAAGTTTAATAAGTCGTTTGAAGAAAAACAATTTTTTTTTGAAAATTTTAAAAACAAACAGACACAACTCTCATACTTCAGGATATTTATTTTCATCGTTTTGACAATATAAAAATAATTCCTATTCGTCTTGGTCGCCGTTGGCAATCGAAACGAATCGATTCAAATAAACGAAGAATAATGTAACAAATGAAAAAAAAAATTGTTACGGAAACGACGCGCTTCACTTCACAAACTGTCCAAACTGTTTTGGCAACGCGCTCTCTGGCCGCTTCGTAAGATCTGAAATCCTTGAAGTCGGAGATCAGAGTGAAGACCTAGCGAGCATCTTCTAGCAGTGTCTCCAACAGCCACATGGTTTTTACTTGGTGTGTGCTCACATCCCTGTACCGTGTGTACGTACCCTTATGTCTTTGGCCATTCGACGACACACTCGTATCTGAATATTTACGTGTTGTGCGTGTGTCACAGTCACACCCCGTGTGACTATTTTTAAGACAGTCGACCAATTGCGAGCGGCTTAAATTGTTTTAGACCCACCATTGCTCCGCCCCTGACCTGTCATAGATGCATGACTTTGGCAGAATTTCATGCCGGGGTGTGGTTTGACCATTAATTAGACACCCTGCACTTAAATATTACCCGGATCCAAGACGCTCTCGCTCTTACGTGATTATAACGTCGCTCGACCCATTCCTTATGTTATAACTTATAACATTCTCTATACCATATGTACTATAGTGACTTTTATCGTTTCCAGAACACCCAGTAATATCTTACAGATCTTAATGTTTATCCCTTTATGTCATTGAATAATGTAAAAATGGTATAAATCATAACAAAAAAAATATATCGTTTAATTTATCTTTGATAATAAATAATATTGCAAATCATTCGTCTAAGATTTTAATGAAAAAAAAAAGACAGAATTGTTATTCTGGATATAAATTAGATCTCAAATTTTTATTAAGGCATGATATATTACACAATTAAATCTTTTGATTATTACGTGGTCGAATTATTCAATTTCATAATGTGAATATGTTCATGCACCTGACTGATCTTTATCCTGTTTGCTCATTGCCCTGTTCATATACTTGATGTACGTTACAATCAATCTCATTACCTGAAATCTTCGTTTCTTGCGTTCCGGAATCTGATAACGGGATATGTAATACTTTTCATACTTACGCTCTCAGCGA
Organism: Calameuta idolon; assembly: GCA_030142285.1. Taxonomy (NCBI): domain Eukaryota; kingdom Metazoa; phylum Arthropoda; class Insecta; order Hymenoptera; family Cephidae; genus Calameuta; species Calameuta idolon. Next base: position 62,932 of record JARQSV010000350.1, on the reverse strand, counting down.
ATCAGAATAGACTATTGAGCGTCGAATAAAAGCTAAAATTAGTCTGGCAATAATCCAGAGAAGGAGAGACGGGAAATGGACCAGAGAGTACTGACACGTACAGTACCTGACACTCTCCATCAAACGCCAATCGCTCTTCTCTACCGTCGAGAAGAATCCTTTTATTTTTTATCGCGTTTAAACTTCACGCGTCACGTGCCTCAATCGCGAAATCGCATTGGTCACATTCCTAGTATTCATCCCATTCAGCCCATTCAGCCTATTCGATATTTGTCCTTGCGAAGAGGGAAGTAGAGATTCATTTCACTGATCTAACGTACGAATCCAGTTTTTTTATTTTACCTTATACGACAATCCCTCGTTTAATATTTTCAATCTTTTGTAGGCCTATTGCGAATGTGCTGAATCCGGGGCCAAAATTCGATTTGTTTACCACTGGGACATTTATACACACGTACATAGTTATATTTGAAAGGTGAAATTCAAAATGTTACAAATATGTTATACCTATACGTCCTATAAAAGATATATTTATGAAATTTATTTCATATTTAACAATAATTCAAAGGTCATCCGTCGTTTGAGAAGTAATCAACCTATTCTTATATTTCCTAACTCCACAATTGTTCAATATACCATGTTCATTTCTCAAAATAATTAAATTACTCATACACACGTATCTCTCATAATACAATCAACTTGACGATGACGACAGACAAAGAAGCCAGGAAAATACGACACCTCTTATGGATGACGCCAACGGTGTTATCATATAACATCAACGCCCTAGGCCAGCCTATGATAAAAATCCTATTCGACGAAGACGTTCAGCATCAGCATCACCAGCAGGAACATCACCTCAAAACTTAATAGCTGAAGCGAGAGACGTAAAGTGAGATTGGAGTGTGACGTCGAGAGTTCCTGGTAGACGGCAGAAGTTACGAAAGCCTGAAGGAAAGCGAGGTTCCGTAGTTTGCGCTTGGCGGCAAATTTAATCTTTCAAGTTAGTTTCGCGACATGCACATAACACGGTATACCATAGGATATAGAATTTTATATAAAAGATAGAGTTATGCGCATCAATCTAATATAGACACCTAGTGTATTAGAATCAACTGCCCTTTACATATTCAATCCTATTGCGCTAAACTCATACAAATTCGTATATAAAAATGTGAGTTTAGAATTGCTTTCGTGAAGTGGTATAGTTAGGTATCGGTACATATCTACGGAGTGCGGCAATGGGACATCGGCTAGGGGTAGAGTAGGTCACACAAGGAAGGGGCTGCTAAAAAAGAGGTCACTCACTTGCTCTCTAGTTTCCTCTCCTCTCCCCCCACGTCTCTCCCTCTTACTCGCCTGGCTACTCGCCTCTCTTCGGTATTCGGCTAGCTGGGATATCTACATTTGCCAAAGTTGAAAGTTCGAGCGAGGCCAGCAGCCGCACCTCGTTGCTGCCTCGCCCACTTTTATGGGACCCTCTATTGCTGCGCGCCATGAGGTGTCCTATACTGCGCGACGTGACTTACAATTAGATTTCTACCCTTATCCCGTACCCCCTCAACATGCTCCTTTTAGTTTTTTTCTTGATATTTTTTGTTTTACGTTTTTTCTCTTTTTACGTGAGTTTCGTAGGATCAGTGCCTTATGGGTAATCCTAAAGAGACTTTTATGATGCTTTATTCGACCTGGCTTGATCAAGCTATGTATAGACAGCTGACTATATGTATACTTATTACTTAGGTCCATAGGAAATTCTCGATTCTGAATACAAAACAGTCTTTGATTAATTTACTTGGGTTGGTATATACATATAATGGCAGTAGTAGATCGATTCGTTGAGCTTTTTAATTTTGCAGTTTCACTTGAAAGCTTTCGCTGCAACTTGTTCTTCGAATGAATGAAAGAGATATATGCAGGTAGATCGAAAGTAGTAGGGGTGAGGGGGGATAGGAGGAGGATAGGAGGGGAGAGAAGGGGACTGAAATGATTGAAGAGAATAAGGGATGAAAGTAAAAGAGAAAATTCTAAAAGGAGAAACGTTCGAGGAATTAAATTATGCGTTGAAATTTGTTTTCACGCTGGGTAGATTCGAACAGTTTTTTCTCTTCTTTTTTTTGCTTCGAAAATTCTGTAACATCTATGTACAAATTACGGCCGATCGTTCCAATTATTTTTCAAATATAAAAAAAAAGGTCGTATTTACAATTTAATTATTGCATTTCATGGACACGCCTGTGCAATTATAACGAATAAAGTTTTAATTGGTATATTTTAATTGTATAACATGACGTCCCGAACTTGAAATTGCGGTAGACGACCAGCTGTTTTAGTTACCCATGTGTATAGGCGGTGAACGTATGATGACCCCGTTAAATTAATTATGCATACATGTATTCCACCTGAATGCAATCTGCAGTTTTACAACCCAATAAATGTCTAATCTTTCAAGGAACAGACACTAATGTTTTCCAGGACATTGGAGACGTTTCGCCAAACCACGTATTAAATCAATCATCTCTTTCCTTCCATTTAGTATAGAGTTCCTTTACCCCAAATCAAAAATATCTCGAAAATATTGTTGTCCCCTTTTCGCCATTCCGATTGATCGTCGTTATTGTCGTTCAATGCGTGTCAAGTTGCCAATGCGTGTGAACCCTTTTCCGAATTAGCACCTCGACGTGACATAGTACTTATTCAGTATGGTAAAATTTACTGTACAAAAATTTCCAGACATTCATATTTGAGTATTTCATAAATATTGCTATACTGAACTCGATCCACGATTATTACTATATTTTAAGCACGTTCCAGTAAAGCTATACTCACAGTTGTGCAAAAATTTGCTATTGCTCCTGTACAATTTTCTTCGCGTGCTAGAAAAAGTATAACAAATTTTTAATATGTACTTTTCCTGAACCTTGATCACAGGATCACGTCGTACCCTTGTGAATCCTTATATCCTACAACCCTACTCATTTTGATCCCTTTCTCTATCTTATCGTTTGTTCCGAAAGTAGACAACAATGAATTAGATCTCCGTCCACTTGTACCAGATGAAAGATCCTTCAGCAGCGAACAATTAAAGGTGAAGGGATGATATCCTGGGGGAGATTGAAATCGAGAAAATTGTCAAGAGGCTGACTGATAGAAGGGTTTCATTTTTGTCCCAAATAGTCTGAAGCTACAAAGGACCTAGTTTCAATTAAATTGGAGACGTGTAATTTCATTTTGCCAATTGGTACTCCTGCGTCTTTGTGAAACATATATCAAATTGATATATACATTTATGAAAATAAATTCATTAGCTATAATTTCTGTGTGATTACTAACAAATAGTTTTCATCGCTCTTATTTGCCTTGTACTAAAAAATTGCAAAGGTCCGGTATAGATTTTTTTTCATTTTTTTTTATTATTGCTACTGTTATTGTTATTTCCATGAACATATTTAACTTCATATTTTATATTATTATTTATTGTTATATGCTAGATAAAGAATTGCATCGGTATTGTCATGCCTTTAAGTCTCAAGTTCAGCCTTATACTGCGAAATACGTTACTCGCGTATACAATGATAGATGGAGATTTATAGAAAAGCTTAAAAAAAAAACTCACGACTACAATACACACTGAATTTTCATATCATATATCTGCCTCTAGGAGCATACTTTCCGTGGAGCACTAGAAGCTTCAGATATTCTAATACCATATTTTTATACTTTCTTGGCAGAAAGGCATGAATAAAATACGCATTCATAAAACATTGAGCGTTGGTCTACGTTATTAGTGCTAACTCAATATACGAGATTAATTAGATCGAGCACAGCATATAAACGTAGTTCAAATTCTAACTTTAGGTTTGAAAGTTAATTTTGAATATTCAGCCACACTCTATCCATACTCTCTGAATCAGTTTAGAAACCTGTAAAATTGTTAGTTTCCAAATAATTATGAAATAGAAGCAATTATATTAAATTATCTCATATAAATGTAATATCAGTATAATAATACTAAGCTATCCAATACAATTTTTAATTCCACCCGAGAAGAATGATCTAATGTAGGTATTACGCAAAAATCGTTATATGAAAATAAAAATAATTTTTTTTTTTCAATTAACTCGATATATCATTAGTCTTTTAAATCCCAATCCTATATTCGATTGTCTCAATAATCAATTTTAACAGCAAGTGTAATCACTGCCTGAAAACGTTTCTTATACATGTACCTAACTACATGTTGAACCCAGATGCACGTATATTTGTAGTAATTCCGCACAAATGTTGCTCTTGAACTTTAACAATGATAAAGGGTGAAATTGCATATACGAAATTGCAAGAAGTTGAGCTGCCGCAGAAACAACTGCTGTATTACGATACGAACTTAACGAGAAGCCAACTTCAAGCACTGGTCCACGTCTCTGCAAAAATTCCAAGTATAAACCACACAGGTTAGGCGTCTTGATCCTGGTCGTTTAGGAATCTCGTTGATATACTGACGTAAGAACATAAGAAGGTAAAAAGATATAAAGACACAGAAAGGAATGGACATGAGCGTTATTTCGGCAAAGGTTCGCACGATAAAGTCGAGGGAATAGATTGTCGCCATGGATCAAGGCCGAAAGGAACCTAAAGCTTCGTAGACAGAGAAGCCTTAGATTCTGGAAAAATGTCAAGCTAGTAAATCTTTGAAGCTCGTTGTACACGTTGGCGAGTATTTTCAGTAGATTCTAAGGTGTGGCTCGCCGTCCCGGATTCTCACTGCTGTGCATCCCGCGTTAGAGTAAGAAAAGCCAGGGGAGGTCTTGTACAGAGTGAGAGAGATTGCAGGTTGAAAAGTAGGAGTATCGGTGGAAGAAAGACGGAATGAGAGAAGGTGGATTGAGACGTAAGAATAAGCAATTCGCTTGGGATCGAAGAAAAGCTTCGTAAAAAGTAAGAAAACGGAGTAGACATTTTTGAAAATTGACAATTATTAAACATTGCTTTAACAGTGAAAGATTCTTATGAGTAAAGTGTTTTAAATACATAAGGAATGAATTTTACGTATAACAGTTGTTCGAATAGCAGAAAGTGACGAGATTAATGATAAAAAGAATGATTATAGAAAATCTCTTTTTTTGAATTCTGTATGGTACGAGGAGTAGATGTAAAAATTTTGTAAAATATTTTATATTCAATTTCATAGATTCAAGCGTGCCTGGCATGCGCTAGAGTAAAATTTTTATGTTAAATTTGAGTATTTCATGTTTTTCACGGTCCACGATTCGAAGTTTAAAAAAACTATAAGCTGTTTATTTTCGAGAAATCCAACTCCTCCAATTTCCCCCTTACGATTCATCCATAATTTTTTCTTTCAGAAATGTAAATTCACACAAAAGACGTCACGTCCCTCTTAAACATATAGATGACAGTAAAGGGTTGTCACGTCTCACAGCGCTCGACACACCTTTTGCATCTTAGAGAATTTACCAATATCTGGTAATAGGGGTTGGGTAACGAGATGTAGGTGAATCTTGGGAGTCGAAGGTGAGAGCTCAGCCGTAGAGAAGCGTAGGTTGGAGGAAGACGAAGAGGGGATGAAGGTTGTAGGTGAACGAAGGATGAAGTTGGAGAGGAATTGGTGGGTGGGTGGCTGGTTGGCTGGCTGGCTGGCTGGCTGTAGGGGTTGGTTGGGTCGTGTGTTGCGGGCTGCTGCGGCTCGGGCGCGACAGTTCGGCCCCGACCATCGCCGGTAGACCTTCGCAGCTTTAGATTCGCTAAATCAACCTTCCCTGTCCTCCTCCCTTTTTTTTCTGATTCCACCTACGCTCAACCAAACAACCCTTTCGGCTGGCAGGAACGCGATTTAATCAAATATTACAGACGACCCTAATTGCTGTGATGTATTTCGGTGCCGACTTTGAAATCTTTATAATCATAATTCACGACGACCTAATCTAACGTGATAACTGTCTTAACTCGGTTTATCTGTCAGACGAAGGGACCATCGCGTGACGTCATCACCAAAAATTTATTCGCTACGAACGTGTTTTAACCTTAAGAGTTTAATGCAATTATCGAATCGTTCCTTATTAAACGATATAAAACAAAGATCGATTAACATGGATTTTATATGTTATTAAAAAATTTGTGAATATTAACACATTGCATCTGGACGGACGTGATAGAAATCATCCCTCGTAGGTGAGGGTTGTTGGATACTATACTAAAAGAAGTCCATTTTCATCGGCCATTTGTGGAAATTAATACTGGTGTGTTAAATTCAATTGTTATCCTGACAGTTTAATTAATTTTCAATGTAATCAATGACTGCGGTTACTGTGACGTCTTAGATACTTGACAGTTGTCAAAAGTATTGGCACAATCTACTTTGGCAGACAGACTTAGCAGCGATCACCGAATTTATTAGGATAGATTTATTTTAATTTTCAAATTTAATTAAGGATGTTTACAGTAAATTCGACAAAATTATATATGAATGTTTCTTTTTTCTTTTTTGAAAACGAATTTCCATATATTATACTCCACTAACCATGCCGCGTCTCTCTGTCAAAGTATAAGAGAGAACTTGGCCGCGTTTACGACTGGCTGAACGCGTTCAAAACAATTTTCGTTTGCATTTGCCAAATTCTTCCGACTGCTCGCGCATCCACGGACATAATATCCGTATAGGCGACATAAGCTTTTTCAGAAAACAAATAACGTACTAGAAATGCATATAAATCTATGCAGATAACGATGTTGTTTCTACCTACTTATTGACCGAACGACTGGCATGTTCTTTTCTCATGGGAAGAATTTGCCGTAAAAAAACACAGAGAAATTCGAGGACTTGACCCAAGGGACAGAGTACTTTTATGATCAGAATGCTTAAACGCTGATGAGAAAGAAATTGTATACTGAGTGATGATTATAATTCTGAAAAAGAGTACAATTCGTACAACCCTTGTTTTCTCGTAGTTGTGAATATTTTAAGAATAAAAGAAAAGCCTGTTGTAGGGAATTGGCAAATCTTTCGAGTTACAGACGTAGGTAGCTACGAACTATACGTAATTCGATTTGTACACAATAAGTCCAAGCAAAGTTTTTGAATCTCTGTCTCTCTTTCTCCCTCTCTCTTTTCAGCCTAGTGAAAATCGAACACAAATTCGTGAAGTTTTCGTAAACTCTACTGGCATTCTAGCAAAGCTTATATACGAAGGGAAACTTCTCTAGGAATTTCATTCGAGAGCCAAGTACTCGAAAATAGGTTGACCTGTCACTTTTTATTCATTTTTATTTCTTGCCAATGAAAGTTTCGATCGACATTGCGACGTATGAACGTTATATAATCGAAACTTGATAACTAGCCAATATAACAGAATGACGTATGTAGGGAATAAGTTGAAAATTTCAAATATATTCTCTCGTTCATTGGGTCCAATTGACGGAAAAATATTGCCTACGTCTCTTGCTCTTTCCTTTGGGTATGTCAAGTCTGTGTTGGTTGAAATACGCGAACGACTGTAGATTTTCAAGTGAATTTTATTTAATGCTATTTTGATGAAAAAAAAGGCGTATTGAAAATCGAAAAAGAACTCCATTGGAACGAAAAAAATACACTCGTAGGTTCGCTAGTGAAAAGTTACTCCATGTAGTATACATATGAGACATAGGATACATAGGTGTTACACGAGGACAAAAGAAAAGAATAAGGAATAAAAAATATAAGATTGAGAACGGCATGAGAATATTCGCAAACTTCTCTTGTATTTTTCCATCTAGCATTCTTCGACTCCTAAAGTATTTACATTGCAAAGGGGACGCAAGTTAGGGGGATGAGAACTCAGAAATGCTTTTCGAGACGATAAATACATTATTCTGAATAACGTTATGCAAATATAATATTAATCGCAGGTATTGCCAATCGCGAGTCTAAAAATACTAAAAATAGTATACATATATGCACTATCAGTAGCATTGAAAAATGAAATATTAAGAATAAAAAAAATGTATATATCTTTATTCACGACTTAAAATTAACCCGTGACCTAACAATGGTGAGTGTGTTAATTTTGCCTCGTATGATAATTAAATTTCACGCATGATCGAGATGTAATAGATAATAATCTAAAACTATCTTATAGACAACGTAAGAGATCCGTGAATAATTACAAAATGGGAAAACGCTTTTCAAAATATTCGTGAAAACGGATTACAGTTTCACGCCAAGTGGAGTCGGGCTGAATAACCAAAAGACCGAAGACATCGATTCGCCCACATCCGGAAAGGAAACAACATATTTCTTAGTGTTAATAGCCATTTGGAGAAAGGCGAAAAGGCGACAAGCCAAATCCATTAGCGCCACCCTCAAGACCAGTACTATTCAATGTTGAAACATCAGCATAACAGGAAGTGACAAAAATACAAAAAACGGTTATCAAAAGGATTTTAAAAAAAGAACTGACAAAAATAAAAAAAAAGAGAACAGTTTATCCCACCATAAACACTTAATCGTTAATCTTACAATCCAAACACAATCCTCGCCGAAAAAACAAATTACATATTAATTGCAGATTAGTCAAGAGAAACTATAAAATATTAAAAATGGATCCATTAAAATAAATCCCTCCAGTCAAGCTCGTTACTCAGGGCGATAACTTAGCTCCCGTTAAGTTCAGTGAAGCTGCTGATAACCAGCCAATTGAATGACGTCATCGCCATACGTGTAACGAGTGTATGTTATTTTCCAAATATCTTTCTTTTTTAATCCCCGTCTCTTGCGGATGCCAAAATAAACACATGTGTCGCTCAAACGCCAGCGATCTGGCGGACCCGTAACTATTTAACGGGTGTAACGGTTCAGCCGGTGGAGACGTGTAGAGGAAGGAGACGACAAATAAAAAGGCGGCAAATTTTTAAATCAGAACGACGAGTGTCTTTGAAAAGAGTGCGGTGATAATATGTACTGCCTCAGTGTGGCGTGCAGGTGCGGTGGCGGAGATAATGGTGGCGGAGAGAGATGAGAGTGGCATTGGGGGGTGGCCGAGAGGGACGAGGAAGAGGAAGACGAACGAGAAAGGAGAAGAGAACGCGAGAGAAGAGGCACAGTCATGTCATGGGAGTCTATCGCATCCAGGGAATGCCTCAGGCAAGTATATACATATATATATGTATATATATATATATATACACGATCACCCTTAACCGGCCCTTAAAAAGTTAATTACCCACTACCCTGACCCTTGCGAGTATATTCTCAAAAATTCACCCGCAGGCACGCCCACGGATGATATTAAATTTTTTTTCTTCTTTGTTACGCAAGTGAATAAAGATTAATTTTTAATCATCCCTTAAACTCGACCGAAAACATTTTTCTTTATTTCAAGAAATCTCTTTATCGGACGATTATAAATATTTTTATTAACCTTATAAGGAGTATAATTGATCATAATCAGTATACCTTAAACAGGGTGCTCGTATGTTCGTGTATTCCTTGGCTGATATATAAACGGGTGTATCTACTTGTATATCGTTTTGATAAAGTATCTTTTAGTACGCTCGGTCGAGTCTTTTCAGAACCGAAGAAGGCGTCAAATGGATCTCGGCACTAAACGCGTTTTCGTATATACATAGGTTAAGTATATGAATTCACTATTAAAGTGTACTCGTAGTATCAGGCATGAGGGTAGGAATAATTCATGGCTCTGATAGTAGAGCACGCGAAGGGTGTTCGGACTATCCCGAGGGTTACTTTGCGCTGTATACTTTAGACGGGGTATACGGACGTGGATTTGGCAGGATTAATGTAACGTGGACCCTAAGGGTTAAGTGCACGATATACTGTGAAACTTCCTTCCTTGATCCGGCCACACATCGTTACGCAATATCTATACTCAGTCTTGTTAATATTGATTTTAATAATTCACGAAAAATGCATATGCAGTTATTCAACTCTAATGTATAAATTTTATAAATGCGTGAAGAAAATGTAATTGGGCTATATGAAATTTCATAGAAGATTAAAATTTCTTATTATAAATTGATAATATCTGTAAAGAAATTTAGGAGGGCTAGATATAGTTTCCTGTATTTGGAATGATATTCTACGATCAATTTTTTATTTAATTACGGGTGAAATTGAAACAAAAATTTCTACTTGGATCTTATAATTACATTCTCGTTTCATTGCACAGCACGGATGTAAGAGTGAAATTTATGGAATGAACAGATAGAAGTGAAATTACTGTAATAGTCATACGGGATGGAAATCTTCCTTGGTAAGCATTTAATCTAAATTGAGAAGGATATAGCGTTATATGATTTCTATTAGATATAATTATATTTCAAAAGTAATATAACTTTAAACATAGATAAGATAGAAGGTACGTTGCATTGATCTCGGTAGAAAGCTACGAAAACAAAGCCCAAAGCCCTAAATTTTGTCAATCGAAAATACTTTGAGACAAGTAATTTTGGCATTATCATATGAATTCAGGCAGAAAAAATATATACGTTAGAACCAACAGCCGCGGGCGAGTGTCGATTTCAGGAAGGTACAGAAATATAAAATTCGATGAAGAACCGCAACCCTCCATTTGTCCAATAATTTCCTGTACCTCACCCTAGTTCAAACTCACCGAACTTCGAGTACCTACCTACCCACCACCTCTGATCTCCCACCTAGTCCCAGCTGAACAACACTCAAGGGTACAGGTACCCACTCCACCCCTTGCGGGATAGGGAAAATAACGTAACACCCCGCACATCATCAACTTGCAGGAAAATGCAGCTGCAAGCTCTATAGTTGCATATTTATGAAAGTTTGTTCATTTTGAGAAGCGCACTTTCCGCTAGTCGTGTCTCGGAGCATCTCGTCGCTCAGTGGAAACTTAGCTGACTACGTGTATATAATCATATTGCGAAACGTACGTAACGATTTCGTATTACCCTGGTTAGTTATTGCTTGTACTATAAGGAATGTGGAAATTGCAGGAAAGGTTAGAAAAATTCAGCGGTTATTATGAGTAACGTTTCCGAATATTTACAGTTATAAATCAAGTGTATTCTGTGCCAATTTTTTTTGCGAAAAATTCACACATTCGTATTGCGCGTACAACAGAGACAGTATGTACATTCATGTGCAGAGTAATAAAAATAATTTTTGAAATATAGATTGTGAAGGAATATTCGCACTTGCAAACGTGTAGGTTTCAGTGTCGATTGGGTGAGATTTTTTTGCAAAAAATTACAATTGCCTACTCGTACGTAGATACACATGCATACATAGTATGTGACAAATATTTCATTGGCAAAATTGCGTAAGGGTGGTTGGGATAAAGATAGTCATGGAATAGGGGATGATACGGCGTATTTTATACCAGGGACATTTTTTTGCTTGAGCTTTCACAAAAAACTACATGCGATCTAGAAGCATTTATTTTTCGCAATTAGTGGACCGCACGGAGGAAGTAATTCGAAAAAAAAGGGAGGTCGAGTAATAATTGCGAAAGAGAAGAAAAAAGAAAGTAATTTTGTGTGACCCGAGGGGGTGGATCTTTAAAATACGAAGCCAGTAATAGCAGCCCTGCTCCAGTCTGACATTAACGAGACGACTTTCTTATTATCAAAGAATCCGGAGTACTATTATCTTCGTAAGAAATTTTCAGATTTAAAAACGATTATTCAGTACTCTCTTATTCCGCGAAAAGCATAGCTATACTCATAAAACCCATAAAAACTAGCTCTCATACCGCCCATGTCCATTTTTAGATCCCTTATGCTACATACCAACCACCATCAGCTGCACAAACACCACCAAGAATATTCCCCTATCTTCCAGGAATATTGAACATTCTCGAACATAATTAGATAATCGACCCACTCACCTTAATCAGAAATGCCTATTATCCATTATTTGCGGTTCAATCACCAAAGACTCGATAAAAGTATAACCTATAAATAATAATTTCTTAGCATACTTATCAAACAAAATATCCATTGCTATTATTTGCCATAAAAGCATCTACCGCAATATTAATTATCAATTAAATAGGACTTTGTACAACAGTTTTTATTAATCCCGTTTTCATGTTTTTCACAATAAAATTTTAACTAGCTCTCAACGACAGATCTTTATTAAGACATTGGGACACATTTTGAGCGGCTACTTCAGCAAACTGCCTATCGGACTCGCATACCCATTTTCTAAATTAATGGGTGCATATGTATACCGTGACAGGTTACCATGCATCGAAAATCTCTGTAGGTTTTATTCGACGAGAAAAGTTGGAGGTGCGGTGACCCCGGTACGAAATTAATGTCACGACTCGACCCATTAAAACACTACGTGAACCTAGTTACCGTATCACGACTAACTCGGTCTCATCAAGTTAGGCGCAGCTAGTCTTTAATTTATTTCCAGAAGCACAGGGACATTGAGATAAAGTGGTCTTGGCTACCGTCCCAGAGTTTGAGTTTGCAAACTGTACATCAGGGAGGCCAGCCGAGATAGAATCGCACACCCTGACACACCCTTACCTAGCATCGGCCCTACCGCAATGCGACCGTTGCAGACCATCGCTTTGTCCTAATAGAATGAACTTATTACGAGAAAAGACGGCAAGATCGACAATACAATATGGCCGTCAATTTATACGTTTACATGCTTCTATATTGAATCTGCTTCGGAATAATTAACTACATACCTGTAATAAATAATGCCAAAAGTTTTAATACCAAAATAAATATATAGATATAATATAGCGAGCATGCGAATAATAAAATGGAATAGTGCCTACGTATAAATTTTATATGGAATATACTCCCTCGGAAATACGTGCGAAATGAATTTTCCACGTGAAAAATTGTCAGCATATTGTTGGCTATATCTACACCTACGTCCTGTATGGAGCCTAATAGGCGGGCGGCTGTCAGGAAAATTTGACGCGAGACGATTTTCGTAAAAATTCCATCAGCATCTTAGAAAATCACGAGGGAATAGCGATGCCCTCTGGCAGTTCTCCTTCATCCATATCGGTATCCGTACCTATATGTCACGTATCACGGGACGTTTTTACGGGTTTTTGGCGTAACAAGTTTTTACGAGGGATCGCAGGTCCGTACAAAGAAAACTCCTAGATATGCGACAGCGCCCCATCTTCTGAACCCAGACTATACTTTACCGCGAGCAATTTAAAAGGATCTAAGGAAATTGTTGACCAGGCAAAAAACAAAGAATCCTTCAGCAAGAGAATTCCATTGAATAAAATTTTCTTATGAGCTGACATCAAAATTAGTTCGGAATTGATTCGGTAGGACGTGAAGACAATTTATTTTCCTAAGACGTAAAATCCTTCGTATAAAATATAATCCACATCAATCTTCATCGTTAGATAACAGATACGGAAGTAATACGTTATATCTAATTGTTCACAAATTCATTTAATTTATTATAAGAAATCATATTTTAATAGGCTCATCGATCTTTGATCAATTTTTTTTGTTAACCGTTCCATATATTTTTTCGAAAATGACGTACGGTCAGAGCTTTCGTTTATCCACGTGTTATGAATAATTTAATGCAATATTCAAGAATTCACTTGTAACAGTGTTTTTGAGTGCTTCGGCGTTTTACGAATCCCCATAGTGGCGGATAGGATTCCTTCATAAACTCTTCTCTGAAAATTAGATAATCTCACGGTGCAAAGTTTCAAAAGCCATGTTACTACATATATCAGCCTTGGCGGAGGGTCGCCTGTTAAATTAACCAGAAGCAATCTTTGCGAATTGCCATTATACCGACAAACATAATATAACCTTAATGGTGCCTTGTTAGCCGTACTAAATAAGTCTTACTGTAGGATGAAGGTAAACTTATGCGAAGAGAGAAATTGTATGTTAAAAATTGTTCACTTCTTGCTTGATAAGTTTTGTTTCATAATCCTGAGAACATTTCGGTCGTCTCATTTACTATTTTATCTACCACTTCTTTTTATATGTTCTACAATGCCTCCTTCTTGAAACTCAACGCTTCTTACAGCTTTCCTTCGACTAGTTCCCATCCGTGACTTTTCAACGTGGAAGAAGTTAACCATTGAAAATGACGAATTCTCATAAGTTTACACTTATATATAATTTGACATCTCATAATTCTGAAAAGTTGAAGAATTTTGAATTTCCCTGAATTGCATTCAAATCTTGTTACTAGTTTTGCAATGAAGAAAATTTTCAAAGTGACATGCCGGACAAGCATTTTAAATTATAAATCGTCGTTACACGAAATGCAATTATATTTCAGAAGGATTTCGTAAAGCTTCAAAACCCATAGCACCTCTAAATCTAAAACTGACAGAACGATACTTTGAAAAATTATTAAAATAAATGTATAATCTTATTTAAGATGTTTTTAGCAAACTTTTTTACCCTGCTTTTAATATATATTCCACTAAATATTAAGGAGATTAAATTAAATATACCTGTTAGCCTTATTTAACAAGTAATCGAAATTCGTGAGGTTTTTAGAAAATAAATTACAATCCTATAATACTGCTCTTTACAAATTAAACGCAAAACCAGTTTCAAAGCCTCGCGCTAAGGCCGCTCGCGGCCTCTCCAAACGATCTTTACGAATCGCAAGTTTTTACTGAAACGGAAGAGCGCGCGACGTGCCAAGAATAGAGGAGAAACAGAGAATCTCAGTTCAGCTTGACAAAAGCCACTGTAGCTAGCAAAATAGACAATGCTCCGAGTCCAGGCATTGTCTTTTACTCCGAGTAATACAAATGACGATTTGCATACCGGGTGTCTTCGGCAAAGCATGCCGTTAAGAGAACACTTCTGCGCACTGAAATGAATTAGAAACAAGAAAGTATTTTAAAAAGCAGAGAAAAGTACTAAAGCAAGAAAAAAAGTGAAAAACTTGAGAAAAAAATGAGCGCTAAAAGGTTAGCTTTTAAAAACATTTTTAATTCTATGTCTGTATGATACCAATTTTACTATACTACGAATAAAATAAAATTCTTTTTGCCTGGATGGTTTTTGTATATCAAGCTTTTAGGAATCATATTTTATATGGCCTTACGCCATCGCAAAAGCTTTACTTCACGTGCAAAATAAATTTCTGTATTGCGACAGTGACCTTGTAGACACCCTATATATATATTAGCCGACGTACCTAAGTATCCTAATAAAAATGTATGTTACGACTATACAGTCTAAGATTTATTATGCAAAATATAACGACCCTGCTAACGAAATAAATCAGTATTTACTTTCGCGTATATAATAAATATGTTTTGGTTTCATGCAAAAATTTGTAACGTTTAATTGTTCTTCATTTATTATCCAGTTTACCATTGAATGCAATCAATATAAATTACTAATATCAATAAGAAATGTACAGTCACTTGATATAAATAAACGATATATCGTTATTGCGTATATAATTTTCGTAAAAATAACTATTTGCAATTAACGAATTTCGGATGACACTCAAACTTGAATGTCGCTTTCTTTCTCGTGGGCATGCGCAAAGACGAACTTTAATTAGTCGCCATAATTATTTAAAAGCGACAATTATAAAGTCTTTAAGTTCGCGGGAAGAAAAACACGAGAAGAAACTTCAGGGCTAAATATATATACGTATAGTTATTAAAGTTGCAAAAGTCAGCGCGTGGGAAGAGAGTAAAAACTTGTAATATATGCAGCGACTCTTTTTGTCACTGTCTGAGTAGAAATTCTCTATAGGTATAATATATACAGAATGACATTCCCTTACGCGGGGCAGAAGTGTGCTAACAATAAGAAAAGATTGCGCGTCACTATCACTGCTCCCTATATACATACATAAATATATGCACATTTTCGTAAGACCTAAAGAAACGGACGTGAGCCGAGAAGGGATGGCTTTTACAATTTTTTCTTCCTATTATATCGCAAACGTTGTCCCGTAGGAAAGATGAAGAGAATAAATGAAAAAAATATTATAATAATAAAATATATAAAGATATATAATTTGTATAGCGCATTCGCAAGTTTACATCAATCAGTTCGAATTAGCCTGTTCGTTTGATTCCTACGATAGAACCAACTTCAGATGTATTTCTCCTGAGTGCTGTAATGTTGCGACAGAAAATTGAAAAATAGTGAAAAAGTCAATATTTGTACATTTTATTTTTTGTTAAAATAATAACAATAATTCACTCATGTATTTACGTGTACAACTAACAATTCGAACTCGTGTTCGGTAGCTCGTGTTCATTTACGTGCTAAAGAGCTTGATGACGCCAATATAGCCAGTATACCAGGCACTGTAAACATGACCTGAAAATAAATGTGTAAATGACGTCAGTGCATACGTAACGTTCATCTTCATCAGAAAGAACGCTAACGAAGCAAACACATGTGATTGGTGAAATTTGAAAATTTTTTAAACTTTACAATGATTTGACTAATCAAATGCGTTTGTTACCTCGGTCCTGTAACTGCTGCAAATATCCAATGTTAAACTACCGTTCACGGTAAATAAATCAACGCCGCCAGACGCAGATACAGATACCTCCATCAGGACTGTATAAAGTCAGCAAGATTTTTCCGGGAAAAGGAAAAACATGAATTCCTTAGAATTCTGGAAAAAAAATGGTCAAAGTTTTTATCCCGCGCGAGATAGATATAAGATAAGCCGTCATTTTTACAGGTCCCACCAGGTACATATCGTGTCACGTGATTTATTACTCGTGAATTACTTTACTTCCGGTAAGATGCGAATTTTCAAAATGTTAAGCCATTCTTAAAATCCTCGTTTCCCAAGGTACATCATCCCCCTGAACTCAGCCATAATTTTAATCTATGGTTATTATCGCTACTTGTCAAAGCATAGTCCCTAGTCCAGGAGAGTGATTGGTCTTTAATTGGAAACAAGCCTTAGTCCTCGCCTAGGGATAGGGACGGGATATATCTGTCTGGCCATACAGTGAAACTGACTACGTGTAGCCGGACTGTTCTACAACCTCATGCCAGTAAAACAGTTTTGTTCTATACGGACTACCGAGTTGGGAGTGATTCTTGTGAGAGAACTGTGTTGCAGATACGCAGCAGGCTGAAGTAGAGAAGTCTGATGTATTAGCCTCATAGGAGAAAATAATTTTCCAATATACCACAGAACGTCCTTCGTGGCGGTAGCTGATCAATAACAAACTGTTATCTGGCTGTGAGCCACTGATTCCTTTGTGTCCGCGGAATAGTGTGGCTCGAATAAAACCACTGTGCCGTGGAGCCAATACGTGCACGCTGTTACGGCAAAAGCCAATGAATCGCGAAGACCGAATGTTTAACGATTTCCGACACGAAAAATATCGGATAACGAGATAATGTTGAGATAAGTGAAACCACGAGAATGGATATTAGCAAAAACCGAATTCTTTAGGAATTGGTATAGAAAATCAAACTTGTAGATACGAAGGAGTTTGATAAAACTATTAGAGATTACTTAAGATTTTTACCGTAGTGAAAAATAGAATTTTCAAAAATATCAATTGTTAACCATTTTTATTGCAGCTTTAATTTAATAGCAATAAAAGTTTATTTGAAATTGAATATTTAGGTATTGCTTGTCTCGGGGAAAATATTTTTTAAAAGTTAATTCGATTTTTTAATACAATAGGATATACGTAACATTGTGTGATGGTTATAATAGATTGATCGAATACCTCTGTATGAATAATGGAATGTATTGTTAAAACTGAATCGAAAAATTATTACTCGTTCTTTTGAAATTTTAATAAAATCATGATGCAAAAAACTCGTTTATCAACGGTCAGACTTCTGTATCTACATTTTGAAATCAATAACAAAGAGGCCATAGTAATATGTATATCTATATACGATATTCACTGTGAAACTATGAAATTCTAAAAAAAAAATTTTTATACGAAGCTCACTGCAGCGTAACAATATCCACCAGAAAGCTATCGAATACCGCAATATCCAAATTGATCAATCATACCTTTTCGTACCCTCTGTCATTTGCCAAACGAATCGAATAGAACTCAATTTAAGCAATAAACCCACTGCAATGCCCACTACGATAGAATTCACTGTAAGTTTCATTCTAAAAAATTTGTGCAATGTTGATAATTATCAACGATAATGAATACTGTCTTTCTTACCCAGTTTTCATAAAAATAATTCAGAATACCGTAGCAATTTTTTCACAATATACAGAAACAGTATTTAATGAATAACTTAAATTTTGTAGTTTTATTTTTCAATATATTAACCCCCTTTTCGTTCTATTTTATAATACTTCAAAAGTATTTACCCTGAATATACTGAGGGCAACGCTCAAGGGGGTTGAATTCGTTTCACGTCCTGGATATCAAATTAAAGTATCGTTAGAAAAATATTTGTTGAAGAGACAATAAAGTACATATAGCTACATACATAGATACCAATCATACATCCATCAACCCCGAAGCGAATAGTCGCGAAAAGAATTCCCATGGACACAACCCCAAAAGCCTAAGAGATCGCGACGATATACGAGTAGCCTAGAACTCTCAAGGGAGTTGAAACAACCTTGAAACTCCCCGAAGCAGAGGGGTTGTAAGAAAAGGAGAAACCCACCCGTCTTTACGAGCTTTCCCAACCCCTGTGCGTGACTACAAAGTGTTTTTATCTCATATCTCTGTGGTATGTATGTACTACAACCTACCGTCTCGCGTTTTTAGCATTCCGGGATACGAAAGTGAATTTTCAGAAGCGACAATTTTACGCTTATTACGACCGTCTCAAAATGTACTCTATAGACGGAAACATTTTTTCCTTTTAAAAATTCAATACAATTCGTTGATAAATTCAAAATTGTCATTTTAATTTCGTATTTCCCGCGTAAGCTTACTTCCTTTAAATATTAAATATTATATTACTCGCTACGAAACGTCGTTCCGCTATCGTGGAAATGACTGTTGAGAATCATCGATGCGTCAAATTGTTACGCGAGTGACTAATTGATGATCGCGTAGCTAATAAGGGATGTCAACGATCTGTTACACGCTTACTGCTTTCAATTCTGATATTGATCGTCTTGACATTGCACCATGCCGATTGTATATTTTCGTAAAATTCTACTCGACCCACGCGTAACGTAGTATCGAAGCGACTTTACATATTCGTTCTATTTAAAAAAAAAATAAATTCATAAAAATATCTTTGAAGTTTGAAAATTAATATTAACGTATCCGAAGGGTACAAAGATCAAGGTAAAATATCATATAAGCGACTGGTAAATTTCGTCAAGAGAAAATAAGAGCTGGATTGAGTAGATATTCCAAAGAGAAAAACAACCTGCGTAAAAGCAAAGTCGAGTAGTCAATAAATCATAAATACTACGAAGTTACTAGAGTAAGTCTTCGAATCCCGTGAGAAAGTGGGATCATGGAAAACTACTTTCGGTAGTATAGAAAACCGTTTGGACCCATGCTCGATCGAGTCGACATATACCTAAACTCTTTATCGACGTAGTTCAGAAATATACAGATATCAAACTAAGGGTACACGACAACACACATATATATTTATACATATATTCGTGTAAAGGTTTTAAATGGTTCCCAGATGCAAAATGAACCTCCGAAATAATGGAATCGACATTGACAACGAAGTTGAATTTCGTTATCTGACAAAAAAAAAGTATCAGTTAAAAAGATACAGTAGGAGAAAAGTACTGCTAGGTTCATTATTTAACCAGTTAATTTCCAAGATGAAAGTAATAATAGTTCAATTTAAGAAATCTCGTTAATAAATAATTTTTCTCTATTTTATATATATAATATTTTTGTAATATTCAATTTGGCTTTATAACGTTACAGTCGTTCCGCCAGTCATCAGCTGTCAGCCACTGCCCTACTTGGCAGCCCCGATGGCTCGAGACATCCTCTCGACCTATACGAATTCGCCGAGGAGGATTACCGCCATCATAACGGAAGTGGAAGTGGCCACTATCATAACGGAAGATCCGGTACCGGATTATGGGAGTGTCTCGTTGGATGCAGGCATCGGCTTGATCAGCAGTTGGCCAGAAGAAGAGTGAGTGTATAGTCCTTTTCTAGTAATTAACTTTATTAATTTTTCCTTCTGGTACTTTTACCTTTTAGAAGGCAGTCCTAAATCGCTTGAGACTTCCTTTTCCATCAGGGCACGTAGATACTCACTATCTAGCTTATTTTGAGGTTAATTCAATTTATCAGAACGTCTGCCAATTCCAAACGAAATAATAGTTATTCTTTTTCTTATCTTTATTCTATCCTCGTGGACCTCCTGTTCCCATAGACGTTTCTTTAGGGTACTTCTTGAGTACCTCTGTGTCCCTTCGAATTCTACTTCAGCCTAGAGAGTTGCCTGAGAATCAAACAACGTCGATTTTAGATGTTCACATTTTCCTTTTATGACATATGGAACACTTATATATAATACATATAAAAGGTGCAGTAGCGAAGATAACGTATCATTGTTATCATTCTTATTTTTAATATCATTATCAGCATTTTCGGTTTTAATTATTATGTTGCACAATGAGAGATGGGCATTTTCTTGCCACCTAAAACAAAATCCACTTCGATTTTATATTCAGCACCTCTCATGGGACTTGGGTCAGTGATCATATAAAGAAACGTTTAGAGTTGACAAAATATGTCTATAAAAAGTGCCCTTCGATATAATGGAAACATAATTCCCCCTAAGATTCTATCTGTGATCAATTTAAGAATTAACGTTATAAATATTTTGAGAGGATTACTAAAAAAAAGGCTCTCCTGTTTCGAATTTTTTCCGTACATCCTTGTGCTTTGATCCTTCACTTAAAATTCTTGGCGAAATTTTGTTCTTCTTTGTCACTTATTCCTTTGATATGAAATTTTTCGTATTGATAAAACCATCATGGCTGTTATGTCTCAAAGTCGATATTACACAGCCTTGCAAATTAACAAAGGCTGAATCATCATCATCCTGTCTTGTTCAATATGTACACAGCTGCCTTCGCCTTCGTCTACTTGGATTTCGCTGGGGTGTGGGAGCATCCTGTGGGGATATTCTGACAAATCAAAACGATGAAACAGAAACACAATGATTTCTGCACGAATTACTGATTTTCATTGCTGCCCTTCTATAGTCTATAACACTATCCTATCTACTGATTAGAAACACAAGCTTTAACATAAAGGCCTGTGTTCAATAGATCATGGGAAATAGCAACTGTTATACCTCTTGAAAATTCTGTAATCACTAATCACCAATAGAGAATGTCCCTATATCTTTTGAAATGTTTAAGTTATATAAATCAAGTTGAACAATACACAAAAGACACTATGATTACTTTTGATAGCCACTATCATTAAGAATAAATGATATTTGTTCACGGTTAACTAAGAACTGTTTTGAAGTTTCTTGTTCTTATCGGAAATTGAAATCAGCCAAGAGCGACGTTACGTAATTGGTTCATACACTTCACGGAGGCTCCTCTTGCAATTGAATTTGAGACTCTTATAAACTGTGCCAGCTTCATTTTCGTCGAATGGATAAATTCGCAAATGGCTGAGATGGATTCCTAAAGCTACTCAAATATTTGTCTTAACCCCTGAAAACTGTATCGATGTTCTTTAACTTGTGTAACATGAGACACAAGCACTAGGTGAAATCCGACAGTGTCTACACAACTTTGTAAATGAAAATAGCGTACATTCCCAAGATTTGTGTGATCGCTTTGCTTCATCACTTAACGGGAAACCGAAAGATTCATCTAAAAAAAAACTTGAATAAATGGATGTTGTAAGATAATTTGTTGTAAATAATTTGTCAAAGTTGAACTTTCGTAACTGCGATTACTCGAACTGCTGAAAAGTCAACGAAAATAAGCCGAGAAAAAAGTCCAAAATAAATATAACATAAATTTTATTATATTAAAAAAAAACAGGATTTCATACTTTCACTTCACGAAAACTTAACGTTACATCATTTGGCCACCCGATTTTAAAATTTGAAAAATTACAAATATTGTCAAATCTTTCAGAAAATTCATTATTTACTGATACTAATATAAAAAAGCTTTATCAGGATTTTCAATGTGAATCCATTCAAGAAAACCGAGCTTTGTTTAAAAAGTGGAAGCTCCGGTTCGAGCCTTCCTATATTCCGGTCGGACGTGTTCCTTTCTTTTCCACTTCTTCCACCTCTTCTACCTCAGCCTCCTTGAGCTGCTCAGTTCCACCGCAGTGTCCTCTATTTCACTCTTCTCGGCCAGGTTCTTTCATCCGCAGAGTTTAACCAAGCCGCGAGGAAGAAGTTCCACGTGAAAGAGATGAATCCTCTCGTTTTATTTAAGACTCCTCAAGCTATAGAAATAAGAAGCACTCTGACCTAAGTTATGGAAGAGTTACTTATATATACTTATATATGAAGAAAAAAAATAGTTTATGCTCACATTCGTGAACTTTATAAAAAAAATTTTTAATTTCACCACTTTTTTTTAAAGCATATAGCATGAAAATTATTTCGTTTCACGCAAAGTAAGTAATTATCGTTACGCTGTCAACTGTTTATATCAAACGTCAGGATACAGCTATCCCTTTCCTAGATTATACGTAATACTTAATAACTATACGATTCAAGTTGAGAAACGATGATTTAAGAAAGCATAGAAACATAAATGTTCATCTTTGTTATTTTTACCAATTTTATTGTCATCTACAATGATTAAGTCTGTATGAGGACCGACGAACCAGAAATTCTTCTAGGAGTTCGGGAAAAACGTATCTTGAGTGAAGAATTATGTTCGCTTTTGCAGAAAGTAGAAGGAAGTGAAATAAAAAGCATAAGAAAAATAAATAACAAGAAACAAATCTAAACGGTGTTACAGTGTGAGAGTTCTTTAGTACAGATCTGGCAAACCCTTGTGAATTGCCTCTTCCATGTGATGGAAGTTGTATGTACCACGAGTAGATGACTATACTGGGAGGTTACGCAAGTACATATCTGGAGTACAGGTTAAACAAAGATTAAAAAATGATACCAAAGCGGATATGCGTAGTTAGGAAATTATTTGCCGATGCAAATTGCATTTATTGAATTCAGGTCAAAAAGATATGAATTTTTTATTTCACTTGAACCAATATCATACTGAATTGCGATTCTCATTGTTTCTTAACAATCTGTGAAATATAATGTATTTTTTTTCTATTAGCCATTACAAGTTACAAACAAGTATCGTTTGGTCCAATTTGATTATACAATGGAAAAAATTTGATGTAAAAATATTGAATTCTCCGGCCCCAAAGAAGCGATAGTTCTGTTTCTGAAAGTTTCAAAGTGACAGACAGTTAAACCCACCTCGAACAATTAATATAATTCATCCGCAGCTGTGAAACTGTTGACGGAAGCAACGAGTACTTTTGTAAAGCACAGTAGATGTTTAAGGACAATCGCAAAATGACGTCAGTATTCAGCTAAAATAAAACGATAAATTTGTCATATGAGAACAACAACGAATTGGCAAAAGATCTAGATGTCCCAAATAATCATAGTATACCAAAAGAGAATGAATTTCAAAATCGAAAGAAATATTTTTAAAAATCCATTACGAAAGAAAAGTGCAAAATGTATGTTGAAAGTAAAATGTATATGACGCGAGGAATGTCCATTGTACGTAATTACTTTTTTTATATAAAATAATCAAATTATGATCTCGCCAGTGCCCGACTGTCTTCGACTATCAACAACACGATTCAAACATCAACATAATATTGAAGAGTCCGTCGTAGAAGGAAATGACGTCAAGCGTCGTTTCCCAGTTCTGAGAATCCCTATAGGGCTCCCTTGTGTAGGCAAAGTGGGTTCGAAAGAGGGTTGGTCCGTGAGAATGAAGGTTGTCTTTTCATCCCTTGCCGACTCGAGTAAGAAGGTTGGGTTTAGTCCTTGACGCTGTGCTCCGAAATTGGGGCGTTTTTGCAGCACCGCAGTCCCTATTATACATGTATATATATATTTATATATCGTCAATAGTACCAACTCTCCCCTCAGTTCTCAATATTAACAAAAGACCCATTGAGATAGCAGATACTCATTGCAATTACACAAGGGATGTATAATTTGTACATAAACCAAAGCGCCATCTCATTAAAGATAAGAGCATATAATATCATCAGATATATATATATATATATATATATATATATATATATATATATACCTCAAAAATATTATTATTGGTACATAAATTTGTGCACACCGAAAAAGGAATAAAAATTAGGGTACCTATATTTTTAATATCCAACCAATAAAGTATACTTACATCGGAGAAATCTACTGACGAAATATATATTGATAAATACCATAGTGTCACGTGTAACCATCAACCACCAACCCCTATCTCATGAAATACCCTTATTCAGATATCGCATTCAATCGCAGAATTGATTTTCGTTTAGGTTATCGCGTGAATCTTTTCTGCACCATAGCCATCACGAAAGCAGTGAAAACTCTTGTATCCCCCAAGATAAGTGGGGCTTCATGCTCGCGCCATAGGTAGATAAGAGATAAAAGATAAGAACATGGCTGGATCTGGTGGTGTAATTTGAGGCCCCACTAGGCAACGCCACTCATGGCCTTCTAGGTCCTAATCTAGAAAATGGTCCTTGCGTTCATAGCCATTGTTCGCACGCCACGAGATCATATGCCAAAGTACTCCTATACCGCTTATTTACCATACTATACCATATTATATAACATTCATAATATAGTGCAATAATAAACCTAGTACACAAGGACAATGACATTACGATATATCCTTCGTAAGATTTAAACCTACTAATGAGAATTTCGCACTTGGATGACCGTAAGCTCTCCCTTATGGATGCATCCTCATATATCAACCTCCACTCTCGTCCACGAAGTACATGAGATAAGCACGTGCTACTCCGTCACCCTTGTTTTCATCATTATTATTTATCACCTTGAAGGTTCACAGTTGAATCGATCCTCTGGCCTTCCTCTATGACATCCTCGTTGCCGAGGTTACCTTCGAAGCGGTTTCTCGTGCGTGATAATGCCAGACGCATGAATTCCACTCCATCGACGAGAAACTACATGGAACTATTCTCTCAACTCAGCATCACATCCTCGGCTTCCGCCACGTGCCACGTCTTCGTACCACAAATACCACGACCGTCGAACTATCCCATAAAGGACTTCGCTATGTTAGGGTTACCTTGGCCTCGAGAAAATTCCTACTGGAACATTCATAATCGACCGATGACTACGATGTTACATATACATAATGCTGCTAAATATGTATACTCAGCCTATTCTGATTATTCAGCCAAAACTCACCAGCTGAACGTGATTCCGCCAAAAGAGTCAAGTGGAACACTATCTTCGGTTGGTGCCTTTGCGCTGAATACCTCGGTATATACGACCAAGTTAGCAAGAATGAGTCTTCGTCATGAATATTACGTTGTTTTTGCTATGAACCATGTTATCAGTTTCAAATTCATATTGTATCCCTTTTTTTTAATGATATATAATTAGATTAATATTGCCGTGTGAAAATCTTCAAAGATTGTATATTTATGATGGACAAAAATAAGGTAAGATTATTTTTAATTTTCTTTTTAATATTCAAATTTTTGTTGTACTTTTTTGATTTGTTTTTATAAACAGAAAGTGTGCTGATTAATATATTTGCAATTTGTGGGTATATAATAATCGTTTAATATTTTGAAAAGTTCATTAGCCTACGACAGGGGCTTCAGGTGGACGATGAATATTATTGAAAAACTACGGTGCAGCAATGGTCACTTTGCGGATAACAATAGGGCGAAGTCGAACAATACCGTGATATCAGGGAATCCTCGTATAAAGGGGAAAACTAAAAGCACCCTGGTAGATTTAATAGGACACTCTACGAGTGACTTGAGTAACGCTTACGATTATAATGACAGTCCACGTTTCGCATAAATGAGAATACCTCTTGAATATCGCGTCAAATGGAAACCGCTATTCTGTTTGCATTATCTCATGTACTTTCCTATATACATACATACTATACGGAAACATACATTCCGACTATTGCAGCTAACTTCAAATTCAGAATCAGACGTGACAGCTGTTTCCCCTAACCTCAACTGAGCTTTCACTTCTATCCGCAATCAACTTTACCGAAATTCCTATAAAAATCAAGGATTTAAATAAGAAACTTTGCTAATTATCCTAAGCTAACTGTACGAAGACGATTATTAAATTTTGTTCTTACGTAAGTTACATTTAATTGTACAGTTGCACTATTACACAATTTTACTTATTCACAAGATGACGTTGTATATCACGAAGCAAGGACGGTACCAAACTAATTACATAATGAACAGTTCCTCTAGACTTCTAGAGAAAAATAGATTGAACAAGAGGAACCGTATTGTCTTCTTAGTACCAAATCAATACTCCGATACCAGGAAGCGAAGTGTCATAAAACATCGACCTTATTTCAGTTCGTTTCCCACAAACAATATGTTACGTTACTAGCCATATAATCCTCCCGATCGTGCAAAGAAAAGACAATTCATTCAGGGACAGTTTGAGAAAGGATATTAAAGAAAAAGAAGCCGGCAGGAGAATACAGAGCGATACAGTGACACATTAGCCAATCAGTAACCAATTTCTTGTACGTTTGTAATGTTACAGGTGGAGCAGGGCTTGAAATTGTATCGGGCCCATAAACAACAGGCGGCTGTACGTAAATGGCGAGGCGCTCTAAAGAACATCAGACAACGAGATGACAAATTTACCCTTCTTGGTTATTTGTATCAGGCTTATATGGACTGGGGAAAATACAGGTAATATTTCATAGCTCAATTTCTCTCTATAGGCTTTGCGCACGCCACAACTAACCAAGTACGAAAACCTGATCAGAATATACTGGAAGGTATTTAGGGGCAAGGTCGAAGCTTAAATAAACCTGAAAATAGAGTTGAGGCTTTTTGGAACGTCCTGAAATAATTAATACAGGATTCATCGTGAACGGATACCGTGAATAATTGGCTCGATATATCAGACCCAAGGTAACGCGAGACCTTTTCTAACCTTAATACAAATACCAACTTCAATGACATATGTCGTATATGTTCTTGTAGCAAAAAGGGACCACGAAAGGTTTTGTTGGTTCTGTACTCTATTTGCATTGTATAATTAATAGCGGACTTATTTTATTTAAGCTTTTATACTCTATACTCCGAAGTCCAGTTTTTCTTTTTTTTTGTTATCTTTTACAAAAAGTTCTTTTAATATTTAATAGGGATACATTGGCTAACTTTGTTACGATATGACGCGCTATTCAAAAAATGTTGTGCCAACTTGGCGCAAACTCCATTACCTTTAATATTTATGTCGCATTAACTTTTCGCATTACGTTTAACATGGTCAGGATCTTCCAAGCGAAAAGGTTTATGATGTCGCGTGAAGGTGAATATAGTCAATTGGAAGGAGGCGAAGAGAGAGAAAAAATGGGACGACAAAATTACCAAGAATAAAATGTAATTGTCTCTCCTTTATTCAGTGTTGCTGTTTCATCTGCATATATACAGTGATATAAATATAGACATATATATTTATGTAGAGTCCAGACGAGACAAGTTATCCAATTGGAGTACAGTACCTATCGTGAATATTTTAAATTCAGGTAGCGGTATCACGGGCGCCATCACATATTTTATATTATAATCTCGATATAGGCTCAATAATGTATAATCTTTTCTAAGAGACAGAAAAAAACGTTTCCATTTCCATTTTAAAATTTTAAATCTTCTCCTTGATGACCCGTTCTCTCGTCCCTTACGTACCTAATGACAGTTTATCATATGAAAAGATCACAGACTATTTAACCTATACGAAGAGATTTATCATAAGATAGAAATAACGAAAATGAAATGATTACCGAAAATCTCCAACATTGAAAATGGACCCGTAAAAAATCTCTTCTTTTTAAACATCCCAAGTTCCTAACCTAACCTACAACAGTCCTATCACAAAAAAGGTAATCTGCATAAAATTTGCAAATAATAATTTAAGAAGTATTTAGCATCGTACTACGAAACGTGAAAGGTCAAAAGGTTGTCTAAATTTAAAAAACCATTAAAATCCTGGTATATCTATATTTCCTACAGTAACTAAAACGTCAGGACGTCGATTTTTCAATTTCAATATCTTCAAGAAGTAAAAGGTAAAAATATATTTTTTTTACCACAGGCCAACTCCGTTGCTTGAATTCATAATTCTTCATTACGAAAACATGAAGACGTACCACTAAAGCCAGCCAAAGGCGAAAATCAACATACGTATAATCCCATTGAGCTATGAGAGTACTTTGTAAAGCGTACAGGAGGAGGTTATAGTTGCGTTTCATTCTCTCGTTAACACGTTGCCCACGTAGTTCACGATAAACAGATCTCCGTACAATGTAAGCACACAGAAAGTTCTAGATAGAACCCAGGTAAAATCTCACATGCTGTAAAGCGCCCGACTTTCAACTAAAGATATATGAAACCGCGGATCCATGTTGGAAAATGCCACGGGCCATTGCTGACCTAGTGAACTCTTGCAAATACACGGCTTCCAATGTATCAGAGTCAATGACGCTCAAGCTCGTTTCCCAGTGTATTCACAAAACCATCTATTTGGTACACGTTGCTATGAGTATTGCTATCGAAGTTAAATAGGGATAAAAACGAAGCAAAAAACAAGCTCTTGTTATCAGCTAGTGAAAGAAAGCATAAAGTATTATATACATATGTATATGCATATTCAAGTTTCCTTAGAAATAGTGTAGAGGCAAAATAGGTCATTGACGAGTGGTGGCTGACACTTGGAAGAAAAAAGCTTCTGATTTTCTAAAGTTTCTTCTCTCACTTGTATATGCTTAATTTGAAAAAAATAAAAGTACAGGCAGTAGCTTTTATTTATTCATGGGTTAATTAGCAATTCTTCTTTTTTCATTTAAGACATGACACGGTATGTTTGTTGTCCAGTACATTCGGCATGTAGTAAACACAATTTGAACGCGCTGATGAATATCGGTTATCTGTGCACAAGGTTCATTACGTGTTTGAAATGTTATAGATTTTCAAGCATACACGAATTAATCAAGATGGGTTTGGTTCCATTTTTTTTAACAATGTGGAGATTGCGATGACGACGAATACCCACGATGCAGTCCATTTATACAAATACATTTAATTTAAATAAAATTAAAAGCAATTACAGAAATGCATCTGATGAAAATTCATTTAATTCATTAGTATCACTGGTTGTAACGAAAACATTTTCTGGGTCATGTTATTCATCGGTTATGCAAAGCGTATAAAGTTTACTGTACTCTATGCGCGAGGACTGGGATTTTTATTCGGCACTGATTATTTCAGGGCACGGGATACTGAAAACTATCGCGATTCACTGAATAGATATTATTTATACATGGAACGGGGAATCAATGTAACTTACTTGGTTAAATTTTCATGCAGTACAATATTACAGGTATATTTATTGCTTGAAGTAGCATTGAATTAATTATTCAGAACGAAAGAAATATTTCATATATGTATATTTGTATAGAGGCAGGTATATGCAGAACGGCCGGTGACAGAGGAATAAACGAAGTGTGCTGAATGAATGCATGATCGAAAGCGTGATTAAAGGTGATAAAGAAGACAGTAGACAGACATACGAAAAATGCTTGTCTAGTAGAAGAAAAAAAGAAAAAAAAATGGGATCGTGATTGGTTACATAGTCGAAGACAAGAAGACGAAACTTGAGTAACGTGATCGAGTGTAGCAATAAATCATGTTTTCATTCATTAGTAAATTGTTCATCTTAGCATTGACCGTGATCATACATATTAATAGATCCAACATGAATAATCATTTTTCAAAAATTTCATTTTTATTATTAATATATTTCATATTAGTATATTTTTTACTAAGGAATACTTTGAGGACGATTTAATTTACGAAGCAAATTTTTTGAGGACAAGTGGCTGTTTTGGGAACCGCCCACAACAAATTTCTAGCGTAATGGCTATTTTGAGGACCGTAAAGCGGACTGTCACACCAAATTTGTTTATATTTCTTCAATGTTAGGCAACCAGTATTTGTGATCGGCTTAAAAATATTTCGTTAGGTTAGATTAGGTTAGGTTAGAAATCCAGTGCTAGGATGTCCCAAGGTAGTAGATAAAAATCCAAAGAACATTATCTTGCTGTTGTGAACATTTATATATATCAGTCTAATATATTTCACAGGTATCTGCTCAATCATAAGTACATACTTTGTAATCTTGCAAGGTCGTATTGAATATATTAAAATTATCTAGTAGCAGTCACTTGATTATATATGGTACATCACATTATGTATTGAAACGCAACCGTAGGCGCTGATCTTTGAGTTCACGTAAAATCAGCAAACGCAACTGGATACACGAACGGAAGCGAACGGTTACGGAAATGCACGACCGCTCAGTCTGCTAGGTTGAGGTAGAGTAGGTCGGAGTAAGCGTCAGGTAAATAGTGCCGGAAACAGAGAGGGGTTGATCGAGAACGTAACAGAGCGAATTGGAACTGGAAAATCGAAATCCCTTTACCAATTAATAAATTGGGAGCACTCATCGGAGCTGGTTCAGTTGATCCGTGAAGGCCGAAAACTGCATCCAGGGGACACTCAGGTGGGCACTGCATTATAGCACCTCCGAAACATACTCATGAAATCGGTAGGATTTTCGCTTTCGAACTACACAAACGAGAACTTTCTATACCGTATAGGAAACACCGCTAGGAAAATTATCAAGAAATAGCATGGGAGCGCGAGGCAGCTCGATCGGTGTCCCAAGACAGACTGCTTTAAAGCAATCAACTGACAACAGTCAAATTCGAGAACTAATCATTCTGATTGATCAAGATCCTTATAGCCGGTAACTTTTGTTCTTGTCTGCCCTTAACCGTAACAAAACTATACCTCCGCCCGCTCTACAACCCTTTTCCACTATCCAATGGAGCGTCAGTATCTCACCCGGACCTCTGCCGGTCCATGGAAACATCTCCGTCGGGTAGTGTCCTCTGCCAGGCACTTCGGTACGTCGAGCCTATCTCTCCACGGCAGATTCGAGCACCTCGCGACCTCAACTCAACAATATCAAGTCTTTCCGAGAGGATTTCCCTAACTTTAGGAATCAATCCGAGAGCGTAGCTTCTGAGCAGGATGGCGACTCGAAAGGAACCAGAAAGCGAGAACATTATCTGAATCGTCTTGGGACCATGAGTCAAAAAATCAGATCACAGTATATATTAATCTTCTTATATAAAATATAAATAATTTGTTGTGGCATCATATAATATGTATATACTTCAATATATTATACAACGTGTAATATCTGTTATTAACAGATATATGATTACATACGTAGGATATAACTGTGCTCTTAGACAAAAAGGAGAAATCTCTGGACTAAGCATAAAAGCCATAACCATAAATTCTAATGTGGAGAAGCGTTTCTTCGGAGAAATTTCTGAAACTAAAATATAACTCAAAGCAGCCATTAATTGTGTTCCTTGAAATAATAATTTCTCGGTGTTAGACACGCAAACATGTCTGATCAATTTTATTAGATCTATAGAATTCATTAACTTATTTCATCCAATCCCACCCCGTTATTATATGTAATTATACAAAAAAAGTATCATAAAATCAAAACATTGATAAAAAACATTCTACTATACAGCAGTAAAAATTCCTATTTTTTTCTCTCGAAAAAGCATTAGTCTTCATCCAAAAGCATGACGATCGTATTTCCTCTGACGAAGAAGCATTTACCAATTATTAGAATTCATCAAAAACTTCGTCAAATTTCAACAATTATGAAAACAATATTACTCGTTCGATATATATTGCGCCAAGATGAATCTTGATACGTTTCCTATACTTCCGTTCTGTCTCGATCGAAGTCCTCATACGGTAAATAATGATGATTTTTCCGTAATATCATACTTGACCCAAGGCGATCATTATGTCTTCCTGTGGCGGAATATGGCAGTGGTACTTCTTACCAGTTAACGTGAGAGACAAAAGTCCCTTGGCTAGTCCACCACTTGACTTGCGTTAAGAGGCCGTGGAAGAGTACAGCCTACGGTAGTAGACAGAGGAACTTGAGAAGAGTACTTAACAAAGAGATCGTCTCTATGAGACAGTATTTATTTCGTATGACACGATGAAAAAAGTGTGTCTAATTGTAAGTGTCCCGTAGTACGAAGTATGTACAGGGTGTTGGAAAATTATCGGATCTACGCAGTATGCCGATGTTCGAGAAGCATCAACGATCACACAAAAGACCTTGGTTTTGTCTGGAAGCTCGTAGTTTCCTAAAGAGTGCAGGTCAAAGTTGACTTATCAGAACGAGACTTCCGACGAATTCCTTTGCTTTCGTTTCTCGACGACATCGACCAGGCTGCATATGCTATAGACAGATCACGGGAATATCAATTGTTTCACGGTCCGAGCGCCAAATGCATTTGTTGACAGATCACCGATCGATACTGACGGAACTCCTTAGCTTCGCACTTCGTGCAGCAGCTCACGCGAAACCCGTGATTCGCTATTCTTTTAAGCGGTCTGAACAACTCTACAGTCCTTTACACAATCAGAATCTAGTACTGTCCTCTTGGGGGGGGGGGGGGGGGGGGTACTAGTTTGTGATTGGTTTTGTTTGTTACGCCCACGTCTTACATCATTACGTTATTTTGTGTGTGAAGGGCTTTACCATTGTTTAAGACAGTCGATGAACAACAAATGCGTTTTGAATGTCCCACTTGGGCACTCACGTTAAAATGTGTAGAACAATGAATTTCGATAAAGTATATTGATTTTCGTACTTTTTAAATGTGGCAATATTGGAGGATGCTTCACGGGATAAAGGTGTCCCTATAATTAGACAATATTGAGTATATCGTAAATATCAATTACATTTACTATAATTGTGATATATGTATGTGATTGAGGATGGACAGATCATATAACGGAAGAGTGAAAAACATTAGTTATTTAATTAAACACTGACTAAACAATGTTTAATTTTAATTGTAATCCCTTATCCATTTGGATATTCAATAAACTTGACTACTATGGACATTTGATAAAATGATGATTACTTCCGAATTTTCTTTCTTTTATAAACTTCAGCTTTTTCACTGATGATACGGAAAGAGTTTTCAGCTGAAATAATTACTTGGCGATAAAGACGGCGAGCGAAAGCGAAATTAAAGAATCACGATAAATTATCGTTGTTCATTTATACGTATATGTATAGATATAGATTAGCTTTCAAGTAGTTTAACATTCTAAAGAGAAGGAGCATCGATCCAATGCATATTACCAGTTTAAAATTATGCGTGTGTTAACCGAAACCAAGAAGCTTGCGTTGAGCTTACTCTACGTTTCCAAAGATAATATATAATTATAAATGCTCGGATAACTCATAATTATTACTTATTTTTTTCAACGGATTTCTCAAGGTTTACGAAATAGGCTTTTCATAATACGAATGTAGACGATATAAATGTATCTTGAAAATTCAAACATCACAAATGCATTAGTAATTACGTATATTGGCTTTTAATTAAATCTATACATAACAAATTTACCCTTATCAATAGTTAATTATATAATTAATCAGATCGCGAAGCAGCAGACAAAAATTTGTTGTCAGATCTGTGTATGGCGTAATATAATTCTATTACATAATTATCATCGACCGTCTTTGTATCTTTCCTATTTTTCTCTAATAAATGTAAAGCAAGTGATTGGAGGAGAAATTAAAAAAAAATTTTATTTCATACGGAGACACTTATTTTAGTTATTCATGGGATTCGTGATTATTACAGACATGCTAATGTAAGTGCGAATTAGGTCACTGTAACACTAGTTATCGTTAACAAGCTCCTGAGTAACTAGGGTCTCCATTTTTCAATGCAGGGTATGAAAATTGGCATAGTTTTTGTTCGTAATTTGCTGCTGGTACTACAAAATTACAAGCTATAATTCAATGATGTACTCATGCCATTAGCTTGATCGCTCTCAACAGTATTTTCTACCTAAAGCTCTTGTTATCGTACTTTTTATCTAGACTCTCTACTAATGGCAATTTACGTGTTAGATGCGGATAAAGTACTACGAAATCTAGTACGAGTATATTTATAGTGATGTTTCTGAGATAAAAAGCTCAAGACTTATCACCGAGAGGCTTAACATAATCATAGGAATATTTAGATATATCTCGGGCTTAATATGCAATTTATGAAAATATTAGGATATAAATTGTCATCGTTTTCGGATCCCATTTGAAACCCCATTGATCAAAAGTCAATGGAGCTTTTATATTAACAAAATAGTATTGCTATAACTATTAATCTGCACGGTGCAGCAACTTGGCCGTTGTAGCATATCTGGGAACAAATTTCGGAAACACATTGCTGCAAGGTACATATTATATTCCCCATTAATTCTCAGATTTAATCGATAATTTGGATTACGTACGTTCTACTCATATAGAACTGGGAAACCTAGAACGTTGCTAACTGTGTGACTCATTTATCTAGAACATCGTAACGCATGTTCACATAATTAGTCAAACCTTGTTCCATTAGCAAATCTTTAGAAATTTGTGAAAAATGTGCAGGATATTCAAAACATTTTAGTTGATAAAGTGAGAACTCATATGCGAGCAATGATGTTTTTGAAAAATGTTAAAATTTAGTAAAAGCTGTTGACTACATTGCAAGCGCAGCTTCACCTTAGTTTATTGGAGGATTAAAATTATTGGAGCAACGCCAGAAAAAAACCTTTCTCAATTTACTACAATATATTCTCTACTATCTTGTAAAATACTGTAGGGATAAACTCAGTAGCTCAAGCAGATCAAAAGCTACATAAAATTACTTTAAAAGCAAGATGTGATAAATCTGAAGTCGACTGTTAGGTTAATAAATGATCTATATGTATGTAGAATAATTTGTCTAAAAACAGGTACGGAATTATTTACATTCATATAAAAAAATTGTTTTTCGTCAATACTCCGACGTTCAATTAAAAAACATTATTTTATCACGTATATATTAATTTGATAGTGAATTTAAGTGAATTTTACGTGGAAATCTTCAATATATAACTCTCGGTGCGTATTAAAAATAAATATGTATTGTATATTTAAAAAAATAAAACTCTGGGCGGTCTGTTTAACCGCGCAAACGTGAAAACGATAATCGATATCTCAAGCAAAAGCCAAGAGGTACCTGATTTTGTGCGTACTGATGTGTATATTTGACTTAAGAATGATTTATTACATGAATCGTATCAATTAATTCTTTAAATGGTATTCATTTAAATAGTCGTCAATATCCTTACTACCCTATTATTTTACGCAAACGTAATATCCTACCGTTTAAATTAAACGCGAATTACAGAATTACGTAACACCGTATCTATACATAACGGCAATGCAAACAAAACATTCGACAACCCCTCTTAATAGTAATTACATCAGTTGTAATCTTTGCCCTGAAACGCCACGCGGGTTAATCATCCTATTGTACAGGTTGGTACAAAAGAAAAACCGCCTAATAATAAGAAATTTAATGTAGAAGTAAGTTAAACCAATTTATTAATTAAAAGTAACAATAAAGAAATCTCACCACAATATTATCTAGTTTAATAAACTTTTGTATCGCTCGACTCATATTTGCTAATCATACGTCATATGTGGTAGATTTTAAATATCTAAAAAAAAAGTCTACAAATGTTACGAGATCACACAAAAAGTGATAGTAAAATATATTCTATCTGCTGTCATACAACAAGATAGCAGGTACAATTGATAGCATCTTACAGCTGACAATCTTCATAAACCATATAGTATGTGGACATATACGAAAGAATGTCCTCGTAAACTACATTTCCCAGACCACACTGCGGTGGATACTACTACTATTATTACTACTAAAGTAAAGGCTAGCACAGTGTAGCAAATGAATTTTCGTTAAAGCATACTGTCCTTTATGTAACTTCTTGTTTATACTACAACGAACGGTAATACTACAGTGTAAGATGTACAAGTTTATGAACTACGTGATACAGAAAGTTTATGAATTGTCTTGAAGAGGAAAACTGAGAGTGAACATTTTACTATAAATTTACAATGTCCATATTTATGTATTTATTGCGGATTTATGATAAATAATAATCAGGTTTTAAATAAAACTGCAGCCGTCATATCTATGGCTACGTATCTATGGATACAAAAACGTCGGATACATTGTTTCAATGCTCGAACGGATTATATGTATAGAACTTCATGCCGGCAATATTATTATCCGCTGAAGCTTTTGCATATACTTGTTCATGTCACTTCATATATTTCACAGAAATATCATACTTATAAGGATTTGCGCTGTACGCAAGTACTTTCCCCCAGCTTCCGAGTACCAAAAATGTTAGATTTCTACTTACGTGTAGCACGTGAATTATTAATTAAACCACGAGAAAAGTTTTGTATTTTTTCCTATACTTTTTTTCTGCTATACTATATCAATGGATTTTTCTGCTTTCAGAGACAGCATAGACTTTGGTCACAGACAACTGTGCATCTCGGAAGAACTTGACTCGCCAAATATGAGAGCCGAAGCGTACTTAAATTTGGCCAGAGCTCACGAGAGATTGGGTGCCTTGGATAGAGCATTATCCTACGCAAGACACAGGTTATATATATATATATAATTTTCCATTACCAAAATAATATTTTTCGTTGTTTCATATTAATCTTTAAAAAAAATATATACAAAGCTCATAACGTTAATTCCTGGCTTGCACGATGTCCGTGAGTTTATATCACGTATTCTATAGACGTATTAAACGATTCAACTAAACATTGGAATTTCTATAAGTGAATCGTATTTACTCGAGCTTTCACTGACCGTCGCGACAAGCCAAAAGAATTTAAACGGTGACTTCAGTTCCTTTACAGTTTGTGCAATGAATGCGACCAGTGTGCAACTGCAGGATTGGTTCATTTGACAGTGGCTAGGGTCCACTTGGAACTCGCGGGATTCTGCAAAGCTTTGGAAGCATTTCAAAGAGCTCACAAAATCGCCCAGTCCATTCAAGATCCTTCTCTGGAGCTCCAGGTGAAACTTGGACTAAATTTTAGCGGATCTCACTCTGTTCCATCCACTCGGTGGTTTTACTTTGTTTTACCCCCATTCCAAGTAACCTAAATAAATTTACGTTTAACTTTTTATTTTTAACAAACGTTCATGCCAACTCACGAGAAAAATTACCCACTTATTTTACCGTTAAAGCTCGACGGATATTTTCCTCAGTCTTGCTGATAACAATGAAAAGATATATTTTAGATTATAGTATAGAGTTTAAGATACATTGGAAATCGTACACACTTACACGTACAATTATACGGCATATGGAAACTTTTACATTTCGTAAAGAAAAATTTACGAAAACATCGACAGTAGCTACTAAGTGTAGCATGCATTACTCGTATACTCGTATATCAGTTCAGGGTGCCTTGAAATCGGTTGATTACTTAACGGTATATATTTTTTTTTGTATATTTCACCCCGAAAGAGCTACAAGTCCTTAGAGTATTCGATTTTTTGAAGTAATTGAACCCGTAGTAGCCCTTAGGCAAACGTATGTATATTTATATATATACGCTAAATTCGATATATATACCTAAATATACATATATAAACAATATTTAACAACTGAATGAACTGAATGTTAAGGGTGGGATATAGAAATATCGCGGCATTACGGAAAAAAAAAATGTTTATTGTCGCATTACTTATGATATAAAAGAGAAGCCAACGGTCCGGTTCTGTGACATGTGGCATTTTTCCAAAGAAATCCTCCCTTGCATCATCATTCTACCCTCACAGTTTTTTCACTAGCGAAGTGTCCCGCTTGTCAAGAGTCGTTAATCCAGAACGAGCAGGAGTGTGCGTTCTTATGTGAAAGTTCCATGGATCTTTTTCCAGGTGTACGTCGGCCTTTCCGAGCTATTTTGTCGTCTGCAGGACGCCGATAAAAGTGCCATATACGCTGGGAAAGCATATGATCTCTCAAGAAGTCTTCAGCTTGGAGACTTGAATTCGCGACATCACAGAGCAGCACTTTTGCAGATGGCTACCGCTCTGAGAAAGAAAGGCGAACTGGGTGATGCACATGATTACTGTTCGGTAAAGTCTTTAAAGATAATTTGTGTAACTTTAAAAGCTACGCTAAGTCCCAGACCAGTAGTATCGGTTGATTAAGAATAAATCTTTGTAAGACCGGGAAGGTTTTTTCTTAAGATGAAACGGCTTCATTTCCATTCAAACAATACTAAAGATAGAAGAATGGCTACAAGAAGTACTTACTAAACTTTAACAAACTTCAGATACTTTAACGACCGTAAGCTATACTTCCATTGGCTCACGAATCCACGTTAAGTCGATACTTTACCTTCGTAGGAAGCCACTAGATTGTCCCTGGTATCCGGCGACCAAGCCAGCTATGCCCGCAGTATACGCATTATGGGCGATATCTACAGAAAGAAATCCGACATAAATGTGAGTTAATACGGCCTTTTTAATCTTAATTATCTCACTAGTTTCTCAAGTGTGCCTCAAATTAATGACTCCCTTATTAGCCGTGAAATAATCGCACGTATAACATTACTTCGACTATCCCAAGTACATACCGTCCACCTGCATCCTATCCGCACTTTACGCCTTAATCAATGCATGTT
Source organism: Calameuta idolon (assembly GCA_030142285.1). NCBI lineage: Eukaryota > Metazoa > Arthropoda > Insecta > Hymenoptera > Cephidae > Calameuta > Calameuta idolon. The sequence goes on along the minus strand of JARQSV010000350.1, from coordinate 24,076 downwards.
GGTAACTTAATGAAAATTCATAATAAATTACCAAATCAAACGTAATGAAAAAAGGCTAATTATACACTTAAACGAATGTTCATTTAATTGTTGTAATATAACGCTTGATGCCAACCTATTTGTTTTAGAATTACATCACATGTACGATTAGCCTTTAGTTGTCAACATTGAAATTAATAGAATCAGGGTAGAACGATACTAGCGTGAGATGAAGTTGGACGTATTGCAGAAGGCGTTCCGGCAGTACGAAAGCGCAATGGGATCTGCTGCCGCAACTGGCGATCGTTTATGCCAAATGGAAGCTATGGATGGCGCCGCAAGGTGCCTCGAGGCACTCAGACTTCAACACAAGATATGCAATTGCAGACCACTCGAATTCAACACGAGATTGCTGGAAGTAGCGGGCTCGGTTGGTGCTAAGGTAACAGGATTAGCTTCCAAGTGCAAGGCAATGGAAATCAGTGAAAAGCGTGCTTCCACTACTGTCAACCGCAGTGAAAACTTGGTGCCCACTCCTGTCTGTTTAAAGAGAACGATTTTCAGATTGTATGTACAACCACTAAGTACCATAGGCGTGCACGTTAAATATTTCAAGAGAATGAAATTTTCATTTTCTGTGCTTTTTTACGAGTAAAATGTTTTTAATTTTGACGAAAATAGATAACGATATTAAATTTATAACTGAACTTTTGCATAATATCATACATTTTCTTTTTGATATTTTTGGTCCTTTTTTCTACTTTAAAATGCGGTATACGATTCCTACACTCCCTTCTATTATAAAGACTGATTTGACATGGTATCACAGTTTCAATAATATGCGAGTCACGTAGTGGGGAGCTGATAGGATTATGCACCGTATAAGTATGTTTCGAACAAGTCATATTGCAAAGTTGAGATTTACAGGTCACAGAGCCCATACATAAAACATAGACCGTGACGTTTCCTATGTGGTATAAAATTCGCAGCGTTATTCGCGTTCAGTGTGAACGAATCGTCACGGTTACTTGCTCGAATTAATATCGAAAATATAAAAACTGCGTCGTAACATCTCTAAATAATGAAAACATTAAATCATCCTTGGGATTCAAATTAGAACTCACTCGTTTTTTCTTCCTTCTCTCAGCTTCTAGTAAGAACCGTCAGATCGCGACTGTCCCGAATTTACGGCTCCCTGGGCGACGAGGAGCAGAGACAGCATCACGAGCGACTCGCTGCTGCAATGGAGGAAGATTTGGAATTACGTTGTGGTGGCTGTGGCAAACCTTTCGGCCTGGAAGCTGATTCCCTGGAGGCTCTACCGTGCTCTCATATATTACATGCCAGGTGAAGGAAAATAAACTGCAATCCTATCTACTTTTTAATAGTAGTCAGGTTATGTCCAAAGTTGTGACATATATTTTGAAACAAATCATTATTTAATATCATTATTTAATATCATTATTCTAGTTTGTGATGTAACGAACATTATATAATTTTCAGTTGTGCGTACGATATACTTAAACGACGGGATAAGAAGAAAAAACGACTATGTCCCGACTGTCACAAGTCAGTCAGCTCGCGACTTTATCTACACTGTGAGGATCCACATGGTATTAATGCACTGAATCACAGCTCGCTCAGTCTGGCATCGTTAAGGGCGAGCAGTTTGGCCACCCTGGAGGATTGTCACGCAACCAGCAGCGTATAAAGCTCGTAACGAGATGCTGTCTTAATTTTTGTATGATCTCGCATCCAACGCAAAGAGGATTAGCGATGCTAATTAAATATACGAAGTAGCAATAGTAGAAGGAACAGTAGTATTTAGATGAGAATGACAGGAACAAAAGTTTCCGTTCCGAATGTATGATAAGAACAATAGTTCCTTCTCAGCACGTAGTTGAATGGAGAATATTAGTTGATCATTGAACAAGTAAACATTATTACAGTGCACCCTCTTGGTAACAGAAACACTTTCTTTCTAATTTTTTAAATGTATGTTCCTCTTCGTTATATGTATATGTCTTTTTTCGTGTTTGATAGCTTATATTGAAAATTGTTGATTTTTGACATAATTAGGAAAACGGTCATATTTAAATAACTCTGACAGGGACGTCATGTTTAAATGACAATGAATTAAAAAAAAACTATACCAAAGGGTGATATATGACATACAAAATGGTAAGGCCATGACGTCAAAGATACCAAGAACTGTCTTGATAAAAATCATTTCTTCTTTCAACTTCACATTCGATCCTGTTGAATTTTGAATGTTGGTGCGCACAACTATGATTAATTATTAATTTTCACAAGTATTCACGGATTCGCTGGCGAATGAGTATTTGTTATATAATGAACAGCCGCGGGTTTAAGATCTGTCGAATTTAGCTAACGAACGAACAAATGCCAGATGGCTTCGAAATAACTTCCTATTTTCCTAGACACGCAAATGCAATTTATCGGCCAAATATAAGTGCCAATCACAGAGTCGAAGTGTAGCATTGATCGCATGCGATAAATCTGCTCGATCCTCTCGAAAGTTATGATGAATAGACGCCGAGTGTTCAGGACATAAAAATCGGTTTCTTTCGTGTTCTATAGAATATCTAGTATTATAATAAATTTCGAATAAAAAACGCATTATATCTACAGACGAAATGGTTCGGTTCAACATTTTGCACGGCACGTTGCATACGCATTATTATTACATGAGTTATATTTCAATTCAACATAATGTAACAACAATCAGGCTGTGCATACAGCATTTGAAAAAAAATCTAATACACTCTAATAATATGTTCTTTGGATTTTGCTGAATGTTGAATCGCTCCTCAATTCACGATCCTCAAATTCGTCCAGTTTTTTACAGAAATGAAGACACTATAACTATATTTGTAACATAACTTTCAAAAATTACTGGATACACGTCACACTTTATTTGACCTATTATTTTCATCATTCCCGATAGATATATGTATATAAATATCTACGTCGTTAAAGAGTAAATTGCGATTTGTAGTTGCAAAATCATATGCTGAAACTCAAATTTACACATACAAGATGCACGCGCGCACACAAACACCCACAAACTCACTGGACCAAAAACTGCACGTCTCTCTGTTACTCAATATTCTATCTCAGAGTCGCTATGACTATGTATGTGCCAAATGATAAAGGTTAAATAAATGCTGAGAGAATCTAAATTTTTGGACCAATGTGAGATGCGCGTCGCAACTTATAGATGGTTATTTTGGAAAATTCATATTTGTGGCAATGATATCTACGATTCCGCATTTTACCCTAGGTTTATCATTCATTCGCCGATTTATTTAATTATTGCTAGGCACTACAGGTATACATAAAAAATAATTATAGTCGTTATTAAACCTCGGTACGGGGGTAAAAGCGTAGAAAAGTTCTAAAAGAGCTCGCAGACGCGTACGTAAAAGAATAAAATAATTTTAAAAGAGATTCGAATTTCTTGATGTTATTCAAACCTTTAGAGTGACGAGACGCTATCGTATATTTGCGGTTGGGCCCGATTAACAAAATCAAGAAATACCAATGCCAGATTTTCTCCGTGTTCGCGGTGATATCGCGTTTATCGTAAATTACGTTCACTTTTAGACTTTCATAATTATTTGTAATGAGAAACGATGTACCCCTTTAGTGCTCGTAATTTTATCCAGACATGATAAGCAAATCAAAAAGGAAACTGTCAAACGTCACGAAGAATGCGTATCCTAATTTGTGGGGAAAAAATTCCAATTGAAAATGTGACGCTATGGAAGGTCATTTTGTAAAAGGAAATCAAAGCACTTCGAAGTGGCTAAAATAAGGGATAATAGTGAGAGAATAACTGAAAAAAATGATAGATATATTGCAATACCTCCTTGGATGATTATGTCCTCGTAAATTAATGCCGCGCACGTATGTAAACCATTAGAGAATTTATACACGTGCACACGCATGTACACTGCCGCAAAAACTTATCACTCTCCCGATTACTTTGACAATCCAAATTGATCCAAACGTACACTTCAACCTGTCTGTCATAGAGATGTTTGTGTCCTTTAAGATCGCCAAGAATTTACACTGGCAATGTGAAACTTGTAAAAAATCAGCTCGTGACATTGTTCTAGATGATACACGTTGCCATGGTACTAGTTTAAATTTTCATGCAACGACTCCTACTGTAAATTAGTTAATGTAACTTAGAAAGAAAACGAATTAAAAATTAGACAAACATTGTAGCGAACGAACGATGACGTAAAGAAACTCGAAAAATTAATTGCAAGAGTGTCTTTGGCAAAATGACATAATTTTTCCGTATACATTCCGTATTGATCAAAGTGACATCGTATTCGAGGAGTATCAGCCTTGGCGGAATTCGAAGTGCAAACTTAGCAGTTTCTTTACTTCCTTTGAGCGTTCGGCAAACTGATTAAAGTGCGCGGCCTTTGCGACGAAGTGATGTATGCACAATCAACAAGGATAACGTAAAAAAGAAGAAACTAAGATTACACTCGTAGAAAATATGGTTAAAGTGCACAATTAAAATGTTACGATTTTAAGTACTATAATAAAAGAGAAAACTGATTAAACTGTTAATGGTGTAACGAACGAGATTATTCACCCACTTGCACAACGTTATTGTAAACACACAATAAGCTAATAAAGTGATAAATTATGTCGTTGTATTTGTTGTAGGCCCGAAAAATAGACGAGTACCTCAAATGCAAATTAATGTTAATAATAAAGAATAACACTGTTTTACGAATTGTACTTACATTATTGATAAGCCATTTCACCATTTACACCTCTATTAATATGCCTTTAATTTTACGTTTGTATAGTGAATTTCTTATGTCTATTTAGTTCTACATACCTACGAATAAATTACAAGTTATTTGCGAATTTATTTATTTTTATATAATCTTATTATAAGTTTTATTTATGTTATTCAAGTAAAAAAAAGGTAATTTTACTGTACTAGTCTAGGTTGTAGAGTGAGGAGTCATCTTTCCGTAATATGGCGCAACTAGTTGGAGGGCCGGCAAAAAAGACGCAGTTTTCCGCAGGCCGCGCACTTGAGCAAAGAAGTTAGTAATATTATTGCTTTTTTCTGTGATATTTTTATTTTTATTTCCTGCATTTTTTCGCATTAATTAAAATATGGCATTTTTAATGGTAATTGTACGAGATTATAAAATATTTATTACAATTTATTTATATACTAAATATGAATCATGTTGACTAAACAATAATGAAATTATTCGTTATCTACTATTTATTATGTATAGATAATGCTTCACTGAATATATATGTTTATATATTTATACACCATTTATTTAGAAAATTTAAGACAATTTTTATGAATTATTTTGTGTAATGTGTTTGTATTGTAATATTTAAGAAAATGGCGGTAATTAGACTTATGAATGTTTAATACATTTTAGGTCCGTTCGTCCAAGCGTTTTCACGTGCTCCGAAGCAGTTACAGGTGTGTTCAAAAATCGAGAAATCGCGCATTTATCTAGAGTATTTAACGTTAAAATAAATGGCCGCTGGTGGATAGACCTTAAGGTTGATTGCTTGGCGACACCTGGTGATTCTCTTGGAAAAGTTTTGTACAACGGACGCCATGACAGCTGATGTCTTTCCCAGCACTTGACGTTTAGTCGGAACATGACATTTTGCAGATCTAATTTTGACAAATGGCAGACTCTTTTTTCGGATTTGATACAACGCTTACTGTAAGTAAATTTTCCTATTATCCATTCATAGTGGTTATGTGTTACTCTATTGAAAATTGAACGAGATATAGCTAAATATGTAGATTTACGTTTTCTGCGGAACAACCGCGTCGCGGTACAGCATGGATCGAAAATATTTGCTTACAGTACGAAAAATATTTTTTATTATTTAAACAAAACACAAATAATAGTCACTTTAAACTCCCTATTGTTATAATATCTCATACAGAACCTCTTAAATTACGGTAATATTGCAAAATTCATTCTGTTTAGAAGTACACGTAATCTACTATATTGAAATTCTATCTGGTTACGAATGTACTGGACATAACCTTACTTTTTCATTACCCCCGCCCATCAAAGGTCAATAACATTAAAAAGGTTTTATCATGAAAATGTATAGAAACTCTCAATAACGTTACGCTTAAAGCGCAGTAAGCATTATCTCTGTTTGTCTTATATTGTAACAGTTTTAGGTGAAATAGAAAGATGATTAGACTATGTTTCTGCAATTCCATCTTGCTTATTTGTTCCTCCACTTTCTCTTTTGAAAAAAAAATATATATATGTACTGGCTTTACATAGAATTGCTTATGACATGAGCAATATATTTTCAATAATAACATTTGTATTTAAATTATGTGATTGTATAAATTCATATATATCCAAAATAAGCATAATACAGAAATGTATCTTAAGTCGTATGATATATTCTTAACCTTTAAATATAATAGTACTTGTGTTAGTTTATGATATATATACATATTGCATTATAGCATTTTCTTATATTGTATAATATTACTTGGTTATTAAACTTTTAAATATTCTGTTACTTAATTTTCATTTTATGTACATACTTAAACATTTCCATGCAAATGCATACAATGTACAATTTTGTATTTGTATCAGTTGTAAAACATGCACATGAACAGAAGGCTAAGTAAATCACCTTAGACAGTATTAAAAAATAATACATTTGTCCTTTGTGAAATAGTTACTGACATTTTAAAACTACTACCTAATATGTAATATGTTATAATCAATCAATATTTCTGTGATAATGATATGATGGTGATAATAATAATAACAACAAAGTAGTATAAACATAGTTTTTATGATCAATATTTTGTTATGTAGCAGGGTAGTGGCTTAGAAGATGCTATAGATGGCCCACCTGAAGAAGAAGATCTTGGTGAAGAAGAGGAATATGATGCGTTAAATGATGAAACATTTGGCTCAGATGCAACAATTGGAGATTGGGAACAGGATCATGAAAAATTAGCTCAGTTAACGGAATCTAAGCGACATCATCAAAATTTACCTCTAAACAAGGTATAACCATTTCTATCAGCATAAATATATATCATTATTTACATTTATAAATGAAATAGAGCTTATGATAGAAGCAAATTTTTAATTTGACTTGTAGAATGGAGTTGACGTGGACATTGAAGAAAGTTTGTCGCACTTGGTATTGGATGAGAAAGATGGTACTACGCCAAGGCCTGGTGTATGGGACAGTCCCTCCAGTCTTCCTTCATCCCAGTCCCAGCCACCGCGTCCTTTATCAACCGCCTTAAAAAATGCCCGCACGGTTGAAGAGCTAGAACGTGGACTTATGGCAAATAGACCTCCTCCAGGACTCAGTAAATTACCACATCATCCATCGCAGCAACAATCGGGCGGGCCGTTTCTATTTGATCCATTACCGCTGAATGAACAACTTCAGATCAATGGCATACCGCCACCACGGTTTCCTCCTGGACTGGGGTTACCTGGACCACATCCTGTTGTTATACCTCCTAATGTGCGACTATCACACCCACAATTCATGCAGAATCCCAGACTGATGTCCAGTGAGTATCACGCTAATGGATACTATCGTACCTGACTACATTTAATACAATGGAAATTTCTAAAACATTATTCATTGTTGTCGCGTTCAATTATGATTAATAAAAGCAATAAAATATCATGTCATTTAACGTGAGATTTTACGAATTCCTCTTAAACGCTACTCGTTTCTTAGATCAAGGTGGAAACATGCTGAGATTCCATATGCCCCCACATTTAATGATGCAGCATGGAAACCAGAGACAGCCACATCATGGCTCATTCAATTTTCCGGTAAGTTATACCGATCGTGCAAAACCTTACAATAGTGAAACTGAGCTTTATTTTTTACATAATGGTTTCATAGCAACCGCCTCATCCGAACATGGGGCCACCACCATTTTTGCGCCCCGAACATCCGATGATGACACCATTTTCTAATAATCAAATTAATCATCAACAACACTCTGGTCCTCACTCGGGAAACCAGCGAAATCAAAACAACAGATCGTTTCATTCCAACGAGCAACAAGGAAACCCTCAACCTTTTTTCAAAAATAATCAATATCCACACCAAAATCAGCGAAACAATCAGCGATATCATCATCATCAGCAGCATCATCTCCAAGGAATGAACGGCATTGGTGGTTCTGGAGAATACGATGAATATGCTGGTCTAATGAGTAGTCGTGAGAAGCAGTGGTTGATTAATATTCAATTACTGCAGCTTAACACTAACCAACCATATATTGACGATTACTATTACACCGTCTTCTGCGATAGACAAAATAAACAAAATGAAAATCAAGACCAGAGAGACAGAAAGCACCACAATAACAATGGATACCACAGAGATTCAAGGTAAAGGAACGATTAAATTATACAAATTATTTCTCTACGATAGACACTTAAACTATGTATTCTTCAACATCAGTACTCGGCAAATATGTAGGACTTTGTATGTGACTTTTATTTCTATCGTATTAGGGACAGAGAACAGCCTCAGCACGTTCTCACTAAAGTTGTGTATACGCCAACGCAGTTTGAAAATTCCTTGGGAAAACTACAATGTGGCAGTGTAACAGCGCCACGCAAGATAATCGATATGGATGTTGTTCCGAACAACGATCCTCAACAAGTCCCTCCGCCACAACAAAAGGACACAAAAAAGACCCGTCAGCTACTACTAGAGATCGAAAGGGTGCTTATATCATTTTCATTTTTTTTTCGCCTAAATTCCTTAATCGCTCAATTTAGCACTAATCATTTATATACAATTCTCAAGTGGAGGAACAAAAATTATAATACGCATACGTCACTTTTTAGCTATACACGTTGCAATTGAAACTGGAGGATATGAGTAATCCCCTGGCTTTATTAGCCGAACAGCAACAACAACAGCAGCAACAGCCAGGAGTTGAAATTGAGGCGAAACTACCCAAGAAAACGAAACCAGAATTAATTAGTGCATTGCTAGCGTCTCTTCTTCAACTGCTTCGGGATGACAAGTTGGCTAGTATGCTCAGCATTCGTAAAGGAAAGGTACATATTATTCGATACTGTTTATTTTATAAAGCATTAAAATAATATGTATTTGGCTGATATAAACATTATTTTCATATAGACATTACTACTTCGGTTTTTACCATACCTAAGTGTGACAGAAAGCTCAAGTCAGTTAAGTGAACTGTGGTGCACAATCCTTCGCGGATTGGCAGTAATTGGCCGTAGAGATGCTCACTTGCTTTCCAACTTTTATCCAGAATTTCGTAGATGGATACAAACCATAACAGATTTCTCAGTACTACAACGTCTGGCCCGAGGACTCACCGAATCTGTTAATCAACCTACGAAAAACAACAGTTTGGCTTTTGCCCTCACTAACAAGGTATGTCGCATTTTCGAATAAAATTGAACTTAAGAGATAAGAGAAAACCTACATACGTTTTTGTATCACTCACCAACATTTCATTCACTAATCCGCACATTACACGATATAAGTGTGGAAGATGTTGATGTGACTTCTTTTTTTTTTCTTTTATCCATATAGTTTGGTGTATCCGTAATCGCTTCGGTTCTTGAGCAAGCCGAGGCACTGTTTCCTGTTGAAGACTCTGTAGCGTGTGAATGGTCAACATTCGTTGTCTCTATCGTGGAAAGAATCGGCGCGACACCACCAAGTGTTGCACCCTGTCATCCAATAGCTGCAAACACGCTTAATCAGCATTTGAACCGGATTCACAGTTTAAAAATGGAAAGGTACGCCCCGCTAGAACTACTGTTAACTGACGCGAATCCCTTGCGATAGTTTGAGACTTCAAAATATGTCATTTGTTTCCAAGTTTGTTTCGATCTTGTTTATTAGGGAAAGGAAAAGGGAACGAATGCTATGCAATAATGTGAATTTATAGATAAAACTTTAAGTGCCCATGGCGTCCGATTAATCCTTAATCGTAATACATAGATAAGCGTGCTGGATACCAAAGCTTTTACAGTGTTCATTAAACTACAGTTCGTTGAGAAGTACGAACTTGTATAAAATTTTTGAAAATCGCTTTATCGCTGATTAATTATTACCGCGTATCATACCAGCGGTATCGTGATCAAGCGGAATTGAATTATTCCTCATGAAGATTTCCTTGTTATTGTACGTATTTCTAAGAATTTTAAATAAGTACACAAGTACGTTGGTTGTAGAAAAAGTCACGAGCATTAGACATGTGATAAACTCTACGGTCTAGTACTGATATATAATTTTAAAAATAAAACATTAAACACGTGGGTATTGCATTACCAATGAGATACGGAATTTTCGTTTGTTTGCTAATAACGAGTTGATAAGATTTATCAGAGAACGCAATTAATGTGATCGTTAGTTATCTACCGTTTATAAAATTGGTATCTAGCACTCTTAACTGCACGTCCCTTCTTTCTCTTTTTCCTAATTCCCCGATGATTTTGTACTGTACAAATTCTAGATTATGTATCAATGAGATTTAATTTCAAAACAGAGTAAGACGATCATCGGTGTATATGTTTTCATCTTTGATAATATAAAAGAGTATCCTAAAAGCATACAATAGGCCTTAACATTTTTTTCCCCATTACACCTCCCTACGAATTTGAAGAAAGCCATTAGATTACTCACGGTAGCGATAATAGATCATTTTCATTCACTGCCTCTGTTTTGTCGATAATTGAACTTCCTTGATATAATACAGTAAGGTTGTAGCTGAGGTTAATGTTGATACGGCTTTTCTAGGTTTTATATTCGAAATGATATTTCGTCACAATTGTAGTGTTATAATGTTAATGTAATATATGAAATGTTAGGCACGCATTAGATCTGGCTCGAAAATAATGAATTTAATAATCGCAAAAAGACTTAATGGAGCAATTAAGATCTTACTGAATTAGTTATCGTAAGTCGTACGTTTCTATTATTGTATTTTTTTTAATTACCAGAGAAAAAATTTGTTGCGTATCTAGGCCGCACGAATCGTGATGGAAGATACGAGATTTTGTTAAGCCAGAATCGTAACGTTTCCAGCTAAAATAATGAAGTTGGTGTTGCTATAATATTTGTTGTGTCGGAGTTGCAAGAAAAGCGATTTTCTTCATTACATGAGTTTCATTATTGCTTATTGCTGCATGCATATATCGGCAGCATAATAGTACACTTTCTTTTGCATCGATCGTGAAAAAGTATACATTTAATACTAGAGCTAACGATTAATTAATCAATATGATTTAATTAAAGTATCAATCGGAAGGATTTTTATTGTGCTTAGATTAAAGCGGTAATGAGGTTGACTGTGCTGTAATTACAATAATCATGAGAGCCCTGTCAGATTAAGTAGCATTTCACGGGCAAAAATGTAAACGGAATATATTCTCAGGTGATTACCTGACTTTTGCCACTTTTATCTCATCTAGAAGGAACAACGTAAACTTATCACTTTATCATGTATCACACAAAGTTCATAAGAATCGCTTCTCCGCGTGCTATCATGGCTGTTAACATAAAATTTACACGTGCCACTAGTTCGTTACACAATTGTGTTTATTGCTTTGAATATTATTAGAATATTATCGTATGTATATCTAGTTTATATATAGTTTGAAATCGACAATCAATTTACGGACTTACATATTTTGTGAGTAAACGCAGACGCATGGATGTTTTTTTATTTGATTTCGCAAAAACGATATGCATAACGTCCAATCCAAAGTTAAAAGAAAAAAATAAACGAAGCTAACTAATGTGCTTCGTATTTAAAAATAATTGTATCGATCGATGCAGTTGCGAAATAAAATTAAATGATAATTTTTTCCGGATGCGTTGATTAATAATTCGATTAAAGTATAGTTTTATCTGTATAATATACTCGTGGATTCATACGGGACTAACGTGAACAATAGAGCTTTTGATGCCAGCGGCCATTTTATAATACAATAATTGAACATCGCTTCTTCACCGGTATAAAGTATAAGAAGGTTGGAGCATATTATAATTTGAATGTACTATCATTAGCAGCAAGGCCTGTTTTTTCTTTGCTTGGATCAGTGCGAGCGAAAGGAAATAATAATGCGGGACTCCAGCGATTTCAATCTTGTTGTTATCTCTGTGAAAAGATGTTCCATAATTATTGATCTGACAGGTGCTTTATTACAGTGCGCGTAGATCCGTGTAAAAATTCTGCAGATTTTAACGATTATGATTTCGATTATTTATCGAGAGTCGCCGTTAGCTCGCAACCACGTAGTAAAAGCAAAAAATGAAATACTGTTCGGATGATTCCAGATTGCAATGTAAAAGATTAGAGGGATAACTTCGAAATACGAAACATATTCATTGGTGATCATTTTTACCACGTGACTGATATATACATAGTGCGTGACGTATAATTAGAATTTATGATTCATGCGTTATCGAAAACTTCACAAACGATGTCTGAATGAAAGACTACGAGATTACGCGAAATAGATATTATAAGTTATTAAGCTGTATGGAATTAAAATGTAAGTCCTAACTGGCTCATTGGGGTTACGCTATATTCTTCTTACAATGTAACCGGGCAAGTGAACGAAGCGTTGAATAAGATATTAGAAGGAAGAAGTAAAAAAGGGATACTTAAATTTTATCATTTTTGAGACGTATCTAGAATCATTTTATCTTTCATAATTTTGTATGCTATTCAGTTTTCATCTTGTATATTCGTTAACCGTGTTCATACACGGTTGGGACTTACATTTCCAATAGATAGCAGCTTTTTAAGCAGAGGAAGAAAAAAAATATTGCCATGCTTAGACTCAAAAAAACTTATGTAAAATCACACCTGAACAAGTTTGCCTCGCATGTCCCTCGACCGTATCTATTTTTTAATATGTTTCAAAATAATAGACGGTTGTTGGGCGACTAACGATATCAAATGATTAAATGATGATTAATTGTGCGACTTTTCCATTTATGGTTATTGTCATACATTAGGATATTATAGTAAATGAATAGATACGATAGCACTGTATACGGACAAACGTCTGTTACGTTTGGCTATTGCTGTAACAGCGTGTACGTTAAAATGCGTATCTACGCGTGACGCAAGATCTTTCACGTTAGATGATCGAAAAGGATGAGAAAAGAAGAAAATACTTGAATAACATAATGTTGGATATCACTTTGATAAATCGAGCGAACTTTATCGCGTGCTAATTGAAAACTTTTTTAAAGCTATATAATAGACAAATATGAAAAGCACTCTAAGGATCTTGCTTAGCACGGGAAATATTAGCGCATTAGACACATTGTCTAAATTGCTTTCGACATCGTATATGAAATCGACATACAAAAGTTACTTTATAATCACAGACGGAAAACGAAAATATTAAAAGCAAAATTTCCTTTGTTAATTCTTATACGATTTTAATTAATAACGATAAGAATACGTTTATTTAAACTAAAACGCGGACACGAGAGAAATCAGTATGGTTAAATAATGTTAATTTAAGGATTCGTTTGATTTTGTTTTTCCTTTTCAAAGAATTCAGATGAACTCGTACGCAAATTAAGAATATGAAGAAAAATCTTAACTAATGATGTCATCGAAAATGGTTGAATTGAATCATTAAGTTTAACTTTAATTAGATTAGAGATATATTTTTATAGAGATACTACGTTCATTACGTTTAAACCTAGCGAAGATAACAAAGTTCTAAGATTAAGGGGTAATCATTTATTTTACAAGTCTTAGGTACATAGCAAAGTTTACTGTATATCTGCCACGTACTTTGGCGATACAAGACCGTACGGAAAATGAACTAAGGAAAGAAAGAAACCGATTGTAAATTTACGATGCTGCTGATAGAGATAACTGTAGCCGTTGTATATGTACAGAATTGATCTAATTTGAATTTAAAAAAGTCGTAAATAAATGTTTTGCATCCTAGAGAATCGTTATCCTTACGCGCTTTATGTAACATCATTTTCCTAATAATACATCCATCAACCTCCTTGCATTAATTTTGAATACATTACTTCTCTTTAAAGGAGCTTTCACAGTCACTTTCTCTTCTTTTTTATATCTCTTCTTATTCCTATCTTGTTAATTTGCCAACGGCAACCCGTATTTTTCTTTGGGATACCTCATGTTTCTTTAAATTTCACGTAATTATAGTGATAACAATTTTTAAGGAATTTCGTTTTATCATATGACCCACCCAATACGATGGGATCGCTGAATTATGTTTAGTTATATCAGGTTTATACAAATGACCGTATAAAATTGTACGACTCGATAATTGTACGCAATAAATTAATTACTTTGAAGAGTATGGTAAAAGCACTTCGTTATGGTAACTATATTTGTAATATGGTTGTATATATTTTATAGTATAGTTGTATTCAAACTGCAAAGGAGACTTTTTTAATATAATAAATACAGTAACATAACATATCGTAGCAGACTTGTTATTACATACTATTATAAAAATCAAATGGCCTTTTAGCACGATATACTGCATGCAAGTAAAATCTATTAGAAGTAGGATACTTTTGGGTTGTTCCCTGTTAAAAATTCTTACAAGTCCCACAAGTTCTTGTTCCATTTTCTTGTAGGGAGCTATGCAGTTTTGATATCTATATATATGATCCTACAAGAAAATGAAATAGAAACTTGTTACAATTTTTGATAGGGTCGTATTTGAAAATACAGACGATATATGGCATTTCTACACTTATTAAGTTGCATAACTATTAAACTGGATAACAGTCAATCTTTGTGCTGGGAAATTTGTATGAAATTTTCATCAATAAATTTTCTTGGACCTTTTACACGAGAAAAATAATCGACATAATAAAAGACGCAACGTCTTCTTCGAGTTCCCGTATTTTCGCCACGTCAAAAATGTACTACAAATTATTAATTTAATTAGATTATCTTTTATTATCTATCACTATACTACATCTGGGTAACAAACAGGCCGCAAACAGTATAAGCCAAAGTTACTGTGTGCCGATTTTGTTTCGGTTATACATTACTTTAGGTAATCAAGACAAAATTACTATTACCCTACTTTTATTGAAGATCAAAGTTAAAGGAGGTTAGTATAAGATGAATTTCAGCATAATTCCAAGAATTACTAGAACATTATTGTCAAGCTACAAAAAGTTATATTTGAACAAGAAGGTGACTCCCAAAAATCATTCACCAGGAGCACGAAACTTATTTTAAGTAGGAGGCGGAAACTTTTCGTAAACAGATGTTATAAGGTATTAGTCAAGTGACTACAGAAATTCGTAACTAATTGATAACTTCATTATTTCTTAATTCATCCATGTCCGAGATATACGTTTTATCATACGTTGCCGCAGTCAGGAATTGTCTTAAGTTTAAAAAGTATCGTAACAATTTCGAGTATAACACATTATATTGAAGAAGATTAATTAGACAGTCTTCGCGAATTACTAGGTGTTCTGTTCTGACTACGGTTATACCGTGTAAAGTATGGAGAACTTAGCTGTGCATATTGATAAACTCTATCATATGTACAAAATCATTAATAACACTTATTAAGCGCAATAAGAAAACTGTACAAAATCTTCGAATTTTGATAGCCCTGTGATAACTTAAATACTAGTACACAGTAACAATGGAAATTCGAATGTACGGCCACAGAGTAAGACAAAAGTCAATGCTCCTGATATGATGATTGACACAAAGCCCTATGCACAATTTCGTTATTTCAAATTTTCTCTTATCATATCTAATAGTTTTGCAATTAGCGTCAAACGTAGTTATAAACATGCATTTACATTTTTTCTCTCCTTTTTTATATGAATTACGATATTGGTCATCTGTGTTAATCTGTGGTACATTCAACTTAAGTAGACTTTCTCAAATAGTCCGGACGAGTTTCACAATTAGACGAAAATGTGATGTGGTTTCTAGAACAAAATTTCGTTAAGATTTTCCTAAATACAAAAAAGTATATATTAATAATGATATGAAAACGAGCTATTCCTTTCTTAATGTAATAAAAAAAACTCTACGAAATATGTCGCCTGAAGTTTTTCAAGTTAGAAGTATCATATTTACTGTATTTTAACAGGGATATATTCTAGTAACTTTTAACTGCAACAAGGATTAATATATACTATCATCAAGCTTCTAAAATGGCTTTCGTAAACAGTACAGTCATATAATGTTTAATACTTAAATTATTATAAATATACACAACGACAATACCCTGTTTCATATATTTTTCTTTGACCATAATTCTTAGATACAGTGCCCAATGGCACCATGATAATGACATACCGTCCTGCAGTTATCGAAAGAAAAACCGAATTGCTTAAAAGTATCATTCATACGAACGTCATTCTGATTCACATCATTAAACGGCTCAAATTTTAACAGAAACATTTAAAATTATAGAATCTTCTTTGAAATGATTATAACAGGTAAATAATATAGTTGTATAAATTAGTGTGAACAAAAATTCTTTCTTAATAGATAGTGGACCATCATTTTTAATTGAACAGGAATAAATATAATATTCTCGTGTTTCTCTTTTCACGGGAGACAAGATGATTTTTTCACTGATCGGGTATTGATATTAAATGCTCATTGGCAATAATGCGTACGGTAAAACTAGTTCGCCATGCCACAATGAAATGAAACTGCCACAACATACTTTTTCAACGTTAAATTAAAAAAATGAAACAACGCATTCTACAGCAATCATGAAAACAACAATGCATATATATATATATATATATATATATATATATATATATAACAATTTTATATGCTAAAATATATTTTTCTATCAATAATTTGAATAAAATGTTTCTATAAACTGTGTATAATATTCATAAATACGATGATAGTGGGATAATTAGAATTTTCGATTTGCCTAACGATTTTACCGACCGGCCGTCAAGATTCTTTAAAACGAGCTAGAATAACTGCTGTATATATGGAATTTTTCAAACGCCCAAGTAACAATATAACTCAAAACAACAAAAGCAGTTACACAACCTTATAATGTCCACCCGTGAAACTCGACCGTATTATCATTTAATTATGCAAACTATGTAAAATGATTCACCTATATAGATTTTGTTATGTTATTGTATCGTTTTTCCATTATCACAGATTGTTTTCGGTGGCAGGCCTGCGTGCAAGCTCAGGCCCCAAAGGCCCACGGTGGACTAGTATACGCCAACAGGATCCTAAAAGATCCCTTCTTCCTATGCAATACAAGCCAACATCACGTCTCCAGCGTTGGGAAGAGTCTTGTCAGTACAAAATAGGCCACATCATAATTACTCCAATAACCCGTATGAGCTGTTACTGTACTAAGATAAGTGCGGCCCAGGCCCACTGCCCTTAATACATAGTCCAGCCGTTGTTCCAATTCTGAATAACGAGAAGAGTCGTTTAGATAATAATGTCTATCTTAATATGTTCCATCTATATTACAGTATAGACATCCTGTTTAAAGAAATGACCTTGATCTGGACGAATTGGTGGAGTTGTATCCGGCGTTGGAGAAGTTGCACCATCCTTGCCATTCCAACCAGCTCTTACGAGACCCCAAAGACTCCATCCCTTATCTGCATTGCGATTTGGTAGATCAATTGGGCTGTCGTCTCCCCCGTCATTAACCTTTTGTTCATTGTCGTTTTCTTGGTTGTTTAAGAATATACGTTAAATATTTATTTGTAAAAAAATCTAGATAACGTTGTGGATTCTCAGAATGAATCACGTCATATAATTCCATTGAAATAGCGGAGTACCCAACGGGCTCAAGTGAAAGAACGTTTAACATTTAGTCTTTTCAAATAAAAGTTGACTTACCTGATGGCGGAAGGCTCTGTTCTACATTATTCATTGGCGGAGGTTGCTCTAACTGTTGTCCATCAACTCCACCATATGATGGTATCAGTATGGGTTCAATTTTACTATAATCTGTTTCCAGCAGTGGCTCCATCCGATAAGCCACTGGGTCTGACCAGTGAAATATATTATAAAACCTCTTACATAGATTTTGTGGCATCACGTCTACTCTATTGGACGGTGTACGTGTACGTAATGCTAGGAACACTGACAGGGGGGAACCCAAACAAAATAGGTTCTCAATCTATAAATGAAAAAGGATACATATGCCGTTATGAAAAATTTAATATCTACTGGACACTATACTATCTTCAACATATTAATACTCATTCTGCAAACCAGATATGTCATATACTTTCAAGATAATGTAAAACAAAGAATCATTAATATTATAAAGTATTGGAAAATTTAACACTACAATCTATATGCTTGTCACTATAGCATATATTACATTACACATACAAGATTAAATACTTACAGGGAATTGTAAGCCTTCAGGGGAAACATCTGGTACTGTTGGTGATGGAGGTCTTGGATCAAGACCTGTCCATCCCGTAACAATATCATAAACAATGACGCAGCCTAAAGAATGGGCAAGGATTGAAACCTTTCCTTGCCATCCAGGATGTCGACTGGCGAACATAGAATAATGCCGATTCAATTCCTTCTGTAAGCCTGCCCTGACTTCTCCACCGTACAAAGGACTGGTATAGTACAGAATGTCCATTGCAGATGCATTTAAAAGTGTTCGAATACTAAACACACTGCGTGGTGTAATAGCCTCTACGATATCTGAGAAATAATCATAAGCATAAGCATCATTTGTAAAAAAAAACTCAAATGTTATTTATCCTGTACCTCCATCAAGTTTCAAAGATGATCTCCACTCCACAGGAAAAAACTCAACTCGGTGAGTTGAATTTGGGAAGTATTTTTTCTTTAACCAGTCTACACAATTCCTGAACCTGTTATTACAATAAGAATTTGTATGTAAAAAATGAAGTAAAAAACAATTTGAACTATCGTACTCCAAAGGCAATATGAAATTTCCAATAAACAGACACATCCCCGTATACAGAATGTTACATATAAAGTGCATGCTATTAGTAATTTCCCACTTATGAAAATGAATGAGAAATTACAACTAGCATGCACGTTACACGTAATATTGTTTGTTGGGAACATAATGAATCTTACATCACTTTGAACATCGATGTAAATAATTTACAAATATATGAAATACAAAGACCTTGAACACAGACGGTCTGTTTGATTGTAAACTTACGATTATTGTTACCATATTTTATTGCCTTTGGATGGTACGTAAGGATGTAGACACACACGAGGATGTATTACGTATGATTTTTCCTGTATCTCTCTTCTGACCAATTCCGTGCACGACAAACACTAAATGATCTATATCATGTGGTTTATCTTCCATTACGGCACGATCCTTATATCCTCTTCTTAAACGATAGCCTGTTGCTAAAAGTAAAAAAGTATTGCGTTAGTATAATAGAGTACTAAAGCGTGCGGAATATACATATTTATGTATGTGCGTGTGTACTGTTATTTTTTCCAGTTGTATTCCTTTCTAATGGCATTTACACTATTATATATACCATAATTAAAATACTCACTTTTCGTAAAGCCCAATTTGAACGTTACACTCCGCATTAATTTACTAGAAGTATTTTCACTGTAGAGAGCAACATCGTTGATTGCATACCAATCAACATGAAATTCAGGAAAGTGCTCTGTGTGGATTACTACAATAAAAAATTATTAAACCATTGAAGAAACACTTTACTGTGAACATAATGTGAACTTTTCGCTGCGAGGAAAGGTAGGCACACAAATTATACTTTTTTCTAATAATTGTTGTTAAGGTGCAGCACTAAAATGAAGACTACATCTACCTTTGCACCACATTTACCTTGATTGACATGTTTAGCAGGGTAAGTAATTTAAAGATAAATAAATATTTTTGTATGTATACATTTGTTATCTAAATATGAGACATAATATATATAATTTCGCACACCTTTATAGGAATGTGAAGGTGTGTCAACCTCCATGCTGGAATTCGATTGAGTCTGTGACTGTTCCTGAAACAGCCTAAGATGAACTTCTTCTATAACTTTAGAGTGTTCTGCTTCTAATGGCATCCATCTTCCATCATAGTACCAAGTACCTCGAGTTATTTTCCATTCTTCACCTTAAAAAATATGAGATTCATTAAAATGATTATTATTAAAATTGAATGAATGATATGTTAAATATAATAAACATTTGCTAGGAAGAAGTAATAAGTAAATGCTTTCATACTTTGTCTCTTTTTTCAAGATAACTTTTACACGTAAAAGTAATATTTTTAATGTACAAATAATACAAGATTATATATCTGAAGGGTACTAGGTCTCAACAGACATTTGTAAGTTAATTAATCGGTCTACATTATTTTACAGATATTGAAGTGTACTTCACATTGAACTGAAAATCGAATCATAATTAACAAATACAGGTCCATCACTCGCAAACTGGAAGGCACACCTTAAACATTCTAATCAAAGAATTAGAAAGCAACACATAGACCAGCGTATAATGATTAATACTACAAATATTTAATTTTCTTTGAGATAATATTATATAAATATAACAATATACAATATAATACCTTTCCAATATATGGAAACACATCTCATGTTATCCAATTCAACATCATATATTCCTCCTCTAACTACAATTGGTTCCGAAGGTATCTCACTATTTGTATCCGTCTCATTACACTTTAAACTGTTTCTGCGTCTCCAGGCATGTTCTATTCGTAGACTATCATATCCACAGAATTCTTCCCACCTTTTGTCTTCACCATCTTTATAAAACCAACGTATCTCCTCTGGAGTCAAAGGTTCCGCAAATGGAGGAATATTAATTGCTTCTTCTGCCACTTCTTCAGCTGCTTCTTCCATGTCGTTTTCCTCGCGTAATTCTTCAGCTGCAACTTTAAGAATTTTTTAAATAATAAATTATCAAATGAACCCCTGATTCAATTTAATTGTATAATAGAAAAATATTTCAAATTTGCAATTTGTAAAGGAGACCCAGTGAACTCCATCTGCATTTTACTAATATATAGAAACAAATTTTATATAGATGCTAAATTATCTCTATATATAAAATATATTATGTGTATTGAATAATATCCTATCAATTCTAATTACGTTTACTCCATTTAAGCAATGCAATATCATAGAATAACTGAAGCACCTAACCTATATTCCTATAAAATATATAAAATGTACATTAAAGATACATGGAGTTATGACAAAAAAAATTAAGGGCGATCATACCTTCTGCAGACTCTGTTTCTAGAGGCATTTCACTAAACGGATTAACATTTGACACAACTTTGCTGGACATTGTAGTAACTACTAGAAAATGTCAAAAACACGCAAATTATCTGTGGAAATTCCTAGAATACCACAATCGTCACAGTACTCTGACTCACTGAACTTAAAGAATTTCTTTGAGATTTCTTCGAACAAAATATATTTTTAACATAAGTCTAATTAATTTTTCACACCATCTCACTCCTTATTTGACAGTTTAAAATGTTTAAAGTACAAATCAGAACAATCAGAACTACACGTTCGACCGTTTCGCTTATAACCAATAAATAAAACAACGAAATGTTCTTAGCACCAATCAAACTGTGATATTCAATTACAGATACGTGTAGCATCCACTCACTTCCTATGTTGGTAATTTTTTCACAACCAATATCTACTGTGATCCAATCTTATCTGAAAATGCTACTATTTCTTCAGAACAAGAATTATTCATTCCCCGCCGCCATACTATCTTATATAACAAGTGTATTGTGTACAATCCCCACTAAAAGTACTGGGTCACGAACGATATCAAAACATTTCTAGAATGCAAAAAAAATAATATATCCAATGAATTATGTTCAAGTACATTTAAAGAAAGATATACATATCAAATTTTAATTAAGCTATCATTCTTTTAAACGTGCTGGCACGTTCAAGCAGGAAAAACAAAATAATTGTTTTTATCACAGAGGAACATGGACTTTGATAAGCTTCAACATTCATGAGTGCAGTGAAAGAAAATATCATATTATTATATATTCTTCAAATTTCGATCACTCGAAAATAATACATAATACGAATGAGCGAAAACCATAATGATTATAAGTGTAAACGATTATAGGTATACTACATGCTGATGTAATTAACTGCAGTATGTACCGTGGAAAACCGAGACGTATATCTATCAGAATCAGAAAGTACATCGAAGGACATGAGCTAGATCGGTATGCAAAATGGTGCGATTAATTTTGCAGAAAAAGGTACAGGCACAAATATATACTATATATAAATTTGACGCCCATATAATCGTGTGTGACAGGCATACAATATATTATATTATATTTATATCCACAACAGTATCTTTGAAAACTCTAGTAGGGAGATACAGTTAGCTACGTAAAGTAGGAAATAATTAAACAATATTAAAGTGAAACATTATTTTAACGTTTGATTACTCTGTAAACTGATACATAAAAAATGTTAAACTTCCTACCCAACGTCTGTACCCAAATGTTCATTCCTTAAGTAGAATTATTTTAAAATAAAGTTTATGCACGCAGCGAGACTTAAACCAGCGATCCCGCGCTTTCTAAACACTTGAGCTCTACCCGTTGAGCCATGCCTCAATATTATATAGAATATTTATAATATTTTAAAAGTCGATGTCCTCGAAAATACCTGGCTATCTGGACCAATCGTTTTAGCAACTTGTTATTCGAGTGGTGAGTTTGACGTACTATAAGTTTGGATAAAATCCACGGCCCGACTAAGTATTTGATGGACCCTTGTGAACACTGAATATTTTTGGCAGCGACACAAGGAAAATGTGTGCTCATTGGCTTTATTAATTATCATTCCCTTATCGAAAAAAGTCTTAGATATTGTCAATATTGAAAAATGTATGTGTTAAAGATTGAGTAATAACTAATGATTCATACTTCTATGAATTGAGTGGGGACAGATATATGTCATAATATGCTCTGAAAATTTAAGTCATGGTCTACTGATTTATTCTAAAATTTCTTATCTATTTTAAAAAACTATTGACATAAATATAATAATGTTGAATATTTATACGTCTACTCACGTGCACATATGATTATATTACATTGTTTTTATGGCTCATACAAATTCTTAATTTCGTTATTGTAGTTGCAAAAAAGTCATGTTTGTAAAAGCGGTGCCACGAGTTTATCTGAAAATTAATGTTGCTGACAGTGGCGAGATAGTGGAAATAAAATCCCTTAGCGTTAAAAATGGGGAAGTTGAATTTGGTAGAAACCATAAATTCAGAAAATATGAAATTGATGATTGTACAAAAACATAACATTACGTATCCAGGAGCTACCGCTAAGACTAATAATTATTATTAGAACAAAATAATAAAATAATGACATCTAGGTACCTATGATAGATTTAAAAAATTTTATTAAGACTCCGAAAATTTAAATTTAAAATATTCCTTGATGGACCCACGCGTGTGTTGAATACATATATACCCGAAGGTATATTATATATATCATATGAATCCTCTTGATAACTGCAAATAATTATGAGTATGTTTCTTTATCTATCTAAACGTACATATGTATCTGCAAGAAATACAACTACTTTCGCATACGCACAGATAGAACCAATCATATTAAGGCTCAGTCAGCCTGAGTTCATCGATATATAGTATGGACTACACGATCCCTGCCTTAGGTCCTTTTAAAAAGTGCCACTCAAATAAACAAAGAGGAAATGGTGTGGTGGCCAATCACTCTCCTTCTCTTGACGCTCCGATTGGTTATGTTTTATGTACTCTCGTACTACGGTTGCAGACTAGAAAGAGACAGGGCTTGGCTGCCAGCAATCGCTATCTTTTTCTTTCAGCCGACCATTTTTTCTATGTCTACGCATAAGTTCATATCGATGGGGCGACCGTAGCCCAGTGGTTAAGGTAGCCGATTCACGACCGAAAGGTTCGGGGTTCGCGCCCAAGCTCCCAGCG